>CM053033.1:38188839-38214275 GCA_028564925.1 Lithobates sylvaticus | reverse complement strand
CTGCTGATAAAAGTGACCTTGCGGTGAATCCGCCACGGGGGACCACTTTTATGTTAAAGCGAAACACGCGCCGTTCATGAAAATACCAGGGTTTTGGCAGCTAGCTGCTGCCACAACCCCGGTATTTAGCATCAAAATACAAACGTACGGGTACATCGATTTGCGTGAAGTGGTTAAAAAAACCTTACTAAATACCTTGGACAGTCTACTTTACAAAAAGGGGTAATTGGGGGGAGGGATTTGTACTGTCTTGGCATGTTAGAGCCTCAAGAAATAAGATAGGCCTTCAATACATCAGGTGTGATTAGATCAATGTTCAATGACTGGTACCATAGCTTGTAGACGCTATAACTTTCACACAGGCTAAATAATATACACTGATTTGGATTATTTTTACCAAAGAAATGTTGCAGTATAATAAATAATATACACTGATTTGGATTATTTTTACCAAAGAAATGTTGCAGTATAATAATTTAGTTCACTTGTATTCCTATTACAAGGAATGTAAGCATCCCTTCTAATAGAAAAAAAGCATGACAGGACCTCTTAAATATGAGATATGTGGTCAAAAAGACCTCAGATCTCATATTTACACAAAAATGTCATAAAAAAAAATAATTATAATTTAAGAAGGAAAATTACTTATTTGCAAAATTTTATAACATAAACTAAGAAAAACATATTTTTTTTCCAAAAATGTCTGTCTTTTTTCATTTAAAGCACAAAAAATAAAAAATAAAACAGTGGTGATTAAATACCACCAAAAGAAATCTATATTTGTGTAAAAAAAATGATAAAAATGTTATATGGGTACAGTGTTGCATGACTGAGTAATTATTATTCAAGGCGTGACAGCACTGAAAGCTGAAAATTGGCCTGGGCAGGAAGGGGGTGAAAGTGCCCAGTATTGAGTTGGTTAAAGAATAAGTGCACTTTCAGACAATGCCCTTATTCTTTGTATCCCTTTACTCTAATGCCGCGTACACACGACCGGACTTTTCGACAGCAAAGGTCCAACGGAACGAATCCGTCGGACAATTTGATCGTGTGTGGGCTTCATCGGACCTTTGCTGTCCAAAAGTCAGACGGACTTTAGAAATAGAACATGTTTAAAATTTTTCCAACGGACTCGAGTCCGGTCGAAAAATCTGTTCGTCTTTATGCTTATCCGATGGACAAACAATGACGCTAGGGCAGCTATTGGCTACTGGCTACGAACTTCCATATTCTAGTCCGGTCATACGTTATCACGTTCAAATCCGTCGGACTTTGGTGTGATCGTGTGTAGGCAAGTTCCGTTTCCTCAGAACTCTGTCGGAACTCCCTCGACAAGTCCTCTGGAGTTCAGTCCACCGAAAGTCTGGTTGTGTGTACGCGGCATGAATGATACCACCATCCCCTTCCACAAATATATACTTACCAAGATCCGATGGCCACGGGCTCTATTATTTGTTTACTTACGTTCAGTATTGAAAGGCTGTCTCTCCTGTCCTCAGCTGCAACAGTCCCAAAAACTTTTGTTGGGCTAGTCTACCTCTGTCTGGCCGCCAGCCAGGGGATGGCCCTATAGAAGCTTTTGGGGCTGTCCTGTGCATCCATGGGCAGGAGAAAAAGCCTTTCACCACTGAATGTAATCAAGCAATTGAGGCTGCATGCATGGGCTCTTGGTAGGTATGCATCTGTGGAGGGGAAGGGTCGGATCATTTAGGTCAGGGTAAAGAGGCAAAAGAAAGCACATGTGCACTTTGTCTGAAAGTGCATTTATTCTTTAAATATGCCAATATTACCAGGAACGACTGAGTAAAAATGAAGTTCTTCTTTATTTTCTGCACTAGCAATAACTTAATGATGATGAATTGCAATAAACTGCAGAGTTCTGTATTCTTCATTTTCCTTTATGTGTTGAACAATACAGTAGCGAGGCATGAAAAGCCCCTTATTTATAATTGATCATCTGGATTCAATGGCATTTTCTTTTTCTTTTCAACTCAATTACTAGAGCTGCCGGGTCATGTTTACTAAAATGTGTGCTGCTACAATATACCTGCTGCTGGCAGTCATCCTATACGGCTGCCCATTGATGTTATTGAAATGTAAGTTGTATGTCTAATGGAAGGAGTCATTACTAGGCACATGCTTGCCTACAGCATAATATGGTAGAGAAAAGTTTGTACTTTAATTGAACATTTTTTTTGTGGAAGTGGGTAAATCTATGACAGAAAAAAAAATCAAAGCTGTTAAAAAAAGGCGTGAACATACTGTTAAATGCTGCAGAATGAATGTTTAAAGAAAGCAAATTAGCCTATTTCTTGTCAAAGAAACCATTTGGGTATCAGTATGGCTGGGATACTCCTGTCTGGAAGAAAATAAACCTCAACTTAGCAACAATGCTCAGAGTATTGCTATAAGGACTCCTTCACACATGTGTCAATACTCTGTTTATGCAACATTTATTTAGCATTTTGAAAGTCTTTAGTCAGACATTATGGCGGACACATCGGACAATTTTTCACACATTTTTTTGGGACCATTGTCATTAATACAGCAATCAATGCTATAAAAATGCATTGATTACTGTAAAAATGTCACTGGCAGTGAAGGGGTTAAAACTAGGGGGTGGTCTAGGGGTTAACTGTGTTCCCTGGGGGGTGATTCTAACTGAAGGGGGAGGCGACTGACTAGAGGAAGTGACGGATCGTGGTTCCTAGCTAATAGGAACACACAATCTGTCACTCCTGTCAGAACAGAACAGGGAAGTGTGTGTTTACACACACTCGTCCCTGTTCTGTGTCTCCTGGTCACGATCGCTCGTGGCCGGTGGTCATCGCGACCATCGGAAACGAGCATTGGCACCACCGCTGTGCCGCAGATATGCTGCCATTAATGAAAGTGTTATGCCCCGTACACACGATCAGACTTTCTGACAACAAAACTGTGAATTTTCTTTTGAAGGATGTAGGCTCCGACTTGTCTTGCATACACACAGTCACACAAATGTTGGCCAACAATTCCGAATGTGGGAACGTAGTGATGTACAAGATGTACGACGAGCTGAGAAAAAGGAAGTTCAATAGCCAGTGCGGCTCATTCTGCTTGATTCCAAGCATGTGTGAACTTTTGTGCGTCAGACTTGTGTACACACGATCGGAAATTCCGACAACAAAGTTTTGTTGGCAGAAAATTTGAGAACCTGCTAGCCAACATTTGTTGGCGGAAAGTCCTACAACAAATGTTTGATGAGCACACACACTTTCAGCCAACAAGCTCACATCCAACATGTTGGAAAATCTGATCGTGTGTACGGGGCATAAGTGTTTGTTAGAAATAATATGGGAAATACCTTTTATGACACTGCAGCCAATGCAATCACATTATTCCCCTGTGCTGGCTAGCCTCGCTCTATGGAGAGAAGCAGGAGGGGCAGAGATTACCCTGTGACATCAGCCAGCGATCAAAGGGGAATCTCGGCCCCTCCCACTTCTCTGCAAAGATCGAGGCTGGCCAGCACAGGGGGTCATGTGACCTCACAGCTGCAGTGTCAGAAAAGGTATTTCCCCTGTTCATTTCTAGAAAACACTTATGTCCCCTACACACGGTCGGTTTTTCCGACGGAAAATGTCCTATGTCCTATGTCCTATGACCATGTTGTCGGAAATTCTGACCGTGTGTGGGCTCCATCGGACTTTTTCCTTCGGAATTTCCAATGGAAAAAGTTTGAGATCCTGCTCTCAAATTTTCCGACAACAAAGTCCTATCAGACTTTTTCCGATCGTGTGTAGCGAATTCCGACGGACAAAGTGCCACGCATGCTCAGATCACATTACAAGACCAAAGCTATTGGCTACTAGCCTCTACGTAGTCCCGTCGTACGCAACAAACGTCACTACGTTCAGGATGATTGGATTTTACGACAATTTTGTCCGACCGTGTGTATGCAATAGGGATGGGCCCGGTGCTCGATGCGAACCCACGTTCGCATCGAGCACCGGGCGTTCGCTCGCTCGCGAGCCCAGAACTATTTTGGCCGCTCGCATCACGTTCGTGTGATGCGAGCGGCCCCGCAATGCATTGCGGCCGGCGCGGCCGACGCAGTGCATTGCTGGCTGATGATTGGCCAAGCATGCACTGTGACCCCGCATGCTTGGCCAATCACAGCCCCGGAAACTCGAAGAGCCATAATTGGCTACAGGCAGGACGCCTGTAGCCAATTACAGCTCAGGGGCTGTAGTACACGCCCCCCCTATAAAACGCCGCCACGCCGTCTGCGCCGGTCACATGCTGTTCCGGCGCAGATTGAGCAGGCTGATTCTGTGACACTCTGCTGCATTTAGATAGTTAGAGAGATTCACTTACAGAGATTGAGTTAGATAGATTCAGTTACAAAGATTGATTGAGAAAGAGGGGCTTGTAGTGTGTTCGTGGCAGGCAGGCAGAGCTACTATATTTTGTTACCAGAAGCACCTATAGGACTTGTAGTGTGTTCGTGGCAGGCAGGCAGAGCTCCTATATTTTGTTACCAGAAGCACCTATAGGACTTGTAGTGTGTTCGTGGCAGGCAGGCAGAGCTCCTATATTTTGTTACCAGAAGCACCTATAGGACTTGTAGTGTGTTCGTGGCAGGCAGGCAGAGCTCCTATATTTTGTTACCAGAAGCACCTATAGGACTTGTAGTGTGTTCGTGGCAGGCAGGCAGAGCTCCTATATTTTGTTACCAGAAGCACCTATAGGACTTGTAGTGTGTTCGTGGCAGGCAGGCAGAGCTCCTATATTTTGTTCCAGAGGCACCTATAGGACTTGAAGTGTGTTAGTCCCATTACACACACAGAGCTATATTTTCTTCCCAGAAGCACCTATAGGACTTGAAGTGTGTTAGTCCCATCACACACACAGAGCTATATTTTCTTCCCAGAAGCACCTATAGGACTTGAAGTGTGTTAGTCCCATCACACACACAGAGCTATATTTTCTTCCCAGAAGCACCTATAGGACTTGAAGTGTGTTAGTCCCATCACACACACAGAGCTATATTTTGTTCCCAGAGGCACCTATAGGACTTGAAGTGTGTTAGTCCCATTACACACACAGAGCTATATTTTCTTCCCAGAAGCACCTATAGGACTTGAAGTGTGTTAGTCCCATTACACACACAGAGCTATATTTTCTTCCCAGAAGCACCTATAGGACTTGAAGTGTGTTAGTCCCATCACACACACAGAGCTATATTTTCTTCCCAGAAGCACCTATAGGACTTGAAGTGTGTTAGTCCCATTACACACACAGAGCTATATTTTCTTCCCAGAAGCACCTATAGGACTTGAAGTGTGTTAGTCCCATCACACACACAGAGCTATATTTTCTTCCCAGAAGAACCTATAGGACTTGAAGTGTGTTAGTCCCATCACACACACAGAGCTATATTTTGTTCCCAGAGGCACCTATAGGACTTGAAGTGTGTTAGTCCCATTACACACACAGAGCTATATTTTCTTCCCAGAAGCACCTATAGGACTTGAAGTGTGTTAGTCCCATTACACACACAGAGCTATATTTTCTTCCCAGAAGCACCTATAGGACTTGAAGTGTGTTAGTCCCATCACACACACAGAGCTATATTTTGTTCCCAGAAGAACCTATAGGACTTGAAGTGTGTTAGTCCCATCACACACACAGAGCTATATTTTGTTCCCAGAAGCACCTATAGGACTTGAAGTGTGTTAGTCCCATCACACACACAGAGCTATATTTTCTTCCCAGAAGCACCTATAGGACTTGAAGTGTGTTAGTCCCATCACACACACAGAGCTATATTTTGTTCCCAGAGGCACCTATAGGACTTGAAGTGTGTTAGTCCCATTACACACACAGAGCTATATTTTCTTCCCAGAAGCACCTATAGGACTTGAAGTGTGTTAGTCCCATTACACACACAGAGCTATATTTTCTTCCCAGAAGCACCTATAGGACTTGAAGTGTGTTAGTCCCATCACACACACAGAGCTATATTTTCTTCCCAGAAGCACCTATAGGACTTGAAGTGTGTTAGTCCCATCACACACACAGAGCTATATTTTGTTCCCAGAGGCACCTATAGGACTTGAAGTGTGTTAGTCCCATTACACACACAGAGCTATATTTTCTTCCCAGAAGCACCTATAGGACTTGAAGTGTGTTAGTCCCATTACACACACAGAGCTATATTTTCTTCCCAGAAGCACCTATAGGACTTGAAGTGTGTTAGTCCCATCACACACACAGAGCTATATTTTGTTCCCAGAAGAACCTATAGGACTTGAAGTGTGTTAGTCCCATCACACACACAGAGCTATATTTTCTTCCCAGAAGCACCTATAGGACTTGAAGTGTGTTAGTCCCATCACACACACAGAGCTATATTTTGTTCCCAGAGGCACCTATAGGACTTGAAGTGTGTTAGTCCCATTACACACACAGAGCTATATTTTCTTCCCAGAAGCACCTATAGGACTTGAAGTGTGTTAGTCCCATTACACACACAGAGCTATATTTTTCTTCCCAGAAGCACCTATAGGACTTGAAGTGTGTTAGTCCCATCACACACACAGAGCTATATTTTGTTCCCAGAGGCACCTATAGGACTTGAAGTGTGTTAGTCCCATTACACACACAGAGCTATATTTTCTTCCCAGAAGCACCTATAGGACTTGAAGTGTGTTAGTCCCATCACACACACAGAGCTATATTTTCTTCCCAGAAGCACCTATAGGACTTGAAGTGTGTTAGTCCCATCACACAGAGATCCTATATTTTGTTCCCAGAAGCAACTATAGGACTTGAAGTGTGTTAGTCCCATTACACACACAGAGCTATATTTTCTTCCCAGAAGCACCTATAGGACTTGAAGTGTGTTAGTCCCATCACACAGAGATCCTATATTTTGTTCCCAGAAGCAACTATAGGACTTGAAGTGTGTTAGTCCCATCACACAGACCTTTATTTTCTTCCCAGAAGCACCTATAGGACTTGAAGTGTGTTAGTCCCATCACACAGAGCTCCTCTATTTTCTTTGCAGAAGCACCCATAGGACTTCTAGTGTGTTAGTGGCATCACACAGAGCTCCTATATATTCTTCTCAGCAGCACCCACAGGACTTCTAGTGTGTTAGTGGCATCACACAGAGCTCCTCTATTTTCTTTGCATAAGCACCCACAGGACTTCTAGTGTGTTAGTGGCATCACACAGAGCTCCTCTATTTTCTTTGCAGAAGCACCCACAGGACTTCTAGTGTGTTAGTGGCATCACACAGAGCTCCTCTATTTTCTTTGCAGAAGCACCCATAGGACTTCTAGTGTGTTAGTGGCATCACACAGAGCTCCTATATATTCTTCTCAGCAGCACCCACAGGACTTCTAGTGTGTTAGTGGCATCACACAGAGCTCCTCTATTTTCTTTGCATAAGCACCCACAGGACTTCTAGTGTGTTAGTGGCATCACACAGAGCTCCTCTATTTTCTTTGCATAAGCACCCACAGGACTTCTAGTGTGTTAGTGGCATCACACAGAGCTCCTCTATTTTCTTTGCAGAAGCACCCACAGGACTTCTAGTGTGTTAGTGGCATCACACAGAGCTCCTCTATTTTCTTTGCAGAAGCACCCATAGGACTTCTAGTGTGTTAGTGGCATCACACAGAGCTCCTATATATTCTTCTCAGCAGCACCCACAGGACTTCTAGTGTGTTAGTGGCATCACACAGAGCTCCTCTATTTTCTTTGCATAAGCACCCACAGGACTTCTAGTGTGTTAGTGGCATCACACAGAGCTCCTCTATTTTCTTTTCATAAGCACCCACAGGACTTCTAGTGTGTTAGTGGCATCACACAGAGCTCCTATATATTCTTCTCAGCAGCACCCACAGGACTTCTAGTGTGTTAGTGGCATCACACAGAGCTCCTCTATTTTCTTTGCATAAGCACCCACAGGACTTCTAGTGTGTTAGTGGCATCACACAGAGCTCCTCTATTTTCTTTGCAGAAGCACCCATAGGACTTCTAGTGTGTTAGTGGCATCACACAGAGCTCCTATATTTTCTTCTCAGCAGCACCCACAGGACTACCGACTACAATGGCTGGAAGACCGCCAAGGGGAGGCAGAGCGTGCAGAGCCAAGAACACAGGGCAGGCAGGCTCTGTTTCTAGTGGACGTGGACGTGGACGTGGTCGTGCATCGTCATCAGCACGTGGCCATGGGACACGCGCGTCTTTGTTTTCGGCAGCTGGACATGTGGAGCCGCATCATGCTGAAGGCTTGGTAGAATGGATGACCAAGCCCTCCTCATCCTCCTCATCCTCTCTCACCCAGGCTCAGGGTACTGACAGAGCATCATCAGCCACCCCTTCCCTAGACCCACCATGTCCTCCTGAGGAGTCCCCCGAACTCTTTGAGCACAGTGTTGGGTACATGCTCCAGGAGGATGCCCAACGATTCGAAGGCTCGGATGACGATACCCAGCTTGAGGAATCTGGCAGTACTGTTCCACCAGCTGCAGCTTACTGCCAGGTTTGCTCTAGTGGTGAAGAGGGAGGGGATGATGAGGTCACTGACTCCACGTGGGTGCCTCAAGGGAGAGAGGATGAGGAGGAGGACGAGGAGGAGGAGGATGCGGCGTCACATGTCCAACGAGGCAGGATGCCCCCTGGAGGCCAGGTAGAGGCCAGCACAGCAACTGTACAACACCGCAGAGCTCCGCCTGTGCAGGGCGCTGCCTCTGCACGTTATCAGAAAAGTTCTTTGGTGTGGGCCTTTTTTGAGACGAGTGCAGCAGATCGCACCACTGCTATTTGCAATATTTGTCTCAAGCGTATCTCGCGTGGCCAAAACATCAGCCGCTTGGGCACGACAAGCATGACCAGACATATGGCGACCTGCCATGCAGCTCGTTGGCAGGCACACATAAAAGACCCACACCAAAGAACTAAGCGGACCTCTCCTTGCTCCTCCTCAGCTGTGATCTCCATCCCCACTACACCTTCAGTCCTCTCTGAAAGCTGCTCTGAGAGGACTGAAGGTGTAGAATTCGGTGTGTCACAACCAAGTACTTGCAGTACACCGACGTCCGATTGCAGCAGGCAAATTTCCCTGCCCCAGCTGCTGGACCGTAGAAAGAAGTACACTCCCAGCCATCCACATGCCCAGCGGTTGAATGCTAGCCTTGCTAAATTGCTAGCACTTCAACTGCTGCCTTTTCAGTTGGTAGACTCGGCCCCCCTTCCGTGAGTTTGTTCAATGTGCGGTTCCTCAGTGGCAGGTTCCCAAACGCCACTTTTTCTCGCGGAAGGCGATTCCGTCTCTCTACCGGCATGTGGAGGGCAATGTCCATGCCTCGCTGGACAGGGCGGTCAGCGGTAAGGTGCATATTACCGCTGACTCATGGTCCAGCAGGCATGGACAGGGACGGTACCTTTCTTTCACGGCCCATTGGGTCACTCTATTGGCAGCTGGGAGGGATGCAGGACAAGGTGCAGTAGTGTTGGAGGTTGTTCCGCCACCACGCCTCCAAAACGCGACTACTGCTACTGGTTGTGACACACCTCTCTCCTCCACCCCCTCCTCTTCTTCTTCCTCCAGTGCTCTGTCCTTGGAACCAGCGGTGCTCCGTAGGCGTACAAGGGGCTACGCAAGTACGCAGGCAAAAAGATGCCATGCCGTGCTTGCGCTGGTGTGTTTGGGGGACAGGAGCCACACTGGGCCAGAGGTTCTGGCAGCTCTGCAGGGGCAGGCCGAGAGGTGGTTGACGCCACGTCAGCTTAAGCCAGGAATGGTCGTTTCTGACAATGGCACCAACCTCCTCTCCGCCCTGCGACAGGGGCAGCTCACCCATGTGCCCTGCATGGCTCACGTCCTCAACCTGGTGGTGCAGCGGTTCTTGGGCAGGTTCCCAGGCTTACAGGATGTCCTGAGGCAGGCCAGGAAAGTCTGTGTGCATTTCCGCCGATCTTATAATGCCAGTGCTCGGCTGACTGAGCTGCAAAAGGAGCTGAACCTGCCCAAGAACCGCCAAATATCTGACATGCCCACCAGGTGGAACTCAACGTTGGCCATGCTGCAGCGACTGCACACGCAGCAGAGGGCCATCAATGAGTACCTTTGCGACTACGGCACCAGGACAGGGTCAGGGGAGCTTGGTTTTTTTTCCCCACGTCAGTGGAGCATGATCAGGGATGCATGCACTGTCCTCTCACCATTTGAGGAGGCCACGAGGATGGTGAGCAGTGACAGTGCATGCATCAGTGACACTGTCCCTCTTGTCCACCTGTTGGAGCATACGCTGCGTGGGATAATGGACAGGGCACTTGAGGCAGAACAGAGGCAGGAAGAGGAGGACTTCCTTGCCTCTCAAGGCCCCCTTTATCCGGACAGTGTTCCTTCTGTCCCACCCATCACACAGGAAGAGGATGAGGAGGAGGAGGAGGAGGAGGAGGAGGAGGATTGTGTGAGCATGGAGGTGGAGCCTGTCACTCAGCATCAGCAGCAGCAGTCTTTTAGGGATGATGTACAGTCCCAACAAGCCAGTGGACTTGTACGTGGCTGGGAGGAGGTGGCTGGCGATCATGTCATCCTCAGTGACCCAGAAGACTCCGGACCGAATGCCTCAGCTAACCTACGCTGCATGGCCTCCCTGATCCTGCAAAGCCTGCGGAAGGATCCTCGTGTTCTTCGGATCAAGGAGAGGGACCATTACTGGCTGGCCACTCTCCTTGATCCGCGGTACAAGGGTAAGGTTGCGGACCTTATCTTGCCGTCGCAGAGGGAGCAGAGGATGAGACATCTCAGGGAGGCCTTGCAGAAAGGTCTGTGCAACGCGTTCCCAGAAACTGGGAGGCTACAAACTCCTGGTCCTGGGCGACGAGTTGCTGAGGCTTCGGTCAGTGGCAGAAGGAGCGGTGGGGAAGGTGGACGTCTGACCAATGCGTTCAGACAATTTTTTAGTCCGCAGCCCCAAGGTATGATCGGTTCCAGCAACCATCGCCAGCGTCTGATATACATGGTGCAGGAATACCTTGGGGCAAGGTCAGACTTGGACACCTTTCCCACCGAAAATCCTCTGGCTTACTGGGTCCTGAGGATGGATCACTGGCCAGAGCTTGCACAGTATGCAATTGAGCTACTGGCCTGTCCTGCCTCCAGCGTTCTTTCCGAACGCACATTCAGTGCTGCTGGAGGATTTGTGACTGATCATAGGGTGCGCCTGTCCACCGCCTCGGTTGATCGACTGACATTCATCAAAATGAATCAGTCTTGGATCACCACCAGCTACCAGGCACCTGAGGCGGATATAACCGAATAATTTTTAATGTCACATCCCTTCAAGACTGCCTATGCTGATGCTGAGTGACTGTCCTCTTATGTTCACTGACTATCCTCTTCCTCCTCCTCAATGATCCATGCCACCACACCAGTGCCTAAGGCACAATTTTTCAGCCCCTGTTTAACAGGGGCGTGTACTTACAATTTTTTAAAAAAATGCTTCGCAACACGTGTGACTGCTGTGCTCCAAGTACAGTCTCTGTGAGGGCCGTGTTGCAGTGTTGTGGCACCAGCACCAGTGCCTAAGGCACAATTTTTCAGCCCCTGTTTAACAGGGGCGGGTACTTACAATTTTTAAAAAAAATGCTTCGCAACACGTGTGACTGCTGTGCTCCAAGTACAGTCTCTGTGAGGGCCGTGTTGCAGTGTTGTGGCACCAGCACCAGTGCCTAAGGCACAATTTTTCAGCCCCTGTTTAACAGGGGCGTGTACTTACAATTTTTTAAAAAAATGCTTCGCAACACGTGTGACTGCTGTGCTCCAAGTACAGTCTCTGTGAGGGGTTGCAGTGTTGTGGCACCAGCACCAGTGCCTAAGGCACAATTTTTCAGCCCCTGTTTAACAGGGGCGGGTAATTACAAATCTTGATCTAATAGTTCACAGCAGGGCCCATTCCTGCGCCCACCAAGAGTAACTATGAGGGCCTACAGTCTTGTGGCAACACCGTCCACCACCACCGCCAAAGGCCCAATTTTTCTGCCCTGTTCATCAGGTGCTTGCAATTACAAATCTTGATCTAATAACTCACAGCAGGGCCCATTCCTGCGCCCACCAAGAGTAACTGTGAGAGCTTACAGTCTTGTGGCAAAACCGTCCACCACCACCACCACCACCCCCAATTTTTCTGCCCTGTTCAACAGGTGCATGCAATTACAAATCTTGATCTATTAACTCACAGCAGGGCCCATTCCTGTGCCCACCAGTCTTGTGGCTACACCAACATCTAATAGGGCAAATTTCTGTATATTTCTGAGTATATACGCCAGGCCCCTACTTTCAAACATCCAACTTACAAACGACTCCTACTTGCAAATGGAAAGAGAAAACAGGAAGTGAGAGGAAATCTACCCCTAGGAAGGGAAATTCTATCCTGTTAGATTTAATTTGGGAAAAAGGTATCTCCTCTCTACTGATACTTTATCACCAATCCTTGTTTCAATTAAAACCCCACTTTTCCAAAAACATTTGTCATTGGACGGAAAGTGAGGTGACATGTTCTGAACAGATGTGCAAAGACAGCAAATGTTACAGGGGTGATAACCCCTCCCTATGTTCTCCAAAAAGCTTAAAAATAGATTTTTTTGGGATGGAGCTACACTTCATAATGTACCTGTTCAGATTCTACTTAAGATCAAACCTAAAGCCGCAAGTGGTTTTAAATGGCTTCTTTTTTTCCTTTACAAATGTCATTTTGTGCAAGGACAGTTCTAAACACGGGAAACACATGCCACTTCACAGGCATACTTTAGACACCCCCCAGGTACCATATTTAAAGGAAAATTTCACTTTTTTTTTTTCACTTTATGCATCATTAAAATGACTGCTCCCGAAAAAACGTTAGTTTTTAAAAGTTCTTTTTGCATTGATATATGTCCCCTGGGGCAGGACCCGGGTCCCCAAACCTGTTTTATGACATTAACATGCATATTGGCCGTTGTAATTAGCACTTTTGATTTCGAACGTTCGCGTCCATTATAACGTATAGGGTTCGAAAATTCGCGCGAACTTTCGGTCCGTTCGAAGGTTCTGGTTCGAACCGAACCCGGGGGTGTTCGGCTCATCCCTAGTATGCAACACCAGCGTCGGACAAAATCCGTCGTAAAAAATCAGACAGTGTACGGGGCATTACACTTTCATTAATGGCAGCATATCTGCATGGATACATGTAAAGTCACTTTAGTGATTTTACAAACACTTTAAGGCCCTACTACATCCAAAATATATTGTTTCTAATTTATGATAGTCTGCTTAAGGGTTGACACATATTTTAGGTTTTTATTGTTATCTGTGTCCTCACTGGTGAAATACTCATAGCCAATCACTTTTGGTCCTTGTGGCACCAAGACAGGTCATGATAACCTGGTAGATGTTTTAACCCTTCCTCGCTCTACTATATAAATATACTTTTGATGCTGTCTCAAGTCCCATTACAGAAATATCCTATTTTATGTTTTGGCTGGAATTAAAGCTGATATCACCCAGAGCTAGTGCTTCAATTTTGCATGTAGACCAGCTTTTTATATTTTTCTTGAACACCAACACAGAAGACATTATCATCACAGCTCTGTGTCTTATCACCAAATCAATTGCAAGGATATTATGCACTTTTTCTGCTGGATTTTCTTACAATAATGGAAAATGCAGCATATTGAGTTTCAATTGCTATGGTGAGGGGCAGTACCAACAACTCAACTAGATATGTTTTATCATTACTGTGCTTGAAGGAGAAAACAGTGGACAAGAAATGCAGGATAAATGTGATGTTTAAAGTGCATGTTCACACTTTCAGAAAAAATGAAGAAATTAAATGACACAGTAAACCCTCCCTTTATCCCTCGGTCCCCACTATACTTACCTTTATGGGTGATGATGAGCTGTCAGTGCAAGCACAGTCAGTGCAGTGGTCCAAGGATGTGAAATCCCTGTTCTTTTCCTTCTTTCTGCAGTGCTTTCAGGATAGATCAAGTAATTCTGATTGCAATGGTGTACAATGTTAGTTCACATTTTTATTTTTTTCTGAAAAGGTGAACTAACCTTTTAAACTACAAATCTAGGCAATGGGCAAAAGCAAATTATTGAGCAACTGATGCTACCCCACAGACACTGCAACTGTGCTAAAATAAGACATCCCTGCTCCAGAGACTCAACATAGTGGAGGTCTGCATAATGTGAGATTAATGAAAAGAATAGACATGTGCAATTCATTTCGTTTTTTTTTCGTTTTTCGTTTTTTTTCGTTATTTTCGTTCATTCGTTTTCGTACGAATGAATGAACGATTCGCTAAAAATTTTAACAAATAATGAATCGTTCGAATCGAAGGAATCCGAAAACAATGAAAATCCGAAAAAACAAATTAGAAACGTATGTACGAAAGAAGAAAATCCGAAAAACGAAAACAGGAACAACGAAAATCAAAATGAACAAAAAAATTCGTACATTCGTAACTTTTTTTTTTGTTGTTGAATTGGTAATTTTCCGTGTCCCTTACAATGGTGCTGCTTAACGTGCCTCGAATGGATTGAACGAAAAAATTTGTACATTCGTAACTTTTATTTTTTTTTTTTTTCGATTCGGAATTTTCCGTGTCTCTTACAATGGCGCTGCTTAACGTGCTTCGAATGGATTGAACGAAAAAATTTGTACATTCATAACTTTTTTTTTCGATTCGTAATTTTTCGTGTCTCTTAAAATGTAATAATAGCATACACATTACATAACATTATGAATTATGCTCCGATTACGAATCTACGAATGTTACGAATGTACGAATGAATACGAATGCGTCCGAATTTCGAATAAACGAATAAACGAAAATTAAACTAACGCAAATACGAATCAACGAAAAAATAACTCTTACGAAAATACGAATCGTTACGAATACGAACACCGACGACTTACGAATTTACGAATCGTTACGAATACGAACACCGACGACTTACGAATTTACGAATCGTTACGAATCAACGGAAACAAAAAAAACGAAACGAAAATAAATTTTTGCTGTGCACATGTCTAGAAAAGAAGTTCCTGAATCCTGACTGGAAGATTTATTCTCACATTATCGGTTTCTTATCACTTTTCATCTTGGTGACAATGGACTACAAATAAAAAAAAATCTGATGTACAAATGGTCTATCCAGCACAAAAAAAACTTCCCTACTAAAAAGAACAGTTTGGGCTAAATATACACTTTTAACTGAGTTTTTTTATGTTCAATTGTGGCTACAGCAAGGTCAAATCAAGAGTGGTGGGATTGTAATTCCTAGAATCAGTGCTGCGTGTATTTTCCTTGACATCTATGTTTCCTACATCACTACATGTTTCATACAGGCATACAGATATAAATCTGATCAGTGACTGGGATATAGTTATATATTAGTTATATCTTTTTTATACCAGACTTTCTGTATGTAATTGTCAGCAAGCAGCCTGTAGTGGGCGATCCAATATTGCATGCAGGCTGGTTCCAGAATAGCCTGTGTTCTCTAAGCATCCTAAAGTAGAACTGTGGCCTTCCATTGTGAAAATGAAATGTTGAAACACTTAATTATAAATGCATCTGCTTTCTCTTAATCTATGTTTATAGTCCCACAAATATCTGTTAAACCTGCCAGTGAAGTCCATCTAGAGAGACCCCAATGAATGAGGATTTAGCGCAGGCAGGGTAGTTTTTTTGTCGGCTTTTTGAAGTTCATGGACCATATAGTAACTGGATTGAGTTATTGTTTAGACCAGAGGTCTCCAACTTTCTAAACAAAGGGCCAGTTTACTGTCCTTCAGAGTTTAGGCGGGCCAGTAGGAGTAGAAAATGCCCTAGCCTCAGATGCCCCATAATTAGTTTTAGTGGGAGCAATAGTGCCCCATTGTTGGTATCAGTGGGAGGAATAGCGCCCCATCATTGGTGTCCGTGGGAGGAATGGTGCTCCATCATTAGTGTCAGTTGTGGATGGAATAGTGCCCCAAGGGCCGGATAGAGGCACACAAAGGGCCACATTCGGCCCCAGGGCTGCAGTTTGGAGATCAATGATTTAGACTGTCATGCAGGAGCCTTTAGTTGTACTTTAGGGTGTGTTTTTCAGTTTTGATGGGAGTGTACCTTTAGCAATCAGGAGAGGATGATGTTTATACACACTGTTAAACTGGTATCAAATTTGTAATTGTTTGCCATGTACAACTGTGCTTCATATGTGTAATGTAATATGAAAGATATAAAACAGCAATACCAAACACAAATTACATAGGTAAAATAGACGTAAAGCAATCTCTTTTTAGGTCTATCATCTTGTTTGGGACTTTGTTCAACCTCAGCCCTTCATGTTAGTGAAAGCTCTGGTTTTAACCAAAACTAATTTTTGTTGGCCTGGTGAATTTTCCATAATTTTTTTGTGGAGGATCATTTACAGTGTAAATAATGCCAGTGAAAATAGAAGCTCGTCTGAAAAGGTAAGTTTTGGCTATTACACCTGAGCAAAAACGGAACAGCTTGGGAGGAGCCTCTGCACTAACTATGCAATGTTAGTACAGAGATTTCCCCCGCTGGGCTATTGTGTTCTGACAGGGGGACTGCCACCCCCCCCTTTGGGTGAGAACACACCGAGAACACACCGATGCCAATCAGAAGACTTTTTTCGGTCATGCCCCCTTGGCAGAAGCCATGCGAACAGCCGGCTTCTGTCCGACTGGCTGCCATACACACGGGCCAAACGTCGGCCAGTTTCTATTGAACCAGCCAATGCCACCCAATATTTGGCCCATGTGTATGGCCCATAAGGTCGTAGACAGAACTAAAGACAAAGTTTGCTGACCATCTCTTTGTAAAACAAGTATATTGTGGATGTAAAATGTACTAGTTTTTCTTCTTCTTACCTGTGTAACCTAAAGTAACCTACCTTTCATTGTCCCAGATGTGTGCATCCTTCTATTATGTCATGGCCTGCCACAATCCTGAGATCACACACATTTACATCCAAGAGGTTCATAATAAATTGTAATCCTCTGTGTCATCTCTATGCAATTCAGGCCAGATTTGTATTTGTGTGGTGCAAGTATTTTACATATTAAAATATAACTTTTTTCAAAAAATATGTTTTTCATTGGCAGTTGAACAATTGAACTGATTGTATCTAAGAAATCACTCTGCATGTCTATGTCATGTTTGCTGTTGGTTTCCCAGAGTATTGTTATGACAAGAGAAAGAACCAGAAAGTTGTCAGTGGTCTAGTAAATTCAGAACATAGATTAATTTCTATTCTTAGTTCTATCAAAAAGGGGTATCATCTCTCCCTATTGATGATTCTTATTAAGAAACAGAGTGAAATAAAAAGAGCAATAATGCACAAAACCCACCAAACAGCCATTATCCATGTTACAACTTCTCTTCTAATGTAATGTGTGCAGCTTCATATTTATACCTTTTCCAAAGCGCTTGTTTATCTCAGGGTAAAAATAATTAGACTGATTGTGCCTTTATCAGTCATCAATTTTACACTTCAGTCTGATTTTAATTACATGAGAGACTATCCGTTGCAAACATATTTCCTCTGTTTTGAATGATTCTTTGAAAATAGCCGCCTGTAATTGAGTAACCAGTTTTCTTCAGCGCTTGCTTTAATTTGTATTAAATGATTAATTCTATATCTAATGCCAGATTATGTATCCCTTCAGAAATTAAACTGCATATATAATTTCAGCATTCTCTCTTGTGGTCTGGAGAACTTGTGCACAATTGGAAGAATGTGCTCCATTTATATTATTAAGTAAGCTTAAAAAAATCACCTTGTAGTCATGTGACCTATATCAAAAATTTCACAAAAATTACATTTAGAAAAAATTGAGCTAATTGACAGCTCCCAAGCTTTGTTATTTTTTTTTAGGAAATGGCATGGGTTCCCCCTCAATATCTATACCAGACCCTTGATTACTGGATAGGGTTCTGGTATGAATGTTGAGGGGGAATGTTGTAAGCACATTGTTTACAACTGTTATAGGAAAAGTCCCTCTCAAAATCCATACAAGACCCTTGACCTTGATTTCTTTATCCTTGGTATAGATTATGAGTGGCACCACAGGCAAAAAAAGACAGAAAGAAAACATGTTGTAGGGTCCCCCAAAAATCCATATAAGACTTGTATCTAGGCATGCAGTGCCCATTCACCCCCTCCTGATCTATACCAGGCCACATGTCCCCAACATTATGAGGGTACCTTGCAGGAGGGTAAACAAAGCCACCCGCAATGTACCTTGTCCTTATGTTGAAGGTGATAAAGATTTCATCCAAGTATCCCTTACCCAGTGGATACGGGGGCCTGCAGAGTACATTTACCAAAATCTGGAATTCCCTGTTAAAACAAGAAGGCCTCTGACATGTGGCCCTCTCTCCTACATGCATTTGTGTACTATTTATAAAAAAAAAAAAAAGTTATATAGTAAATTTAAACATCTGCACCATGAAAAATCCCGAAATAAACACTATCCCCTGATGTAAACCCAACATAATTATGTCATCCAGCTATATAGGTCCAACATCAATCACAATTACCAATGTCAAAATGACCCACCGACACTACAAACTATGTCATTAAGATCTTCTTCCATGGAAAATCCCATCTCAAATAGTTGTTCACTGATTCTGAAGTACTACGAAACTTGGGTAACATCACTGAGCAAATACTGTCATGACCAAATTTGGTCAATAATGTCAGCTTCCCTGCAGCCTGCCAGCATGTTTACAATGTGAAACATGCTAGTGGAAAGTTGTAATTTAGTGGTGGTAATGATAATGAAATATTTGTGGCTGCAGTAGCCAGAGGTTTGGGCAGGCAGGTGAACAGTCCAAATCTGGAAACAAGCTGGCTTCAGGTTAAACTCATGGTCGACCCAAACCCAAAGATCATCCCTAATCACGTGTCCTCTGGTGGATTTAGCCCTTTAGGCTAAGGGTTGATTAACAGTCAAAAGCTCATCATATCTCATAGGATGGAGAATGTCACCAACTGGAGACCCAGACAGTAGTCACAACCAGACATGTGCATTCGTTTTCGCCCGAGTGCATTTTCGTCCGAATTTTCATGTATTTTCGTTACAGTTATATAGTTATAACAAACGAAAACGAACGTACAGAATCTGAAATCCGAAAGATCCGACATAAACAAATGCTTTATTTTCATTTTCGTTGCGACAACAGTTCGATATAGATAGGAGATTCGACATGACGCTGACAATAGCGATCTGTGTCCATCGAACATGTGGTCGAATGTGCCTAACCTTAGCTCTATTAGTGCAAGATTATTCTACATAGAGAGAAAATATTCGACATAGAGAGAAAAGATTCGACATTATAGAGACAATAGCAAAAAAGGTCGAATGTACCTAATCTAACTCTATTAGTCCAAGATTATTCGGCATGAAGATTCGACTAAGCAGTTACCGCGAGCAGACATTTATGGTCAAATGCTCCGCCCATAGGCTATAGAAGAATTCTAATGTTGGTTGACTAGTAATAATAATTAATAAATATAATTATTACTACTAGTGTCATACAACATTAGAATTCTACTATAGCTTGTAGGCAGAACATTCAACTGGAAATGTACGATTGTGGCGTCGTACAGTTAAGCTGCTCCGTCGAATCTTCTTAGAACATTCGACAGACACCATAAGCCTTCAATGACAGATTCAACCTTAATTATTTCAGATTTTCGGATAAATGCTTTCTTTTAACGAAACAAAATAAATAAAAACGAATTTTGGGAGTAACTAAATAAATACATTTTTCGGGCGAAAACGAAATTCCGAAACAAAATATTTCAGTGTGCACATGTCTAGTCACAACCCTGCAGAAGAATCAATCCACTAAAACCTAATAAGTTGACTTTATATGAGGTTTTTCTTTCAATGCGGCTGATTTACTAATGAATTAGAAAATGTGCACTTTGCAAAATAAATGCTCACTTAGCTTAGTGAATAGCTGAATACCCAATCATTTGTACAGGAAATATTATCTAGATTTTCCCCTCAGATGGGTGGGACTTTATAGGCATGAACTGTGAGACTTACAAAAAGTTTGTAAAAGTATATGAAGTATCTTTATTTGAACAATATATCAAAAAGGAAAATGTAAAAGAAAAGACATCACAGTGATCCCTTTATGCAAACATATATTCTAAACAGTATATATGCATTTTGTCTTTCCGAAAGCACAGTGTTGTTGTTTCAATCGTGATAGACATGTGCGTTCAAAAATTCATTTGTAAAACAATCAGATCATTATTGTGCATTAGAGGTGCCTACGCGTTACAGAGTCTTATTATACTCCTTCTTCAGGGTTGATTCAATATGCACGTATTATCTAAAATAGAAAGAAGAGATACATGTATATACATTTCCAGTGTATGAAAAACGCACAAAAAAATATATAAAAATATATAAAAAAAAAAATGACAAAAACGTTTTCCCCAGAGGGTACAGGAAATAAAAAAAACAAGATTTTTTCTTGTACTTGATTGGAAGATAACAGGGGACACAACTTTACCTTATTCACTAAGGTAAATAAGGTTAGGTTAGTGTTTAGTAATCTTTTAGTAAATCAACTCTATTTTCTCCTCCCCTTATAATTTTTCAGTTGCTGCATATTTTGTGTGATAGTTTGTCAACAATTATTTTTCAACAGTTGGAAGAAAAAGAAAGAATAATGTGGCTAATGTTACTCATATACTAAAAATATGAGCAGCATAATTCATCGCTGTAATTTGTTACTATTTTTAGGCACTGTTGTGTTCAACAGCTCTGTTTTAATATGGTTGTTGAATATGCTATCTACAAGGATAATTAGATTGATCCATGCTGATTAGGTCACACATTTTAATTTTACTTTAAATCCCACAATCATCTTAGGATTTATGTTTATTGACAAGTGCATAATGTTACCAGTATTTAGCATTTTTGTTTTTACCTACAAGTATTGAATTTCCGTAATGTTAATGTTTGTTTTCTGACCTTAAAGGAATTGATGTTATCCACATTTACTTGACCTTTGTATATTTTATAACTACAGTATTTTGTGAACACACAGTTTCACTATTTTTTTACTGTTTGTGAAACAAATATTGGTTTGTATAGCCTTTTCATGATGAGTTTCATTGTGACTGCTTTTATCATGATTAACAAAAGACTAGCTCAAAAAGAGAAGCAGGTTTTGACCATCGTAAAAATATTGCCAGGGTGAAGGTTCTATCGTGCTTCATAGCATTATAGTCCCAAAAATGTAATATATATTGTATTTCTTCTATATTATTTATTGTTTTCTAGATGTGATATTTATCTCTCTACTCATGAAAAAGGAAACAAGCATTTTTTTTTTTCAGGCCCTCAAATAATTTTTATTTGTTTTTAATTATTTTTCCTTGGCAAACAAAAAAAATCATATATTGTTATCATTTATGAATGAGTTTGTAATGTTATTTGCCAATTATAGTTTGTTTGCAGATCTATTACTATTTATATTTTTCAACATGGCTTACAAAAACATTCACTCAGGATTCACATGTTTTATCCTACCTAGATGCACTCAGCGTGACCACTTATAATCTTCAACAGAGATGAATGTAAACGGGTGACTATCTAAATAAACAAAAAGGTACACCCACCTAGGGGCCCCATCAGGGTTGCCAGCCTCAGTAAAACCAGGGACAGTATGTAAAAATCTGTGTTTTTTTTTTTTTTTTTTTTACATCCGTCTCTGAAAATGTCCCTTACCGACATCCTTTTGGTCTAAAAATCCCAAGATTATAGCTTCCCTGCCTCTCCAGTACCTTCTCAGCCAATAGAAACATGTCTGTGTACATTTATGTGTATACTGTGTGACTGTATACTGTGTGTGTGTGTATACTGTGTGGCCCCATCATCTCTGATTGCCTGGGGGCCCCATAAACTCCTATTGCCCGGGGGCCCCATGAGTTGACAGTCCGCCCCTGCACACACCACATAGGATACTTGCCAAAGGATTGTATGCATATCAAAAGTAGTAACTGAAGGATAAAAGCAAAATTACAAACTGGATATACAAATGGCTACACCATTGCAGCATAGAGCTAAACAGATTTGACAGGCACTAAGCATGGGGCATATTTACACAAACAATAGCTGTACCGAAACTGCAGCAGATACATACAGTACATTGAGGCAATGGTAGATACTAATAAATTAGGCTGAGAGAGGTTCCTTCTACCAACCTATTGTTCAAATGTGTATATGCATGAAAAATATCCAATTCTTACTGCCTGTAAAATGTATGTTGCACTATACTGCAGTGGTGTAGCCATACATATGTATTTGTAGTTTGAACTTTTACCTGTACATTTGTATTAATTGTTTAATTACTACTTTTGATATTCAGACAATCCTTTTGCAAGTATCCCATGTGGTGGGGTTGCTTATTCATGTTTATTCATATAGACTAAGGGGGTTATTTACGAAAGGCAAATCCACTTTGCACTACAAAGTGCACTGAAAGTGCAGTCACTGTAGATCTGAGGGGGACATGCAGGGAAAATAAAAAAAAACAGAATTTTAACCTGCACATGATTGGACGATAAAATCAGCAGAGCTTCCCCCCTTTTAAGATCTTCCCCTCAGATCTACAGCGACTGCACTTCCAAGTGCACTTGTAGTGCAAAGTGGATTTTCCTTTCGTAAATAACCCCCTATGTTTTTTTAAGATGATTGCAAACACCCTTATGAATATTCAACTACTTCAGGACCAGCTTGTTACACCACCTTTCTGTCCAGGTCATTTTTCAGTTTTCTGTGCCATGATAGTTTGGCTGTCAATTATTTCATCATGCAACACATCACAGTAAACATGCTCACTGACACGCCCCCTGGGGTGCAGCTGCACAATCTGTGACCAGCTGTGTCTGTTGTAAGCAGCCTAGACACCACGTCATCGATGTGCCCCCTAGTAAACAATAGTCATGAATGGAATCCCTTTATGACATCATTGTTTACTACTTTGTGTGATCTGCTATTGGTCACAGCATGTACAGCACAGCACACCATGTACCAATTGATAGTTGTGGGCCAATAACAGCATCACAGTAGCATGAAAGCCATTAATTACAGCTCAAATTATTGCTTTATTCATCACTCAGGATGCTGCTAAGAGTAGATTTAAGGACTGGTGGAAGCCAATCATTCAATCCAGTGCAAGGGTTTTAAAATGGTGAATCCCTTTGAAGTCTATGGGAGCCGAACAGGAAAAGTGTCCTTAAAGGCTTATATGCAAGTAATTGCCATTACAAGGGGTATGGAGGTCTGGGTACTGACCTGGGGGCTATGTATCAATGCAATTAAAAAAAAAAAAAAAAAAAAAAATAATTGTGTTTCCAGGACCAGTGATTTTAATTAAAGTGCAACAATAAAAATGAAAAATGCTACTAAGACCCCTTTCACACGGAGGCAGTATTCAGTCCTTTTAGCGCTAGAAAAAGCGCCTGTAAAGCGCCTTAAAACTGCCTCCCATTCTCTGCAATGGGTGCTTTCACACCTGGGCGGTGCACTTGCGGGATGTTCGGAATTCTTGCAAGCAGCATCTTTAGGGGGGTTGGGAGCGCTGTATACAGTGCTCCCAAAACGCCCCTGCCCATTGCAATGAATGGGCAGTGCTTTCGCAACACAGACATTTTTTAACCTTTTTTGGGGGTTAAAAACACCCCGCTAGTGGCCGAAAAGCAGCACAAAAGCACAGTTTAAACAGTGCTAAAGCACTGCTTGTGTGAAACCAGCCTAAATATAGTGCCTGTGGGGTCCCCTTAGTCTGCCTGTAAAGTGGCGCATCTGTAGCATATATATATATATATATATAACATGTTGCTGCAAAAATTACATTTACAAAGAGAAAAAAAACTGTTGAATCCCATTTAAAATGATTCATGTTTACAATTGCAGGCACACAGCTGTAGAAAAAAAAAGAACATAACGTCATAAAAAAAAGCACCGGTCCGTGATGTTACAAGGGTGGCGGGGCCACCAGGGGACATTGCCAGGTGGCCCCGCCCTTACCTATATAAGAACAGAGGAGGCATTCGGCAGCCAGCCATCCCAGAAGGCATAGCATTGTTTTTTTTGTTTTTTTTCAGGTTCGACGGGCGGCGTGATTAATGATGGATTTACATCGAGGGACACTATTTTTTTTTTAATAAAAGATTTGTCAAAAACTTGTCTCCTGTTTTAATTTTTTTATTTGTACACCTTTTTGGTGAATGGGTAGAGGGTCCGATAAGCCCCCCACCCACAGACCCCCACAACCACCAGCCATGGACAAGGTGCTTTTGGTTGTAACAGGATGTCAAGGTCAGTGGCCCAACAGGTTGCATAAGATGGGTAGACAGAGGCAGAATTAGGGTGTACGTAGCATTTGAAGATGAGGCCAGGGGCACGTGGATCATATAAGAATATATGTTCAAATTGCGTTTGAAAATTTAAATCAATATGACCTCTTATATAGGTCAAGAAAAAATATGAAATTTGGAGACACCTAAATATTTGGTGAGTTTTGGAGTTTATGCTGTTCCTGCAAGGTGGCAAAGGAATGTTTAGACTATCCTAGGTTAACATGGTTTGGAACATACCCATATGCAACGTAAGTATTTAATCTGTGTTAGAAGATATTATGATAATGGGGGGACCACAATAAGGAGTACAATAAGATACAATAGAGTACAATAAGATACAATATTTCTGGAAGTAAGGTCATCCTAACAGCTTATTCGGCCCATCCAAGAAATATGCAAGGAATCTCAGTGAGAAAGAAGTGTTGGTAAATGCATTAGCAAAGTTATTTTGGTACCCAGACTATGTGAGGCCCACCTGAAAAGAAAAGTGGCCTGCACAATGGGGGGGGGGGGGATGATGGTGGCAAGGGGACAATAGCAGCCGTATCAATACCACAGAGGAAGCTGGGGGAGAGACCTTCACAAAATTGATTGAAAGCAAGCTAAGAATGCTAGCGATAGTATCAATGAGAAGTATTACCATATGTAGAGCGGACCCAAGAATCCCATATCTTATTAAATCTATTGATGGTATCCTCTACCATAGCTGTCATGTGCTCCATTCTACGGATATAATTGACAGCCTGGACAAGTTGGGCCTGAGTTGGAGGGGAGGTGGACAACCAGCATGCAGGATTAGCCCTTTTCGCTGCTAATAGGTTGTAGGAGGCTAGTTTATTTGCAGCTTTTCCTGGTCAAGGGAGTGGGAGGCCCAGCAGGAGGTATATTGGTTCTAGCGGAACAGAGACATCTAAAATCTGCTGAAGCAAGGACACGACCATGGACCAGAAAGGAGCGATCAGTTCACACTGCCAAAAAATAT
>CM053033.1:38144339-38179979 GCA_028564925.1 Lithobates sylvaticus | reverse complement strand
CTCGCTTTAAGTTCACTTCTCACATAGAGACAGACAGCACCACCCCTCTGTTTTACCCTGTCTTTCCGAAAGAGAACATAGCCAGGAATATTAATAGCCCAGTCATGTGAAGAATGAAACCAAGATTCAGCAATACCAATTAATTCATAGTTCTCCTCGTGCACCAGAGCTTTCAACTCACCTATTTTGCTTGGCATACATTTTTTTTACTAATTTGATATTCCTGCCAGTGCAAATTTACAGTAAGGGATCATTCACACTATCAGCAGTGACCTACGTTTTTTCACACTGGATAAATTCAAGTCACTATAAAGACACATAAATAATAATTATTTTCTATGTGCCCTGTTCACACTGCATGTGTGGTGCAATGCAATGTGAAAAAATCTGGCATGTCCGCATTTGCACTGTACTGGATGGCCCCATATGTCACTGCATAGCAGCGCAACACAGGACGCTGTTGTGTAGTGACATGAATAAAGTGTCACTAGATAAAGCATCAAATAAAGTCATAAATTAAACCAAGCATCCAAAATGAGCATTGTCCTGCTGGAGCTATAACTGCACTATCCTGCACAGTGAAATGCTGAGTTGTACTGGGCAGGCTAGAGTGAATGTAGCCTTAGGTTAGGTTCACATTGTGACTCGCCACACGCATTCCTGTGCAATACACATGCGGTTTAGTGTGGTGTGATTTGAGCCCATTCATTTTGAAATACAAAAGTACCATGCGATTTGGTGCAAGCAAACATAATGCATTTGTGACCTGCGTTTGGGGTGTCAATAAAATTTCACTGACGCCTATTGAAGATCGCTAGAACAGGGTGTTTTGAACATAGTGCTAGAAACATGCACAGATCGTGGGATTCCCACACCTCATTCGAGAGTGGACTGAGGATAATGCCGCGTACACACGACCGGATTTTCCGGCAGACTAGGTCCGACGGTCTTCCAGACGGACTTTTGGCAGAAATCCGACGGACTTTAGGAATGAACGGACTTGCACACACACGAATGGACTAAAGCCCCATACACACGGTCGGATTTTCTGACGGAAAATGTCCTATCGGACAATGTTGTCGGAAATTCCGACCGTGTGTAGGCTCCATCGGACTTTTTCCGTCGGATTTTCCGACGGACAAAGTTTTATCTCCTGCTCTCAAATTTTCCGACAAAAAAGTCCTATCGGACTTTTTCCGATCGTGTGTAGCGAATTCCGACGGACAAAGTGCCACGCATGCTCAGATCACATTACAAGACCAAAGCTATTGGCTACTAGCCTCTACGTAGTCCCGTCGTAGGCAACAAACGTCACCACGTTCAGAATGATCGGATTTTCCGACAACTTTGTCCGACCGTGTGTATGCAACACCAGTGTCGGACAAAATCCGTCGGAAAAAATCTGATGGATTTTGTGGTCGGATTTTTTGACCGTGTGTACGGGGCATTAGTCCGTTCGAAAGTCCGTTCATTTTGAACGTGATGACGTAAACGTGACTAAACAAGGAAGTTCAATAGCCAGTAGCCAATAGCTGCCCTTGCATCCTATTTGGTCTGTCGGACCAGCACACAGACAAACGGTTTTGCCAGATTCAAGTCTGTCGGACAGATTTGAAACATGTTCTATTTCTAGGTCTGCCAGACTTTTTTTCCTTAAAAATTAACGGACTAGCCCACACACAATCGTTTTGTGCGACGGACTAATCCCGTCGAACCTAGTCTGCCTCAAAGTCCGGTCGTGTGTACACGGCATTATGCCCCGTACACACGGTTGGAAAATCCGACCACAAAATCCGTCTGATTTTTTCCGACAGACTTTGTCCGAAACTGGTGTTGCATACACACAGTCGGACAAAGTTATCGGAAAATCCGATCATTCTGAACATGATGACGTTCGTCTGTTACGACGGGACTACGTTCACGTTAGTAGCCAATAGCTTTGGTCTCATAATTTGATCTGAGCATGCGTGGCACTTTGTCCGTCGGAATTCTTGACACATGATCTGGAAAAGTCCGATAGGATTTTGTTGTCGGAAAATTTGAGATCCTGCTCTCAATTTTTTTCCGCCGGAAATTCCGATGGAAAAAGTCAGATGGAGCCCACACACGGGCGGATTTTCCAACAACATGGTCCGATCGGTAATTTTCCATTGGAATTTCCGACCATGTGTACGGGGAATTGGAGTGGCATAGCATGGTGTTGGATTCATGGTTGGTGATGGAGGGTGATGGAAGGATGATGTTAAAAGCCCTCCCTTGATTCAAAACAGCAACTGTTTATTCATTATTTTACATATTATAATTAAGGGCTAATGAAGGTTACTTATTATATTGCAATAATTGGTGAAAACAGTCATGCTTGCTGTAATGCTTTTTAAATCAGGCCTTACATAACAATAAATAAGTACAAAGTAGTTTACACAAAAAAAAAAAAACACTAACAGAGTCTTTACACTTATTAAACCTCCAAAGCAACACGTTTGCCTGTTTTAGAGCACTCCTATCTATATAGAATTCTGAAGGAAAAACAGGATTTCATATATCAATGTCTCTTGGGTCTGCTCAAATTAAAACAAAAGCTCTGTTCTCTAGTACAATTCTATTTAGTTCAACCGCTGGGGATATCCAGGCAGAAAAAAAAAAAACTTCCACAAATCAAAGACTGTATGAGCTCTCAGATTACCATATTTTGTATTATGCCTAATAAACAGTTAACGTGTTGCAGAGATTCGTTTTTGATCACTGAAGAATAAACTGTATGAGCTGTAAATAAAGTTGAAAGAACTCACTTCACCTTTTTGGTTGAGAGTGAAGATTGAATTTGGCTTGTTCATTAGAAAAGGTCAAGAAATATTTAGCAGAAACCAAGCAAGTATTCAAATGTTTACCTAGCATCTAAATGAATATAAAAGGTTTGTGGGTCAGTGCTTGATAGGCATACAGCGGTCAAATACTGATGCGTTACATTAGCCAATTTGTGTATCTCGAATTATTCTTGTTACAGACTGGATATCTAGACAGATATTTCCTCAAATTAGTACTTACATTGCAAATGAAAATGACATATTATAAAATGGTATGAGGTTCAGCTAACTCTATTAAGCGTATTTAATGATGTAGTATTAAAAGCAATAATAAAGTTTAAAATTAATTCACTAGTAGGATGATTTCAAAGCTGAAGGTCAGTGCGATTTCAGGTGTGACTTGCCTGACATCTGTATGACTTCATGAACAGATGTCTATGCAAGTCGCACCTGAAATCGCAAAACATCGTGCAGGAACCTTTTTTTCAAATCTGTGTGGCAGCGCAAAGTTGGAAACGCACCTATTTGAGCAGTTCCATTGCCGACAATAGGGTGCAACTTGTTGTGCAATTTGGAACTGTCAAATTGCATGACAAGTAGCACTGGTGTGAAGGGAGTCTAAAGAATGGGTGCTTTTATATTTTTCGGGATAGAATGGAGAAGTATTATGCCGCGTACACACGGTCGGAATTTCCGATGGAAACGATGGGAGCTTTTCAACAGATTTTCTGACCGTGTGTATGCCCATCAGTCTTTTTCTGTCGGAATTTCCGACGGACTTTGGATTGAGAACCTGTTCTCAATTTTTCCGACGGAAAACCTTTCTATCGGATTTTCCGATCGTGTGTATGCAATTCCGACATGCAAAATTCCGACGCATGCTCGGAAACAATTCGACGCATGCTCTGAAGCATTAAACTTCCCTTTTATAGTGCTGTCGAACGTGTTTTATGCCGCTGTGTTACAGACTGTCGGAATTTGGTGTGACCGTGTGTAGGCAAGACAGTTTGAGCGAAATTCCGTCGGAATTCCGACGGGAAAACCATCAGAGCTTTTTCCGACGAGAATTACAACCGTGTGTACGCGGCATTAGACTACTTCTTAGGTTTTAACAGCTGTCTGTGTCCCTGTTAGTGAGATTCTGCACACATATGTCCATGATCACCTGCGCACATATGTCCGTGATGATCATTTGTGTACATCTGTCCGCGATCACACAAACCAATTATTATACACTTAACAGAATTTTTTTACCAAAAACATGTAGCAGAATACATTTTGGCTTAAATTTATGCCAAAATGTATTTTATTGGATTTCTTTTAAAATTATTTTCCGTTCTTTTTTCGCTTATATCGCATGAAATTCAAAACGGAGTCATGAATAAATACCACCAGAAGAAAGCTCTATTTGTGCAAACAAAATTATAAAAATACAATTTTGGTACAGCGTAGCATGACTGCGCAATTGTCATTGAAAATGCAAGAGCGCTGAAAGCTGAAAATTGGTCTGGGAAGGAAGGGAGCGAAAGTGCCCAGTATTGAAGTGGTTAAGGAAATTAAATAGTAAAGTTCCATTCTAGGAAATGAGGCTATGTGGTCTCCATCCATTGGTTGATGCTTTAATCCGTTAACTCATTAGAAGATATTGTAGCAGCTTTATTTTTCTTTTTAAATGAATAACTGAAATGGTTCAAGAAACTGAAGGTGTTACAGTCATCAATTTCAGTAAAATAGAACCAATTCTAGAAAAAGGCAAAGATACACCACCTTTGCATTCTTAACATAATGTCTTATTTTCATAGTCTTTGTGATAGGAAATATCTTGAACAAAATTCCTTGAGGGATTTAATGGTATTGAACATGCAGTACTTAGGTGTACTCTGATTTTAGTGTGCTCAGCAAACCACTCTAGTAATTTAGAGCAGAACAAAGAAATGTTTTGCTAACCTTAGTACAAACTCCTCTGCCACAGCAATTTTAAAATCTGTTATATAAAAGCAATGGTTTACTTTGTCACAACATGATACAGATCAATGGTGAAACACACATTTAGCCAAAAGGAATTACTATATATATTGGGTCATAGTTCACATCTTCCTTTCTCTTTTTTTATGCATGCCTGTGCTGAAAACATAATGAAATGGACATACAAAGGCTTTACAGTGAGGCAAAGTGCAATATGCAATCCATGGAAACCAATTCAGGACACAACAGTTTTCAACCTATAAAACAGTATATGGAAAGTATTCTGTAACCATACAGTATATATATCGCATACTGTAATGCTGCGTACACACGATCAGAATGCTCGTCGGAAAAAGCTTTGACGGTTTTCTTGACCGGAATTCCGACATAACTGTCTTGCCTACACATGGTCACGTACGGTCAAGAACGCGGTGACGTACAACACTACAACGAGCCGAGTTCAATGCTTCCAAGCATGCATCAAATTGTTTCCGAGCATGCGTAGGAATTTTGCACGTTAGAATTGCTACAGACGATTGGAATTTCTGATAGAAACCTTTTCCGTCTGAAAAATTGAGAACATGCTCTCAATTCTTTGCTGTCAGAAATTCGGCCAGCAAAATTCCGATGGAGCCTACACACGGTCGCATTTTCCGATGAAAAGCTCTCATCTGTCTTTTTCTGGCCGGAATTCCAATCGTGTGTACGTGGCATTTGTCTTTTTAACCGCTTTCCGACCGGTCCCCTTTAAGATGCCGCCGTGCCTCGTGCCGGTCGGGACCCCCGTGAGGCCGGTCGCGGGTCCCGCGGACTCGATCGCCACGGGGATACCCGCGATCGTCTCACGGGAAGGCTGAACGGGGAGATGCGGAAATAAACAGCATCTCCCCGTTCTGCCTAGCAACTAGTGATGCCGATCTCTGCTCCCTGTGATTGGAGCAGAGATCAGCATTCACTAGCTGACAGCCACGCCCCCCCCCACAGTTACAAACACGCCTCTAGGTACATGTAACCAATACACTGCCACCTAGTGGTTAACCCCTTCACTGCCAGTGTCATTTATACAGTAATCAATGCATTTAAATAGCATTGATTGGTCCCAAAAATGTGTCAAAAATGTCCGATGTATCCACCATAATGTCGCAGTCACAATACAAATTGCTGATCGCCGCCTTTACTAGTAAAAAAAAAAATTATTAATAAAAATGCTATAAAACTATCCCCTATTTTGTAAACGCTATAACTTCTGCGCAAACCAATCAATAATCGATTATTGCAATTTTTTTTACCAAAAATATGTAGAGGAATACGTATCGGCCTAAACTGAGGAAAAAAATGTTTTTTTATATATTTTTGGGGGATATTTATTATAGCAAAATGCGTTTTTTTTCAAAATTTACGCGCTTTTTTGTTTATAGCGCAAAAAATAAAAACCGCAGGGGCGATGAAATACCACCAAAAGAAAGCTCTATTTGTGGGAAAAAAAAGGACGTCAATTTTGTTTGGGAGCCATGTCGCACGACCGCGCAATTGTCAGTTAAAGCGACACAGTGCCGAATCGCAAAAAGGGCCCTGGTCCTTTGGCTGCAAATTGGTCCGGTCTAAAAGTGGTTAAAGGAGCATATCATTATCGGGATGATTGGATTTATGTACACAGCAAAGCAATATATATTGTTGGGTGAATGCTGTGGTAAAGGGCGCTCCCAATGCAATCATTAGAATGCAAAAAGTGATTTATGCAAATAGTATGTATACATTAATATAAACGTGTATTAGTGAATGGCTTCACTTTATACATGTGCACAAATGTCTCAGACAAAATAATTAATATATTTATGATTGCTCAAACAAATAAATCATGAAAAGTTCAAAACAGCTCCAAAATTCTTTCTAAATGATTCTACCCCAACACATGTGAGAAATAAATCTGTGTTCCAAATAATATTCGTGACTTTTCACCCAGTGACAACAAATTGCGCTCACCAGATGGCCCTGGCCAGCAAGTGACCATAAGACATGAAGTACTTCCTCGAATCCTGGAAACCATTCAACTATTTTTTTCCAATCGCTCGTTCACATGTATGGTGAACTTGGTCGAATGAGCCCGGGAACAGCCAGATCAAATCTTTGTTATCTATCCTCCGCTCCAATCTCCCACATCTGAAAATCAAGCTCCACCAATTAGAGCCAGGGAAGGCAGATATAGTGTAATATCGTTTGTTTATTGTTAAAAAAATTCACTTACAATATTTCCAGCAGGGGAGTGCATCAATATATCGGAAGCACCTACTGCGTGAAAGTCTATTCAGACAGTTCTATCTGACCAGCGGTGTATGCTATGCATTAGGCAAACCCCCAGAGGAAGTCACGTAGAGCGTGTGTCAGACCTAGTCAGGAAGTGGGTCTGACACAGATTTTCTTAGCTTAAATAATGGACCAGCCAACATGATTGGTCCAAAACAAAACATGGACTAAAACCTAAAGTTACTCTTAAAATATTTTCTATTGTAAACCACTGACTTCCACAGCTTCTAGGGAGTCCCATTTAATAACAGATATAAAACAATATGGTAAATTTAAAATATCATTGGGGGCAATTGCATTATAAAAAGGACGGCTGTCCAAAAACACAGCTTATTTTCCAGACTTTTTCTTATGGAAACAATACCATCTCAATCTAAGCATAAAAGCTGTACAAATGAGGATCCATCAAAAACTCATTGATACAGTGGGATGTAGGTTTATAAAACACATACAAAAAAAACCCCGGTCTAAACTTTATCAGAATAATAAAAGAAATAGGGAGACATCTAGTGGAGTCTGCAAGAACTGTGTCAACAGAAGAGGAAACAGAGCTGACCCTTCGAGTGAAACAATCATATGCTCTGCCAAGACAGACATGCTTTTTACAAAAACACATGTATCTTCAGCAGAACCAAAGCCCTACCGGCTTATAGATATATATGATCATACAGCCAAAAAAAAATTATTGATAAAATGATAGAAAAACCAAAAACTAGCTGCATAGATGTAACCATTTACTTACAAAAAAACATACATAAAATCAATAGATCTCTTTACTAATAATCCGTGAGAAAACAATTGAGGTCTATGTCTATGTTGAGGTCAGCTGGCGCAAGACAACCAATTTTAAAAATCCACCTGGTTTCAGATTGCGACACCTGCATTTTCAGATCCCCACCTCTCCAGTGTGGTAGAATCTTGTCAATCCCATAGAAAAATAAATGGACTGGGTTTTGGTTATGGTGAGTCCTAAAGTGATTAGAAATGCTACGCTTTCTAAATTCCAATCTTAATATTGTTACATGTTCGTTAATCCTTTTCTAAAGACATCTTATAGTCCTGCCCACATAGAGTAAACCACATGGGCAGGATAAAAGATACACCACATATTTTGCGTTGCAAAAAATAAATTTATCTACAGTGTACTATTTTCCATTTATAACCAAGAAATGTTTCCGTTTTTCTTTTCTTATCTGCTGTGGTTTGGCAAGGGATGCAAGGGATCCCACACCTATAAAACCCAATGGGGGGTCCCGTTTTAGGGGGGTCCACTATGTTTTTAGCAATCATGTTCCTGAGACCAGGTGATCTCCTATAGATAAAGTAAGGCTTTTGTGGCAAAATTTTCTTTAAGGTGTCATCTTTTAGGAGGATAGGCCAGAATTATTTGAAGGATTTTTTTCCACCTGTTTGTAAATCCAGTAACAAAGGCTGACTCATATTTGATTTCCTTTTTATTTTTGTTATCCAGTAGTTCTTCTCTATTCTTGTAGTCTGTAGGTTCCTGGATATTCTCCAGGAACCTATTCAATAACATTTCTGATTGGACCCAATAGTCATCATCTAAGTTGCAGTTCCTTCTGATTCTAACGAATTGGCTCTTAGGGATGGTCTTGATCCATCCTGGAAGGTGACAACTTCTAGTAGAGATTTTAAAATACACACAAAATGTTAATATTTATGTGCAATGGGTGCGCTATCAATCAACCTTAAAAAGCGTGTAGATATGGTTAAAAATTGCTTGTGCAATGATACTGGTCAAGTGGTGTGTAAAACCTCCTTAAAATCCGTGCACTATGTATGTATAAATAAATACATAAAACCATATATAAATATATAAATATATAAATAAGTGGATACTCTTCCTAGTTGTGATATCAGTGATTTAGTGATATTTGTGAAATGGTGCTGTGAATAAAAAACAGTAAAAAAAGGGGGTGAAACCACGTTTAAATTCAAGCCCTTAAAAAATCCATGCGTTTAAAACTGAAAAAAACGCATTTGGTTGTGCGATTTATTCATGGAAAAAGCACACAATTGGTTATGCGATTATATTGGGAGAAACACCATAAGTGTTTTTTAGGATCCTTTAGGAGTCCATGCATCTGACAGGTGTCTCCTTAGGGGTTTAATTGCGGTTGCTTAGACAGGTGTTGTTCCTGATTAGTTAGTGCTGAGGCGTTTTTCTAACTAATTGCCCTTTGGTATTGAGCATAGATTAAAACTTGAAGGATAAAAGATGTACACCATTAATAGGAAAGATAAGCACCATTTAGTAAATGTATATTTGAACAAGTGTATACATAATACTTTCACTTATCTTTAGTTGTGGTGTCCTCTTTCCTGCTGGTCCTTACTATCTCTTCCGTGTTTGCATGAGGATAGAAAACAGATAAAAAACCATTGCGCAATATAGTTATACTTTGAATGGTGTGCATGTGCTGTGGCTGAAGCCCATCTACTTACACAGCACCCTACGAACGAAGCGCGGTGGTTAGAAATATGTCAGGCACTGTTTGGGCTCCCTGCCCTGCTTGTCTCAGTAGTGTTGCTTAGCTCCTCCTCCCGACGCGTTGCGACACGCCCACGTGTCTTTATCAAGGGATTATGGGGCTTTGAGGCAGCTGAGACCTTTTTATAGGCAACATTTAGCTTGGGTGTTGCCATAGCAACTTTTGTGTGCTCATCATCCTATTCAACACCACCTGCGCTTGGGTGCTGTGGATGTTGTGCACATTGACTCTTTGCGGTCCTGGATAGGAAACAGTTATTTGGATCTACAAGTGCTTACACATAATTCAAAAAATATATGTATATACATATATATGTAAAAAAAATTTATTAATTAGCACCATGTTTAATATAAGGGTTAAAAAGTTAAAAACGTGAGTGTGTGTGCCGGTGTGTTAAAATGTGAGAATTGTGAATGTGGGTAAAAAATAATATATGGATGAGAATAAATGAATAAAAAAGTGAAAAAAATTTAAAAACATAATAGAGATAAATAAAAATAAAAATAAAAATAAAAATAAATAAAAATAAAAATAAAAATAAAAATAAAGATGAATAAAAATAAAAATAAATATAAATATAAAAATACAAATAAAAAATAAAAAATAAAAATAGAAAAATGAAAAATGAAAAAAGGGGAGAAATTATATGATACAAAAAAGCAGAAAAAATATATAGGAAAAATAAAAACAAAAATAAAAATGAGTATAGTTAGCATCTAAAAATGACTACGCTGCACGACTTTTAAAATAGAGGCATGAATGAATATGTCAAAACGGCGTTTGACACATAGTTTCTTATTTGTGTGGGAGAATGGTTGGTTTCTTATTAGAGCAATACTACTTTCTTATTTGAGCATCACTTCTTTAGGGATGTTAACATGGCAAATTGTATACAGGTGTATAAATAGTGACCGTATACCTTATGTGAATAATTCTTGGGATGAAATAATAAAAAAGATAAAAAATGACCATGTTTATGTTGGACTTTACGAAATAGGAGTATGAAGGTATACATGGATATATAAGATGTGGAGGAAGAAGACCGTATTGTCTGCTTGCTAAAATATATCTGCTCATAAAACACATAAATAGTATTAAAAAATACTAAAAATATGTGTTTAAAATGGATTAAAAGTCAGAAATAAAACAGTTGAGATCAAAGTCAATGTTGAGGCCTCCTGGCGCAAAACTGTTGATTTCATAAATCCATCTCGATTCACTTTTGCTGAGTTCTCTCACCTTATGACTCCCCCTCCAATTGGGTTTAAATTTGTCAATTGCCCAGAACGTCATTTGGGTAGGATCTTTATTGTGGATTTCTGCAAAATGTCTTGACACACTATGTTTAGGGAAGCCTGCTATTATGTTTTGCACATGTTCTCTTATTCGTTTCCACATAGGTCGTTTAGTCCTTCCTATGTACTGCAGCGAACATGTGCATTCAAGCATATACACTACTCCTTCTGTTTTGCATGTGATGAACTCCTTAATGTCGTATTCTTTTTTCGTGGAGTTCATCACATGCAAAACAGAAGGAGTAGTGTATATGCTTGAATGCACATGTTCGCTGCAGTACATAGGAAGGACTAAACGACCTATGTGGAAACGAATAAGAGAACATGTGCAAAACATAATAGCAGGCTTCCCTAAACATAGTGTGTCAAGACATTTTGCAGAAATCCACAATAAAGATCCTACCCAAATGACGTTCTGGGCAATTGGGCAATTGACAAAACTTCTGGGCAAGTAAAACTAAACGACCTATGTGGAAACGAATAAGAGAACATGTGCAAAACATAATAGCAGGCTTCCCTAAACATAGTGTGTCAAGACATTTTGCAGAAATCCACAATAAAGATCCTACCCAAATGACGTTCTGGGCAATTGACAAATTTAAACCCAATTGGAGGGGGAGTCATAAGGTGAGAGAACTCAGCAAAAGTGAATCGAGATGGATTTATGAAATCAACAGTTTTGCGCCAGGAGGCCTCAACATTGACTTTGATCTCAACTGTTTTATTTCTGACTTTTAATCCATTTTAAACACATATTTTTAGTATTTTTTAATACTATTTATGTGTTTTATGAGCAGATATATTTTAGCAAGCAGACAATACGGTCTTCTTCCTCCACATCTTATATATCCATGTATACCTTCATACTCCTATTTCGTAAAGTCCAACATAAACATGGTCATTTTTTATCTTTTTTATTATTTCATCCCAAGAATTATTCACATAAGGTATACGGTCACTATTTATACACCTGTATACAATTTGCCATGTTAACATCCCTAAAGAAGTGATGCTCAAATAAGAAAGTAGTATTGCTCTAATAAGAAACCAACCATTCTCCCACACAAATAAGAAACTATGTGTCAAACGCCGTTTTGACATATTCATTCATGCCTCTATTTTAAAAGTCGTGCAGCGTAGTCATTTTTAGATGCTAACTATACTCATTTTTATTTTTGTTTTTATTTTTCCTATATATTTTTTCTGCTTTTTTGTATCATATAATTTCTCCCCTTTTTTCATTTTTCATTTTTCTATTTTTAGTTTTTATGTTTTATTTGTATGTTTATATTTATATTTATTTTTATTTTTATTCATCTTTATTTTTTATTTTTATTTTTATTTTTATTTATTTTTATTTTTATTTTTATTTTTATTTATCTCTATTATGTTTTTAAATTTTTTTCACTTTTTTATTCATTTATTCTCATCCATATATTATTTTTTACCCACATTCACAATTCTCACATTTTAACACACCGGCACACACACTCACGTTTTTAACTTTTTAACCCTTATATTAAACATGGTGCTAATTAATAAAAATTTTTTTACATATATATGTATATACATATATTTTTTGAATTATGTGTAAGCACTTGTAGATCCAAATAACTGTTTCCTATCCAGGACCGCAAAGAGTCAATGTGCACAACATCCACAGCACCCAAGCGCAGGTGGTGTTGAATAGGATGATGAGCACACAAAAGTTGCTATGGCAACACCCAAGCTAAATGTTGCCTATAAAAAGGTCTCAGCTGCCTCAAAGCCCCATAATCCCTTGATAAAGACACGTGGGCGTGTCGCAACGCGTCGGGAGGAGGAGCTAAGCAACACTACTGAGACAAGCAGGGCAGGGAGCCCAAACAGTGCCTGACATATTTCTAACCACCGCGCTTCGTTCGTAGGGTGCTGTGTAAGTAGATGGGCTTCAGCCACAGCACATGCACACCATTCAAAGTATAACTATATTGCGCAATGGTTTTTTATCTGTTTTCTATCCTCATGCAAACACGGAAGAGATAGTAAGGACCAGCAGGAAAGAGGACACCACAACTAAAGATAAGTGAAAGTATTATGTATACACTTGTTCAAATATACATTTACTAAATGGTGCTTATCTTTCCTATTGATGGTGTACATCTTTTATCCTTCAAGTTTTAATCTATGCTCAATACCAAAGGGCAATTAGTTAGAAAAACGCCTCAGCACTAACTAATCAGGAACAACACCTGTCTAAGCAACCGCAATTAAACCCCTAAGGAGACACCTGTCAGATGCATGGACTCCTAAAGGATCCTAAAAAACACTTATGGTGTTTCTCCCAATATAATCGCATAACCAATTGTGTGCTTTTTCCATGAATAAATCGCACAACCAAATGCGTTTTAAACGCATGGATTTTTTAAGGGCTTGAATTTAAACGTGGTTTCACCCCCTTTTTTTACTGTTTTTTTATTCACAGCACCATTTCACAAATATCACTAAATCACTGATATCACAACTAGGAAGAGTATCCACTTATTTATATATTTATATATTTATATATGGTTTTATGTATTTATTTATACATACATAGTGCACGGATTTTAAGGAGGTTTTACACACCACTTGACCAGTATCATTGCACAAGCAATTTTTAACCATATCTACACGCTTTTTAAGGTTGATTGATAGCGCACCCATTGCACATAAATATTAACATTTTGTGTGTATTTTAAAATCATTTCTTCCACGTGTGAGAACACTAATATATGGGTTGCAGCATCATCATTTGGCTATCTTAAAACATTGTTGCCGTTCTGTCTTTGAATACCCACTCTAGCGCTTAAGTACACATACCTAAACTTCTAGTAGAGGTATACCCATTTTTATCCACCTCTTTAAAAAAAAAAAAAATAGTTTATAGCCTATTCTCCTTCTTGAATATCTCCAAATCCAAATATTGAATTATCTCATAGCTAAATTTTTCTGTCAACTTGATATTATAACGATTGCTATGGGATATGGGATATATATGGGACATGAACCCTTCCAACTCCTCCAGGGTGCCCTCCCATATAAAAAACACATTGTCAGTGTATCTTTTGTAGAGTTTTAATTGTGGCCACTTACCAGTCAAAATGTCTTCATCCTCCCATTTATTTTGAAAGATGTTAGCCACGCTGTGGGCATACTTAGGCCCCATGGCGACACCTTTCACCTGATTAAAAAAATCTCCACCATACAAAAAAGAATTGTTGGACATGGCCACCTCTAACCCCTTGACGAAGATCTGGGCCCAATTAGCCATTTTCCCTCCCTGATGTCATGCGACTCGTTAGCGTTACAAGGTCCCAGGTGTGAATGGGGAGCAGGTGTGCTAACTTTGGTGTTATCGCTCTCACTCTCACATACTGGTCACTGGAAGTTAAACATGGCACCTCATGGCAAAGATCTCTCTGAGGATATAAAAAAAGAATTGTTGCTCTACCAAAAGATGGCCTAGGCCAGTGATGATGAACCTTAGCACCCAGATGTTTTGGAACTACATTTCCCATGATGCTCAAGTACACTGCAGAGTGTATGAGCATCATGGGAAATGTAGTTCCAAAACATCTGGGGTGCCAAGGTTCGCCATCACTGGCCTAGGCTAAAGGAAGATTGCCAAACCCTGAAACTGACCTGCAGCATGGTGGCCAAGGTCAGACAGTGGTTTTAACAGGACAGGTTCCACTCAGAACAGGCCTTGCCATGGTCAACTAAACAGGGTGAGTGCACGTGCCCAGCGTCATATCCAGAGGTTATATTTGGGAAATAAGCGTATGAGTGCTGCCAGCATTGCTGTAGAGGTTGAAGCGGTGGGGGGGTCAGCCTGTCAGTGCTCAGACCATACGCCACACACTGCATCAAATTGGTCTGCATGGCTGTCATGCCAAAATGAAACCTCTTCTAAAGATGATGCACAAGAAAGCCTGCAAACAGTTTGCTGAAGACAAGCAAACTAAGGACATGGATTACTGGAACCACGTACACACGATCGGACTATTCGGCCTAGACTTTCTAGCGGAGGTCCGCCGGACTTTCAAGCGAACGGACTTGACCACGCGAGATCACTCCAAAAGTCCGGCGGTTCCTCTAACGCGATGACGTACAGCATGTATGACAGGACTAGAAAAAGGAAGTGCAAGACCCAGTACAGCTTCTGTGATGTACTTGCTTCTGAGCATGCATCGTTTTTGGTCCGCCGGACCAGCACACAGATGGCCGGATTGTCCGCCAGACTTCCAAGTCCGGCGGATAATTTTGAGTCAAAACTTTTTACTAAGTCCGCCGGACTTTTGGGAAGAAAAAGTCCGCTGGAGCCCACACGCGGTCGGATTATCCGGCGGATAGTCCGATCGTGTGTATGTGGCATCAGTGTTACATTGGCTTACACATGTCCTTGGGTTCTGTCAAGTTTGTACACTAATCTATCTGTGCAGCATTGCCATTTGCCAATATAGGCACTGCCGCCACTATTCCAGTGTCAGAGTCAGGGCAAGATTCCTCTGTTGGTCGCACCCAGCACATATCCAGATACCATGCATAGCCTGTGTGTACACTGAATCTGGTCAGGCTGAAGCAGGGTATACACAGACCGAAAATCAGCTGGTTCAGCAGAAACTGGCTGACTTCCAGTCTGTGTGTACTGCTGTCGGATCAACAGAAGCCGGTCAAACAGTCCTGCTGGAAAACAAGCATTCCATCCATGCTTGCAGCCATTGCCTGAATCTGTGTATTCTGGGGAGGTTTGGGAGTCCCTGCTGTCAGAATACATTAGCATGGCAGGTGAGATCCCTGCATCACACGTCGTTTGTGTTGATGTGGGGATCTGTCAGTTTTAGGTGACCCGTCAGATTAGGTGACCCGTCAGATTAGAAGATTTTCTTTGGAATCCTTATGCAGTGAACCCAACATGGAAAAACGGTGTGCCGTCAGATTAGGTGTCCCATCAGATTAGAAGATTTTCTTTGGAATCCTTGTGCAGTGAACCCTCTGTGCTCCGTCAGATTAGGTGTTCCATCAGATTAGGTGTTCCGCCAGATTAGTTGACCCATCAGATTAGTTGACCCGCCTGATTAGGTGTCCCGTCAGATTAGTGCCGTCAAGTTAGAAAATTTTCTTTGGAATCCTTGTGCAGTGAACCGTCTGTGTTTCGTTAGATTAGATGTTCCGTCAGATTAGGTGTTCCGTCAGATTAGTTGACCCGTCAGATTAGTTGACCCGTCAGATTAGGTGTTCTATCAGATTAGGTGTTCCGTCAGATTAGTTGTCCCGTCAGATTAGAAGATTTTCTTTGGAATCCTTGTGCAGTGAACCATCTGTGCTCCGTCAGATTAGGTGTTCCGTCAGATTAGTTGACCCGGCAGATTAGTTGACCCGCCAGATTGGTTGTCCTGTCAGCATATTAGGTGTTCCGTCAGATTAGTGCCGTCAGATTAGGTGTCCCGTCAGATTAGGTGTCCCGTCAGATTAGAAGATTTTCTTTGGAATCCTTGTGCAGTGAACCCTCTGTGCAGGTGGCCCGTCAGATTAGGTGTTCCGTCAGATTAGGTGTTCCGTCAGATTAGTTGACCCATCAGATTAGAAGATTTTCTTTGGAATCCTTGTGCAGTGAACCCTCTGTGCAGGTGTTCTGTCAGATTAGGTAATCCGTCAGATTAGAAGATTAGACGACCGGTCTAATGGCCATCTTGGTACACCCCGCCCACAGTTAGCCTGAAGTCGCCAAGCGGACATCTTTTTACACTCACCGGAGTCTTGCATTTCACACTTATTTATAGTATTTGGAAATCCGTGACACTGTTTTTGATGTTGAATTTTAAAAGCGGCGGCACATCTGCTGATCTCACTCCTTTTGCTGATCTGACAGAAGACCGCTGCTTTTAAATTTCAACATCAAAACAATGTCACGGATTTCCCAAATCAGTTCTCATCCCTGCCTCATCAATGCCACAACCGTGCCCATCCATGCCTCATCCGTGCCTATCCATGCCACATCAGTGCTCCTCCGTGCCATATCAATGCTCATCTGTGCCCATTCATGCCTCATCCATGCCACATCAGTGCTCATCCGTGCCTCATCAGTGCTCATCCATGCCACATCAGTGCTCATCCATGCCACATCAATGCCACATCAGTGCTCAGCCATGCCTCATCCATGCAATATCAGTGTTCATCCTAACAGTGCTCCCTGCATGTTGGGCCTCTGTATGTCACCAGGCTGTGGAAAAGTCTCACACATGTGGTATCGCCATACTCAGGAGGAGTTGCAGAATGTATTTTGGGGGTGTAATTTCTGCTATGTACATGATATGTGTTAGAAATATCTTATAAATGGACAATTTTGTGTAAAAAACAAATGATATGTTCAAAGGACTCATTAGGCCTCCTAGATTATGTGTTTGCTTTCCAAAATGGGGTCATTTTATGAGCATTAACATTGTCCTTGAGCTCCAGGGCTTTCAAAAGTTTAATAGGTAGTCAAGAAATTAAATGTGTAATGTATGTCCCTAGAACACCCGACGGTGCTCCCTGCATTTGCAGAATGTGTTTTGGGGTGTGGTTGCAAGTTTGCATATGTCATGTGAGAGAAATAACCTGTTAATATGACAATTTTGTGTAAAAGAAAAAAATTATCTTAATTTTACAAAGAATTGTGGGGGGAAAATTGCAACTTCAAAAAACTCACCATACCTTGGAATGTCTACTTTCCAAAAGGGGTCATATTTGTACTTTCCTGGCTTGTGTCTCAAGAAATTAGTACATCAGGTGTGGTCAATTTTCAGTGATTGGCACCATAGCTTGTAGAGTCTATAACTTACACAAAGACCAAATAATATACACTGATTTGGGTTATTTTTACAAAAGATATGCAGCGGTATACATTTTTGCTGTCTCCTAAAAATAACTCAACACACAGCCATTGATGTCTAAACCGCTGGCAACAAAAGTGAGTACACTAGTAAGTGAAAATGTCCAAATTAGGTCCAAAGTGCCAATATTTTGTGTGGCCACCATTATTTTCAGCACTGTCTTAACCCTCTTGGGCATGGAGTTCACCAGAGCTTCACAGGTTGCCACTGGAGTCCTCTTCCACTCCTCCATCACGACATCACAGATCTGGTGGATGTTAGAGACCTTGCGCTCCTCCACCTTCCGTTTGAGGATGCCCCACAGATCCTCAATAGGGATAAGGTCTGGAGACATGCTTGGCCAGACAATCTCCTTTACCCTCTGTTTCTTTAGCAAGGCAGTGGTTGCATTGGAGGTGTGTTTGGGGTCGTTATTATGTTGGAATACTACCCTGCGGCCCAGTCTCCGAAGGAAGGGAATCATGCTCTGATGGTGTACCACTTTGATGGTGTATGAGCAAATTGCTAAAGCTTAACTGCTGCCTCCTTCCCCTTGACTTTCACAGACAGCTGAGAATGTGTGCTGGCACCATCTTATGACGCTGTCTCCTCTCCTTTCTTTCTTGTTATGCTTGCAGAAAGACAGGCTATGTATACAAGCTACAGTGGTGTGAAAAAGTGTTTGCCCCCTTCCTCATTTCCTGTTCCTTTGCATGTTTGTCACACTTAAGTGTTTCGGAACATCAAACCAATTTAAACAATAGTCAAGGACAACACAAGTAAACACAAAATGCAATTTGTAAATTAAGGTGTTTATTATTAAAGGTGAAAAAAAATCCAAACCATCATGGCCCTGTGTGAAAAAGTGATTGCCCCCTAAACCTAATAACTGGTTGGGCCACCCTTAGCAGCAACAACTGCAACCAAGCGTTTGCGATAACGTGCAATGAGGCTTTTACAGCGTCCTGGAGGAATTTTGGCCCACTCATCTTTGCAGAATTGTCCTAATTCAGTTACATTAGAGGGTTTTCGAGCATGAACGGCCTTTTTAAGGTCATACCACAACATCTCAATAGGATTCAGGTCTGGACTTTGGCTAGGCCACACCAAAGTCTTAATTTTGTTTTTCTTCAGCCATTCGGTGGTGGACTTGCTGGTGTGTTTAGGATCATTGTCCTGCTGCAGAACACGAGTACACGAACAGATGGTCGGACATTCTCCTTCAGGATCTCTTGGTAGACAGCAGAATTCATAGTTCCTTTTATCACGGCAAGTCTTCCAGGTCCTGAAGCAGCAAAACAGCCCCAGACCATCACACTACCACCACCATATTTTACTGTTGGTATAATGTTCTTTTTCTGAAATGCAGTGTTCCTTCTACGCCAGATATACTTGGACACACACCTTCCAAAGAGTTCCACTTTTGTCTCATCGGTCCACAGAATGTTGTCCCAAAAGTATTGGGGATCATCAAGATGTGTTGTGGAGAAATTGAGACGAGCTTTGATGTTCTTTTTGCTCAGCAGTGGTTTTCTCCTTGGAACTCTGCCATGCAGGCCATTTTTGCCCAGTCTTTTCCTGATGGTGGAGGCATGAACGCTGACCTTAACTGAGGCAAGTGAGGCCTGCAGTTCCTTGGACGTTGTTGTGGGGTCTTTTGTGACCTCTTGGATGAGTCGTCGCTGCGCTCTTGGGGTAATTTTGGGCGGCCGGCCACTCCTGGGAAGGTTCACCACTGTTCCATGTCTTCGCCATTTGTGGATAATGGCTCTCACTGTGGTTCGCTGGATTCCCAAAGCTTTGGAAATGGCTTTATAACCCTTTCCAGACTGATAGATCTCAATTACTTTCTTTCTCAATTGTTCCTGAATTTCTTTGGGTCTCGGCATGATGTGTAGCTTTTAAGGATCTTCTGGTGGACCTTACTGTGTCAAGCAGCTCCTATTTAAGTGATGCCTTGATTGTGAACAGGTGTGGCAATAATCAGGCCTGGGTGTGGCTAGAGAAATTGAACTCAGGTGTGGACAACCACAGTTATAGTATGTTTTAACAAGGGGGGCAATCACTTTTTCACACAGGGCCATGATGGTTTGGATTTTTTTTCACCCTTAATAATAAACACCTTCATTTACAAATTGCATTTTGTGTTTACTTGTGTTGTCCTTGACTATTGTTTAAATTGGTTTGATGTTCCGAAACACTTAAGTGTGACAAACATGCAAAGGAACAGGAAATGAGGAAGGGGGCAAACACTTTTTCACACCACTGTATATGATGGTTACACACCTGTCACATTTCTCCAGCCAAAGACACTGCACCACAAGGGCCTCCAGAGAGTTCACCAGCCTGCCTGCCCAACAATCCAGTCCCCAATATGCTCTGGTTCCCAGATTCTTACCCCAGATTGAACACTTCTCAGTCCAGCCTCAGCCAGCCAGATTGAAGTTAGCAGTCCCACATTGCTCAAGCAGTGCACAGCTACTTAGGATGTCAGAGCAGGAGCAGGGCTGCACACCTGCACTCACATCAGTTCCTGTCCGCTACCCTATCTTGCTGGCTCCCCAGATGAACTAGAGAGAGTATGGACTGTGGACTTTGGGATTTGTATAGAGCAATGTACATGATCCAGCTAACTTGCCCTGCTCATTCCAAACAAAACAAACGTTAAGGCAAAATGAGCAATTTGGGAGCTTACAGAGGACCTTACATAAGGCAGAAAAACACAGTAAGAAACAATTTACTTAAAGGGGAGGGCCAGCCAGGAAAAAAAAAATAAAAGTCAGCAGCTACAAACACTGTAGCTGCTGACTTTTAATAAGCAGACTTACCTGTCCTGGGTGCCTGCGATGTCTGCCGCCCGAGACCTATGGTCCCTCGGGTCTCGGTTCCCGGCGCCGCCATTCCACCTAAGGGAAACATGCAGCGTAGCCTTGCTGGCTTCACTGCCCGTTTCCTACTGCGCATGCGCGAGTCGCGCAGCGCTTTGTGAATAACACATAACACACTGCACCCCATTCACTAGAAGACGGTGCTAGGAGCAGAAGACCGAACATCTCCGCGGAACAAGAAGAGGCAGATTAGGACGATCTGCCTAGCAACAGCCATTTCTGGTAAGTAAAAAAAATAATTTTTTTTTTCCATTTAAATTTGTATTAACATTTTTATGAAGTTTCTTTTCTCAGGGTGGCCCTCCACTTTAATGATTCTGCTACCTGATCATAATATTTAATGGAATAAGATTATATTTGTTTGTGGTGGAAGATTGCGGATCCTATGGAGTAGTGTGTTCTGAGCGAGATAAGACCTGTCTGGTCGTTACCTCGGGTGATTTATAAAGCTGGCCATACACGGGTCGAATTTCGAAAGATCTTTCTTTTGAAAATCCGAAAATTCGTGCATTTTGTGATTCGATGGTGCCACCATTGATTTCGAAATTCGACCAACCAAACCTTCAATTTCACCTCATGTTCCTACAGAAAAGAATTTTCTTGTCTGGGAATCTTCTTTTCTTTCCGGGAATCTTCTTTTCTTACACATGAGCATTTCTTTTTCGATTACATTTCTCGCACGATTCTCCCATCATTGGTTCGAAAATTCGATGGCCGCACCAAAATCGGCCGTTGCTGCAGCCCACTAATGGTGCGAAATTCATACGAAAATTCTTAGATAAGATTTTCGAAAGAAAGATCTTTCGAAATTCGACCCGTGTATGGCCAGCTTTAGAGTGGAAGATGGTGGATTCACAGGTGTGTGAGCACTTTAAAACAAGATTGATTTCTACAGATGAAGGTTTTGCACTTTATTGAAGCATTTTTTTTTTTGTATTGGACATCTTTGTATGCACTGGACAATTTAATGAGTTTATTTAGATATTTTGAAGTTTAATTTGTTTTTATCACAAGGTGTAATCATATGAATTTGGAGTATAATGTTTATATGTTTTTGATATTTTATTTTATTGTCACATATGGATCAGGTGGACAGGTTTTACACATGAAATAAAGTATTGACAGCGCTTTATACACATACCGTATATACTCGAGTATAAGCCGACCCGAATATAAGCCGAGGCACCTAATTTTACCACAAAAAACTGTGAAAACTTATTGACTCGAGTATAAGCCTAGGGTGAGAAATGCGCAGCTACTGTAAGTGGAAAAGAGGGTTAACAATGCCCATTTGCAGCCTCACTGTGCCCATTTGCAGCCTCACTGTGCCCATTTGCAGCCTTACTGTGCCCATTTGCAGCCTTACTGTGCCCATTTGCAGCCTCACTGTGCCCATTTGCAGCCTTACTGTGCCCATTTGCAGCCTTACTGTGCCCATTTGCAGCCTCACTGTGCCCATTTGCAGCCATAGGTCCCCCGAACTTCAAACTTGGTAGTTAAGGGTTCCTAGATGCCCCCTAACTGCAGCCAAAATTAGGGGTCCCGAAATGACATTGCTGCAGATGGACACAGTTGACCGAATTTGGGGCCCCGTATCTTGGGGCCACTTGGTGCTAGGAACTCCAAATTTGGATATGCTGTAGTGTTGATTCCATTTGCACACCAAATTTGGGGTTCCTAGCACCAAGTGGCCCCAAGATACGGGGCCCCAAATTCGGTCAATTGTGTCCATCTGCAGCAATGTCATTTCGGGACCCCTAATTTTGGCTGCAGTTAGGGGGCATCTAGGAACCCTTAACTACCAAGTTTGAAGTTCGGGGGACCTATGGCTGCAAATGGGCAAAGTCGGGTCGGAAAATTTTTATTTTTTGCTGCAGAAAAGTGCTTGACTCGAGTATAAGCCGAGGGGGGCAATTTCAGGACAAAAAAATGTGCTGAAAAACTTGGCTTATACTCGAGTATATACGGTATATTGTATTATAGCAATCTTTCTGCATTGTCGTGCATAGGCAAAGCCCAAGTTTGCTTTAACCTCCCCCCCCTCCCATCCCAATCAATTAGTGGTATGTTGAGCATCACAATATTTCTAAGGTATCTTTAAGGAAACTTAAACTTAAGGACAAAGACCTCTTTCACATAGTCCCAGAAATAAGTAACAGCTAAATTATAAAGCATACGAGTACAGTGAGATGGGCTTACTCCCAGACTTGCACTTAAAAACACTTACAATATATTCCATTTTTTTCTTTGTATATTTAATCCCTATGAATAATAACATGGGTTTATTTTCCTTGCATAAATGCCAGCTCAACATTTTAAATTAGTGTTTCTAAAAGGGAACTACTTCATCATAAGCATTTGCATAATTACATTTGCAATTATGCACAGCCTTAGGTGAATATAATGATTCCCTGTTCCCCACACTGTATATGGTCATATGCATGAAAAGTTATGTTATGACTGCCTGATTCTTAAAATAAATACTGAATACTCGTGCGAATGCTCCAATACCTGAAACCAATACCTTTGTGGTGCTATTTGAGCCCATACAAAATGAATGGGCTCAAATCGCACTGCAAAGAATTGCATGTGATTTGAACAGGAATGCGGTTTGAACAGGAATGCAGTACGATTTCAGTCCAAATCACATGCAGTTTCCTGCACCACTCTTGTGTGAACCCCCCTCCTGTGTGAACCCTGGGTTCACACAGGAACAGCATGGGAAACCACATGCAATTTGCAAAGAAAGCGGGCCACATTCCTGTTCAAACTGCATGCGATTCTTTGCAGTGTGATTTGAGCTAATTCATTTTGTATGGGCTCAAATCGCACCGCAATGTATCGGTACTTGGTATCAGTAAACAAGGCTTTCAATTTGCAGGACTCCTACTTACACAGTTATGGATTACAATTTAAACAACACTTCATAGATACTTTTGTGTCTATGGTTTTACAACTCCTCTAAGGTGTATGAGACCTACATGGGAAGCCTACAGACCTAGACCTCCAAATCAGTAGTGATCAGTCACTAGAGGTATCAATCTTTTGCCAAAAACATGAAATAAATGTCGTTCTGGTTTGCATATTACAAAAGTAGCATGTATTGTTATCTGGCAGGATCACACAATTTTATATTTGCATGTGCTTTATTGCTACTACAAGCACCTTGTGTAGCTTACACCTTAGGTAGCAATTTGTTTAATCTGTTAGGTGATTTATTGATACACCTTTGCTATAAGATATTAGTAATGTGATTAAAGAAGAATTCCAGGTATGGATATTTTATACATAGTTACATTGGTCTAGCTTCGATCAATGTAACTATGCATATGCCATACTTGGTCGATTTCCCTCGAAGCTGGAACTCACTGAAGTAGATACTTCTACTCCAGTAATCTCCACTCGGTTATGGGTCCTGTACTGAGTTCCTGGTCTGCTACATTGCAGGAGGTTGGCTGGTCAGTGTGACGTTATCAGAAAATGCTTGGCATTCATCGAGAAAATGCAAAGCATTCTCTGAGTGGCACCCATCCTGAGTGGCTAACTTTCTGTGTTCACAATGCAGCTGGCCAGCCATAAAGCATAGGACCTTTAAGAATGTAAAGATCACTGGAGTAGTGATGTCTATGGCCAGGTATGATACATACATATTTACATTGGCCCAAACTGCACCAGTGTAACTATGCATAAAACATCCGTACCTGTAACTCCGCTTTAAACTATAAAAAAATTGCCTGTTTGTCTAACCTTAAAGTTCAATTGAACTTTCAGTTTCAATTAGCTAAATACATTCTAGGAGCATCAAAACAAATTGTGGACAACAGTCTTAGGCCCCTTTCACACTGGGGCGTTTTTCAGGCGGTACAGCTCTAAAAATAGCGTCTGTACAGCGCCTGAAAAAATCCGGACCCATTCACTCCAGTGTGAAAGCCGGCGGGCTTTTACACTGGAGCGGTGCGCAGGCAGGACGGTCAAAAAAGTCCTGCTAGCAGCATCTTTGGAGCGGTATATGAGCGGTGTATTCACCGCTCCTATACCGCTTCTACCCATTGATTTCAATGGGACACCGCGGTAATACCGCCGCAAAGCGCTGCTACGGCGGTGCTTTGTGGGGGATTTTAACCCTTTTTCGTCCGCTAGCTGGGGTTAAAACCACTAGCGGCCGAATACCGCGGCCAAAACGACGGTAAAGCAGTGCTAAATATAGCGCTGCTTTACCGTCGCCGCGGCTCCCGCCCCAGTGTGAAAGGGGCCTTACGGTGTGCTTTATTTAAAAAAAAATCAGCTACAGTGTAGAAAAACCCGTGTCCTCCCAGCATTCTGCAGAATGTCTAAGGAAAGCAGTGATCTCTTTGCAGAGGTCCAACAGGCCCCATGTTGAGTCAGAGCCATAGCGCTATAACCAGTTGGGAGCATGTGCTTTTCTGATTGCAGAGTAATGCCGCGTACACACGGTCGGAATTCTCGTCGGAAAAAGCTCTGATGGTTTTCCCGTCGGAATTCCGACGGAATTTCGCTCAGCTAACTTGCCCTGCTCATTCCAAACAAACAAACATTAAGGCAAAATGAGCAGTTTGGGAGCTTACAGAGGACCTTACATAAGTCAGAAAAACACAGTTATGCCCCGTACACACAGTCGGAAATTCCGACCACAAAATCCGTCAGATTTTTTCCGTCAGATTTTGTCCGACACTAGTGTTGCATACACATGGTCAGACAAAGTTGTCGGAAAATCCGATCATTCTGAACGTGGTGACGTTCGTTGCGTACGACGGGACTACGTAGAGGCTAGTAGCCAATAGCTTTGGTCTTGTAATGTGATCTGAGCATGTGTGGCACTTTGTCCGTCAGAATTCTATACACACGATCAGAAAAAGTCCGATAGGACTTTGTTGTCGGAAAATTTGAGAGCAGGAGATAAAACTTTTTCCGTCGGAAATTCCGACGGAAAAAGTCCGATGGAGCCCACACACGGTCGGAATTTCCGACAACATGGTCCGATAAGACATTTTCCGTCGGAAAATCCGACCGTGTGTACGGGGCATAAGAAACAATTTACTTAATGATTTTGCTACCTGATCATAATATTTAATGGAATAAGATTATATTCGTTTGTGGTGGAAGATTGCGGATCCTATGGAGTAGTGTGTTCTTAGCGAGATCAGACCTGTCTGGTCGTTACCTCGGGTGATTTATTAGAGTGGAAGATGGTGGACTCACAGGTGTGTGAGCACTTTAAAACAAGATTGATTTCTACAGATGAAGGTTTTGCACTTTATTGAAGCGTTTATTTTTATTGGACATCTTTGTATGCACTGGACACTTTAATGAGTTTATTTAGATATTTTGAAGTTTAATTTGTTTTTATCACAAGGTGTAATCATATGAATTTGGAGTATAATGTTTATATGTTTTTGATATTTTATTTTATTGTCACATATGGATCAGGTGGACAGGTTTTACACATGAAATAAAGTATTGACAGCGCTTTATACACATATATTGTATTATAGCAATCTTTCTGCATTGTCGTGCATAGGCAAAGCCCAAGTTTGCTTTAACCCCCCCCCCCCCCCTCCCATCCCAATCAATTAGTGGTATGTTGAGCATCACAATATTTCTAAGGTATCTTTAAGGAAACTGACAAAGATCTCTTTCACATCCCAGTCCCAGAAATAAGTAACAGCTAAATTATAAAGCATATGAGTACAGTGAGATGGGCTTACTCCCAGACTTGCACTTAAAAACACTTACAATATATTCAATTTTTTTCTTTGTATAATTAATTCCTATGAATAATAACATGGGTTTATTTTCCTTGCATAAATGCCAGCTTAACATTTTAAATTAGTGTTTCTAAAAGGGAACTACTTCATCATAAGCATTTGCATAATTACATTTGCAATTATGCACAGCCTTAGGTGAATATAATGATTCCCTGTTCCCCACACTGTATATGGTCATATGCATGAAAAGTTATGTTATGACTGCCTGATTCTTAAAATAAATACTGAATACTCGTGCAAATGCTCCAATACCTGAAACCAATACCTTTGTGGTGCTATTTGAGCCAATACAAAATGAATGGGCTCAAATCGCACTGCAAAGAATTGCATGTGATTTGAACAGGAAAGCAGTTTGAACAGGAAAACAGTACGATTTCTGTCCAAATCACATGCAGTTTCCTGCACCACTCCTGTGTGAACCCCACTCCTGTGTGAACCCTGGGTTCACACAGGAACAGCATAGGAAACCACATGCAATTTGGAAAGAAAGCGGGCCACATTCCTGTTCAAACTGCATGCGATTCTTTGCAGTGTGATTTGAGCTAATTCATTTTATATGGGCTCAAATCGCACCGCAATGTATCGGTACTTGGTATCAGTAAACAAGGCTTTCAATTTGCAGGACTCCTACTTACACAGTTATGGATTACAATTTAAACAACACTTCATAGATACTTTCGTGTCTATGGTTTTACAACTCCTCTAAGGTGTATGAGACCTACATGGGAAGCCTACAGACCTAGACCTCCAAATCAGTAGTGATCAGTCACTAGAGGTATCAATCTTTTGCCAAAAACATGAAATAAATGTCGTTCTGGTTTGCATATTACAAAAGTAGCATGTATTGTTATCTGGCAGGATCACATAATTTTATATTTGCATGTGATTTATTGCTACTACAAGCACCTTGTGTAGCTTACACCATAGGTAGCAATTTGTTTAATCTGTTAGGTGATTTATTGACCTTTGCTATAAGATATTAGTAATGGGATTAACCACTTCAGCCCCGGACCAATTGGCAGCCAAAGGACCAGGCCCCTTTTTGCGATTCGGCACTGCGTCGCTTTAACTGACAATTGCACGGTCGTGCGACGTGGCTCCCAAACAAAATGGGCGTCCTTTTTTTCCCACAAATAGAGCTTTCTTTTGGTGGTATTTGATCGCCCCTGCGGTTTTTATTTTTTGCGCTATAAACAAAAATAGAGCGACAATTTTGAAAACAATGCAATATTTTTTGCTTTTTGCTATAATAAATATCCCCAAAAAATATATAAAAAAACATTTTTTTTCCTCAGTTTAGGCCGATACGTATTCTTCTACATATTTTTGGTTAAAAAAAATCGCAATTAGCGATTATTGATTGGTTTGCGCAAAAGTTATAGCGTTTACAAAATAGGGGATAGTTTTATAGCATTTTTATTAATATTTTTTTTTTTACTAGTAATGGTGGCGATCAGTGATTTTTATTGTGACTGCGACATTATGGCGGACACATCAGACATTTTTGACAAATTTTTGGGACTAAAGCCCCATACACACGGTCGGACTTTTTCATCAATTTGGTCCGATCGGACAAGGTTGTTGAAAAATCAGACCGTGTGTATGCACCATCGGACAGTGTTCGTCGGTTTGTCCGTCGGACAAAGTCTTATCTCCTGCTGGAAAGATTTGCCGTCAACCCGGTCCGATCACACCAAATCCGAGCGTGTGTACGCTTGTCCGACGGACAAAGTGCTACGCATGCTCAGAAGAAATTCTGTGACGGAAGCGCTCGGTCAGGTAAAACTACCTTTCCTAATCGACACAGCACATTCGTCACGCTGCAATGTTAAAATGTCTTTAATGCAGCGCATTCTCTTTTTCTTTACAATGCAACAAGAATGACATCTTTTAGCTGCTCCTATTCACCCGCACTTCTCACAAACTTACTTCTTTATTACTTTGCAGCATTTATACACTACATGTTTATTTTTACTCTGAACGGAAAAGAATCTTTGTTATTTTTTTACCATGATTTGTCTTTTTTTTTTTTGGGGGGGGGAATACATATTTGAATGTTTTTTTTTTTTTTTTTTTTTTTTTGGAGGGGGGTTGTGTGTCTCAAATTACCAAAAACACATTATTTACATTTGTATTTCTTGCTTACATTTACTAGGAGTTTGTTTGTTGTTGGTGCCCCTTGTTAATTCTACTTTAGGATTAGTGAAATGTACCAGCCTACTCAAAGAAAAACTGTCATTGTAGCAAAGTAAAACACAATAGTCAATGATTATTTCAAATCAAAAAAACCTTTATTTAGGTCACACCAACAAACCAAAGAGGAACGCAGCCATGGTGAAACTTGGGGAATTTGCAAAGTCTTGGCCCCCCACGGCAACCATCATTGTTCAAGCGTAGAAAATTGGGGGCCTGAGGAGTACGTATATTAAGGGGAGTGCAATCTGGTCGTGAAGTCCAAAGTATCCGGAACTGCAGCAGATGCCATCTAGGTCCCCAGGCTCTGGTACTACAAGAGGCTCCATCTTCTCTCAGACCAGACTGATTCCAGGTCGTCACTCTCAGGTCTTCCTTCCACGCTTCCTTGCACGCTGGGGCTGTCGTGCTGGTGGGGTGGCAGAAGGAGGAGGAGGAGGAGGAGGAGGAGGTGGAGCATGGTAGCTATGGCAAACATGTGTGAGTGGGGTCATCTCCCCAGCCCTACCCTTATTTAGGACATGGAGGATGAGCCCCTCACACATGTTGCGTTGCCTCACCTCCATACCCATCATTTTTGTGACAACCACCGAGCCAAAGGTCTCCTCGTCGGCGGGTGTGGCATGTAGGGAGTCTGAAGCCTCTCTGATCATCCGGAGCGCTGACTGTGCCGCATAACCCCCCCTTCTCGCCCTTTTGTACGGAGGGCGGAGGGGAGGGGTTTGGGTGTCAGTCAGGCTCCGAGGCCTAGCCCCCTCTTGGCTGCCACTACCCAGCTGGTGGCTGCCACTAACCCCTGCCTCCTCCTGACTGCCACCTTCCACAGCCACCTCCTGGCTGAGGTCTTCCTGTGTAGGAAAAAGGGACATAGTTTCAGTTATTTGTTCATCAAACACACACAATTCTCATCTAGTGACTGGTGCAAAATGTTTACAAATAGAAAACCATACAATTCTCAGCCCAGCAGTTTAGATTCTGGCCCCAAATGTCTCCCACACCACTGTCTGTTGATATGTCAAACACGTTAGGAACTAAGCAATTGGCGATCCTGAATTAAGTGAACATCATTCATTATTCCCATAAATGGTAGCAAAACTACTATACCTGGAACAAGCTGGGCTCCTCCACCTCTTCCAGACTGGAAGGCCCAGGTTGCTCCTCGGAAGCCTCATCAGGGGTGGGCTGTGCGCAAGGAAGCGTGGAAGGAGGAGTTGAGGTTGGCTCCGTGACATCAGCCTGGTCCTTCAGAAAATGGAGACTCTGATAGTACCAGAGCTTGGGGACATAGACCTCATCTGCTGAAGTTGCAGTTTCCTCAGACTTCACGACCTTCTTCCTCTCCCTGATATACGCACTCCTCAGGCTGCCAATTTTCTTTCTAATATCATCAACAGTTGCCGTGGGGAACCTTGGCTTGACAAATTCCACAAGTTCCTCCAGGGCTGCGTGCCTCTTTGGTTTGTTGGTGTAATGTGGGTGTATACCCTGCCACAATATGGGAAAATCCCTGTATTTGGCAATGAAGAGGGGGAGAAAACTCATGTCGTTGAATCCCTTCATATCAATCTCTGCAAGACACAACAACACACAAAACCCTCAAAATTCTGTCAGGCTAAACTCTCCTAATCTTCTCCATAAAGAAGCCTCAAGTTCAAATCAGTCTAGGCTAGTTATGTACCAACGTTAAATTGTACCTTCGTTTGTAGCGATCGTCTCGTGTGAGTTTTCTCTCCCCTCGTCTCCCAGATCGTGGCTACGACACAGGCGTGTGACGTTTTATATACACTGCGCATGCTTCAAACTCCGCCCGCCCCTGACGATCTTTCTCGTCTATTCCCCACCCCTTCTCTTTACGGCGTAGTGGGGAGAGCACATGGCGGGGACACAGCAGGTGCGCCACAAATATCCCACCAACGAGGAGGAGGACGAGGAAAGTCCGGAGGCAGAAACGTCCCGATCCCGGAACCTGAAATTCAAGGCCTCCAATATGTCATTTGGAGAAATGTTGGAGATGGTTGACATATTAAAGAGGAGCGACTATGATGGGAAGTATGGGCCTTACCTCAACCCCAATGTCCGCAAGGCCAAGATCATGTCTAAAGTTGTGAGGAGGCTGTACAATAATTTTGGGGTACAACGATCCAAGGAGCAACTCAGGAAACGCTGGTCAGACCTGAAACTGAGGGAGGCCGATCAGTACAGAAAGATCAAGAGAATTCTTCAAAAAAGTAAGTAGTTGTGTTTTGTGTTTGATTTCTTGCTTGCATACTGCTCCATTGTGTTTTGATTTTTACCAAGTTGTACATTCCAAAATGGCCACTTTCAGGTTCGTCTGTGCATTCGATCGTACTCAGCCTCGATCTTTCTGCCACTGTCATGGTCGTGTGTGTGTGCATTCGATCGTACGCAACCTCGATCGTTCGGCCACTTATAATACGATGTTTGGTGTTTTTTTGGGGAAAGGAAGTTTGTTCTCACTAGAAATGTCATCAAGAATGTAAAGCCAATTTATTCAATGTAAAGGAGAGGTCACTCAGTAGCTGTTTACCCATCTGGACTCTAGAGCACTAGTGCTGGGACACCCAAACCCCCTTTTTATTATGCTTTTCCACACATGTGCTCCAGTGGATACTAGAGGGGGGTCTCCATCACACAAACTTCTACCAAAAAGCTAGTCAGTTTAGCACCTTTACAAAGTGACTTCATTCATGTAGTTGACATTTGTAACTGGCCAAACTAAAATAGTGTCCGTCACTTTCAAGCAATGTTTGTCACTTCCTATTTCTGCCCTCAATAGCTTGTGTTGCTAAATCTTCCTTTTGGACATTCTCATAGGGGAGCGAAAACTTGGGCCGTCTGAGGAAACCCCCAAACCAACACCTCCCAAAAAAGTGGAAAGAGCAGAAGCAGAGGAGGAGGAGGAGGAAGGAGAGATCATCGAACTTGGAGAAATTGTCACCACAACAGGTGAGTGTGGGAGAACACAGCTACTGGTAAGCTAATCCATGTATGGCTGCCTCATTTCCAACACCCCATTTTTTTTTTGTTTGTGGTTTTTAGGTGACGTGGATGTTGTGGAAGAAAAATCGCACTTTACCACAGAGAGTGCCCACGTACTCATCGGAGAGATAATGGTCTGCAATCGAGATCTAGATTACATAAAGCAAAACATCAATGATGTTCAACAAAAATTGAAGAACATCATTGATGTTTTAGGAAAAATATGAAAAAGCACCAAGTAATTTACACACATTTGTGCCAGCTTCTGAACACATTTGCAACTTAAAAACTGTGTGAAATTTGGAACATGCACACATTGTGTCCACATGTGCTAGCTCCCATCATGGTGGATGAATGGCAACGTTTTTTTTGGGGGTGCAAACACTTTACGAACTACGAAAGTGGTTGTGGTGAAGGGGTTGCACCCCCAAAAAACGTCCATTCATCCCCATGATGGAAAATGGCACTTTTGAAGCTTCTAGGCATGTGTTTTACCATCTAATGACCATTTTCAGAACCAAATTGTGTGCATGTTCCAAATTTCCACTTTTCGGGGGTGACCCCCCCATGTGATGAAGGCAAGATCAAACACACTTTGAACATATAGTCATGTCTGATCTTGTCTTCACTTTACAAAGTTGAACTTTCCTACTTCATAGGTTCTGCTTAGCTCCATGCCTGGTTTTACCAATTGCGTAATCATTGTAAATAATGTTGTAAATAACCAAGATGTTGTCAGTTTTGGCGTGAAGATTGTAAACGCACTTGTGAATGTTTTCCAAGTAAACTTTTTTACTTTTCAAAATGTGTGGCTTCCTTATTTAACTAAAACAATGCATTATGTATGTAAAATGTAAAGGATATGGGGGGCAATGGGTGTTATTTACTAAAGGCAAATCCACTTTGCACTGCAATTTCCTTTCCCAGGGAACTTTTTCAATGCACTTGTAGAGCATAGCGGATTTGACTTATGTAAATGACACCCACAGTGCTTTGTACGAAAACACGGAGCACAGCATTTTGGAGAATACACACATGTCAGACCTGGTGCTGAAAAGGAGTATTTTGGGTGTCAGTTATGCAGGACAAACCTTCTCTAGACCAAAGATTAGGTAGCAAACACACATGAGAATAATCTTTTTGGGAAGAAGAGACTGTTACCTCCTTTTGCCCAGAAAGTGCATTACCACTGTCGAAGGCAAAGGGAAAAAATGACAAAGTAAAATAAGCTAAAAAGAAGACTGAAATGACAAGAAATCAGAGGTTGTTTAAAATATCAGATTTATTAAAAAATGCCTCTCACACATCGTCAGGCAGAGCAATGGCCCCCCTACCCACAAAGTATTCCATATATTGGTCCCGGACCACGCGGGCATTGAGAGGGGGCAAGCCTGGACGTGCCACTCGAAGGGCTGTGAGGTCCGCATTTGGAGGGCCCTCCACATCTGGGCCAACGGGCACCACATAGTTCCTGTTATGTCTTTTGAGGAAGTTGTGCAATATGCAACAGGCAAGAACTATGTGGTTCAGTTTGTATTCCGCCAAGTTAAATGCCGTCAGGAACAGGCGGAAGCGGCTGGCCAGGATGCCAAAAGCGTTCTCCACCACTCTTCTGGCTCTGGACAGCCTGTAGTTGAAGACCCTCTGGTCCGGGGTGAGGGTCCTCATCGGGAACGGCCTCATCACATGGGGAGTCAGCGCAAACGCTTCATCTGCGACAAAGACGAAGGGGAGTCCTTCGGCATTCTCCTCTGGAGGTGGCAAGCACAGACTGCCACTTTGGAGACGCCAGTAGAACTCCGTGTGCGTAATGGCCCCACCATCCGATATCCGGCCGTTCATCCCCACGTCCACATACATAAACTCGTATGTTGCCGACACCACCGCCAACATCACTACACTATTAAACCCTTTATAATTATAATAGTAGGACCCCGAGTTGGGCGGTGGGACGATGCGGACGTGTTTCCCATCAATTGCCCCTCCGCAGTTAGGAAAGTCCCAACGGCTGGCAAAGTGGGAGGCCACAGTCTGCCATTCCTGTGGCGTGGAAGGGAACTGTGGAGTGAAACAAGAAAAAAAAATTAGTCACTTTGCACCTAAACATTGCAAGCAGATTAGACAATCAACATCTTGGAACAAGAGCATTGTATAAAATTGGAGGCTGGAAAGTATTTACACAGAAAAGTAGAGGCTCCCCTTCACAGATTACTCACCCCCCCATCAATCCCCCCACTTCTGATGGGACATTGGCAATAACTAGGGTTTTGGGGGGGGGGGGGGGGGTGGACAGGTAACCCGCTGCACTTCATTGATTGGCAAATGGCTCAATAATGTGGGCTAGTTTGGCCAGACCCTCTGTACTTAACACTTTTGGCAGGCCACAGGAAAGATCAAATAACATTTAACCCCCCCCCCCCCCCCCCCCCCAAAAAAGGCAGGCACAGTGTGACATTATTAAATTACCAAGCAAGCTAATAGGAGGGAAAGAAGACAAAAAATTAGGAAATGGAATGTATGGAGGCAGCCCCTTGCACTACATGCTTTGCTGAATTCATCCCTAAAGATGCGCACTATAAAGAGGTAGGTATATAGTGTGTATTGACCTTGGGAAAGCCAGCAGATAAAGGATTGGTACCATCTGACAGAGCAGTTGGGGGAGGGGGTTCCTAATGAGTTTGCCCCCCCCCCCCCCACCAAAAAAAAAAAAAAAAAAAAAAAGGGGGCTCTACATGAAGTAAACCACACAGCAAACATTTGTGCATATTTTAGGGGGTGTTTGGGGGCAAACAATACTATGCAGCAGACAAAAGACATTGCTTAAGTGAGTAGGCCATAGGTGTCTATTGGGGCAGAAGAGCATGCTGGTGAGGTAAGTGAAGGGAAAAATGCATGAAGGAGAAAAGGGGCACAGCATATTAGAACATATTGCAATCATGGTAATTAGGGAAGGAGGTCAAAAATACAAGTCATTAGCAAACAGAGCATACATAGAAGGGAATAGTAAAGTAGAAATGTTACCTTAATATAGTCCTCCTGCAGGACCTGAATGATGGCAGAACAGGTCTCTGGAATAATGATTCCCAGGGCCTGGGGAGAGATACCTGAAGAGAACTTCAAATCCTGAAGACTTCTCCCTGTCGCCAAGTACCTCAACGTGGCAACAAGCCTCTGCTCCGGAGTAATGGCTTGTCTCATGCAGGTATCCTGCCGGCTGATAAAGGGGGTCAGCAAAGCCAAAAGACGGTGAAAATCGGGGTCCGTCATCCTGAGAAAGTTCCTGAAATCATCAGGATTATTCTCCCGGATCTCACGAAGCAAAGGCATGTGCGAGAACTGGTCACGCTGAAGCAACCAATTCTTGGTCCACATACTCCTCATCACTCTGTTCATGGACGGGTCTTGGGTCAAAGCTAAAAGCCCGACACCAATTCCGCGTACAGCACGAACTCGGCGATGAGTACGCACGGGAAACATCGCTCAGAAGGTCACAAAAGGTCGGCTGGTCAGAACGGACAAACAGAAAGCACCGATAAACAGCAAGGCCTGAAAGAACGAAGTGAATACCAGCAACGAGCAGACAATAAGCAGTGCAAATCAAAGCGTCCTATATCAAGATATAGGCCGCAATGACCAACAAATGCGAACTGACTACACGCACTAATAAACAGATACGCACGACAAGCACAAACTGAAGAGCAGTAACGATCTGAGTCAGAAAACTGAGAAGCGCGAATCTTAAGTCACCAAACTTCCACTAACTCTCGATAAACACGGGATCAGCAGAAGGAGCCCAACGGGTGCCTGACGTGGTGCTGAACTTCCCTTTTGTAATCTCGTGGACGACGACTTACGTCACGACGTTCTTCCGGACCGGATATTCCGACAACGTAGTCCGACCGTGTGTACGCAACGCCAACATCGGACAAAGTACGTCGGACAAAGTCCGACCGACCTTGTCCGCGGATTGTCCGAGCGTGTGTATGGGGCTTTAGGTGTATGATTAATCATTCATAA
>CM053033.1:37760647-38143884 GCA_028564925.1 Lithobates sylvaticus | reverse complement strand
CTGTGCTGAGAAAGACACTTGGTCTATTTTCTGAGGTGGCAGTATAAAGCAGGTTCAGGACTTTGGTGGTGTTGTCCCTTGCCTCCCTGGTTGGGACAAAGCCTACTTGGTCTAGGTGTATCAACTCGGGGATGAATGACTGCAGCCTCAAGGCTATGATTTTAGTGAACAGTTTTAGATCTGTATTCAGTAGGGAAATAGGTCGGTAGCTCCCGCACTGAGACGGGTCTTTACCTTCTTTGGGTATCACTGCTATTTGGGCCTGTAACGTGGCGTCATGGAATTTGCTCCCTTTGGTGAGGTCATTGAAAAGTTTGAGTAGGTGATTTCCTAGGGACGGAAGTAGAGTCTTGTAGTACTGTATTGTCAGGCCGTCCGGCCTCGTTTGGTATTCCCTATTGCCAGTTGTATTTCGGACAATGTTATGGGTTCCTCTAAGATGTCTCGTGTTTCCGTCGGCAGGGTGGGCATGTTGGAAGAGGCTATGTAGTCAGCTATATGCTCCGGGGAGGGTCGGGCTGTGTTTAGGTTGTATAGAGTCTCGTAAAAGGACTTGAATGCTTGGGTAATTCAAATTCCGTGATTCTAAATCTACACACCCCCCTGGTCACACAAAATGCTCTTACTAAAACTTTCCCATTTACCTGGGCCAAGAAATCCATTCCATATCTATGCATTAATATAACCCCTTCAACTAGCAAGCTATTCGAATGTAATCATAAATCACTAATGCAGTCCATATCCACAAATCTACAATCATTCCAATCCTTTGGCACATCCAAATTGGGAACAAATTACAGTAGTCAAAATGTTTATTCTCCCTAAACTACTATATTTATTCAGAACCCTCCTCATCCCACTTCCCTCCAAATTCTTTCAAGCTATACAAAAACATATAATTTACCTATAATGGATATGTTTCTTGCCTTGATCCTCCGTTAGATCCTTATGTGGCCTCCTCCGTTGGTATTGACTGTAGTGTGTCTTTGACACTGGTGCTGATGTGTAGCTGTTTGTGGATTGTTCCATGCAATTAGCGGTAAGCCGTGCACGTTCAAATCATCCCACTGCTTGTCGTGTCCTCCGCGCTGGGAGCTTGTACGAACGGCGTCACATGGCGGAACAGCTATGACGTCAACGCATTTTGCTATTAAAAATAACGTAGCTTCATCTGGACGGTGATTGGGTGGTGATCCTCACTCATTAACCTCCAAAATTGTTGTGTAGTTGAAGTATCTGTCCAATCTATTACCTCAGTGTCAAATAAAATGCTTTATTCATTATTGCTTTCATCACTGAGAGCACTTCAGAATTTTACTTCATGTCTGTTTGTAGAAGGAATGTGATAAAACAGGCAGTGAAGTCATTCAGCTTTCAACAAACATGTTCACCAATATCTGAACTTGAAAAGTCTTTGATATATGATTCAACTCTTCTTGTATTCAGTTTAGGTATCAAAAAATGTTACATAGTCTCAAATTCTGACACATTTTATCTCATGTCCAACTTCACACTGAATTGGACAAAAATTTGGCTAGTTGGGCCTGAACATTATAAAGTTTGTTCTAAAAGCCAATGACTTTTTAACAAAAAGAATGTATTAATTAACAGCCTCAGGGAATCTGATTGAGGTCTAAGATCAAATCTTTATTAAAATGTGCAATGTTTTACCTTGAATCAGTTTTATTTGAATTATCTATTGAAGTATCAGTACAATTTATCACAGTTATGGTGGGAGGATTATTTTATAATGATAGAATTACCGTGAACATTTTCTAAAAGACGTAAAACACAATGCATTGATTAAAGTCGAATATTAGATATGCCAGATGGCAGAAATATTATGGAATTAAAATGGCACTGCCGTTATAGAGTGAGATTATACTTTAATATTATATTTTTGGACATAAGTATGTCTGTGAATTTAGAAACCATGAATCCATGCTTCGTGTGAAGGCTGAACAAAACACATTTTTTTCAGCAATAACCTGGATTTAGGCACAGAATATTACTTTTTTTTTTTATAATATCTTTATTTAACAAAACATTTTTACAAATTATTTGCATATCATTTACACATACATATGTTTTCATAAAAATTGAATGACTACTTTTTTTATGTATCATTTTCATTAGTCTATTTCTATACTTTCTATGTCTACTTATACAAATCTAATTCCATATCTCTATTTCTATAGAAAATATATTTATTGTTTTCATTCCTATATGCATTCATCCATTACATTCTTACCCACTCATCCGTCCATTCATTCAATTACTGTTTTAAGATAAATTAAAATGAACAGATAAGTTATATTTTTTTTATTTCAATAATTTTTATTGAGTATTTCAGATATTAACAGATTAGTATGAACATTTCAAACACATAAGATGATATACACAGTATACATCCGTATAAGAACATTTGAGTGGTTAACTATAACAGATCATTAACGAATCAGTAGAATGAAGTGAAAGTACGTAAAAGTCAATGGGTCAAAGATGCTTTACGTGCCGTTGTTACGTTTTGTCCATATAGACTAATGTTTGTCAAATATGTTACAGTGCATAGAATTGATTGCAATGAGTCACTCGAATGTATAGTTTCTGTGGACTGCTCTTGTAACATCTGAGAGATTTATAAAGGTGTTATTTTTCCAATTGTGAAATATCAATATGCGGTTCTCTAGGAGAATGTGGGTAATGGCTGGCCTGAAGTTGGGTGGGAAGTTCTTTATGCCCAAGTAAAGGATTGCTAATGCTGGGTCAGGAGGTGCTAAAATTCCTGTTAGGGAGGAGATTAGCTGGAAAATGAGATTCCTGCGGCCCCCCCACCCCCAAAGCACCTTGTCCCAATGTTGATGAGTACAAGGGCCTCTTCCCGACAACCCTGGCCGTTGGTTGTTGGGGTCTGCGGGCGGAGGGCTTATCAGAATCCGGGATCCCCCTTTGATAAGGGGGCCCCAGATCCCGGCCCCCCACCCTATGTGAATGAGTATGGGGTAAATGGTACCCCTACCCATTCACCTGAGGGAAAAAGTGTTAATAAAAAAAACACAACACAGGTTTTTAAAGTAGTTTATTAGACAGTCTTCTTCTGACTTTGGGGGTCTTCTCGCCAGGCTCCTCTGCTATCTTCTGCTCTTTTACCGCTCTTTTACTAGCGGAGGAGCCCGGCTTTCTCCTTCGTCTCCGCCGTCCGGGGGTCTCCTTGGACTTTGGGGGTCTTGTCCCGCTCTTCGTTTCTTCTGCCGGGCCTCCTCTATCTTTTTCCAGCTCTTTTACTAGCGTTGGCCCGGTCTTCTGCTTCGTTGTTGTCGCCGGCTTCTTCTTTTCTTCTTCTTCCTTCCGATGTTGACACAACGCTCTCTCCGGCTGCAATGCCAGGGACGCGTTGCGCAGTGACTTATATAGACATAAGGGGCGGAGTCACCGGGGGATGTCACATGGTGACCCACCCCTTATGATGTCACAATCCTAGGGGATGCTGGGACTGTGACATCATAATGGGCGGGGTCACCGTGTGACATCACAGCACCCCCATGTTGAGGGCATGCGGCCTGGTACGGCTCAGGAGGGGGGAGCTCGCTCATCCCCACCCCCTTTCCTGACCGGCTGGGCTGCGTGCTTGGATAAGGGTCTGGTATGGACTTTGGGGGGACCCACATGCCATTTTTTTTGGCTTAGGGGCTTCCCTTTAAATCCATACCAGGTGACAGGGCTAGCAAGGTTAGCAAGGTTAACTTTACTCCGTGTGTGGGCAAGTCCGTTCATTTGAAAAGTCCGGCGGACTAGCACACAGACGGGCGGATTGTCCGCCAGACTGCCGAGCAGACAATTTTGAGTCAAGACTTCTTTCTAAGTCCGCCGGACTTTTGGGAAGAAAAAGTCCGCCAGAGCCCAGACACGGGCGAATTGTCCGGCGGATAGTCTGATCGTGTGTACGCGGCATAAGAGACAGTACAGCAGAAGTTCCCTGCCCTCAAGGTCACTCTGTGTTATGGAAACTTTGAATAGGGCAATCTGATATGAAGCAGTAACTCCTTGGACCTATTATTTTGTATGTGGAAATTTAGCTGGAGGTTTTGAACTTTGTAAACAACCTTTTTTTTCACAAGAAATAAAATAACACATGGAAATGATACAAAAGTTCAATCTGCAACACTTCATTTTTTAATTGACAAAGTAAAAAAAAATAAAAATAAAATAAATATATATATATATATATATATATATATTTATTTATATTGCCTTGACTATAATAAGGAGATATAGTATTTACCAAATTAGTAATGGGTGCATTGATTATTTGCATTTGCATTGATGTTACATTACATCTTCTTTAACCTAGCCAAAAATTATAACACATGGTTTACCCATGCTGGGAAAGGCCCCAGACTAGTCTAACCCAGGACTGCTGATTTGCTGCTGGGCAAATCAGTATGAGGTGGTAAAAAAGTGCAAATCAAATAAGTACTTATTGAAGTCAAATGAGGGCACTTGAGCTGTTTTAGTCATCTTTCAAGAGTTTGACATTTTTGCAAATAAACAATCATACCCTTGTGTTTGGCCAACTTTTAATAACGCCAGTTATATGTTTTGTGAGACTTCCTATTTGCTACCTTCTATCCACACAGCAAATAACTGCAATGCAAAAAGATTGTTACCATGAGGGCACATACAGCAAGTTGTTAGGTCTCTTGATTGAAAAGTCACTGTCTCAGAAATCTAGCCGTAGAGAATAATATTATGATGCCGATACTGTCTACCTTCCTATTTATTGCAGCCTGTATGTTCATATATTATCCAGCTATAAGTATATTCCATGGAGTGCTCATACATTGTTATAGATATTTTATTTTCCACCTCATAACATTTACCATTTAACATATAAAAGGAAAGACAAACTAAAAAATGTTTATTTATACTATATGATTTTTTTTTTTTTTGGGGGGGGGGCACAATCATTTTTTAGAGTGCAATTCAGAGTAATAAAAACTTTAGTAAGAGAAATGTATCATTTTAAAGCTTGCTTTGCAGCAGGAAGATGCTTTTAGTGGTCTCTATTGTATTGAACTAAGTAAACCCATTACACTGCAGATACTTCAGATTCAGCACAGTACTGAACAAGGAAAGGAATATATTTACAAAACAAGTATAAAACAATAGAACAAGTTGTATAGTTCATTTTTCGTGCTTATTTAATTCCATTGCATGGTTTATATACTCACGTTTATTTTGTATTGTAAAGCTTTATTTTTTTATTAGGTTATCGGAATTGCGGATATCCTGTGTTGCTCCACCATAGCTGCAAAAATAAGTAGTCTCTGCTATTTGCCCTCTAGTGTAGGTGATCATAACATTATATGTGCATTTATGGTAAGATGTTTTTCTTTCTTCATGTTTAGGCAAAGACCATTAGCTAAATACTACAGATGGCCCGAACACCCCCTGGTTCGGTTTGCACCAGAACTCCCGAACATTGCAAAAGTTTGGACCCGAACTCCGAATTCTATTGAAGTCTATAGGGCCCCAACTTGAAAAATTAAAAGTCCCCATTTGGAAGGGTTATATGCAAGTTATTGGCCATAAAAAGGGTATGGGGGTCCGGGTACTGCCCTGGGGGACATGTACCAAAGCAATAAAAAAAAAAAACTTGAAAAAAATATTGTTTTAAAAGGAGCAGTAATTTTAATGATTCTTAAAGTGAAACAATAAAAATGAAAAATTACTTTAAATATAGTGCCTGTTTAGTGGAGCATCTGTACTGTGTATAGAACCTGCTGCAGCAAAACTGACATTTCTAAAGAAAAACGAATTACATTTAATTTGCCGGCATACAATTACATTTCTGGCAACAGAAAAATTAGAAAAAATGGCATGGGGTCCCCACAAAAAATCCATACCAGACCCTTATCCTAGCATGCAGCCAAGCCTATCAGGAAAGGGGGGGCGAGCAACACCCTCCTCCTGAACCCTACCAGGCCACATGCCCTCAACATGGGGGATGCTTTGGGGTGGGGGGGTTCTACCTCTTTAGCAAGGGGGGCCCTGGCCCCCTCTATGTGAATGAGTATGGGGTACATAGTACCCCTATCCATTCACCAACATTTTTTTTAAAAGAAATAAAAACACATGCATAGTTTTTGACAATTCCTTTATTAAAACCCCAATGTAGATCCATGGCCAATCATGATGCCGCCACCACCACCATACCTTAAAAAAAAATGCTCCACTGTCAACGAATGCTAACCGCCTACTTCAGGCTCTGCCATTTGACAGTTCTTATATAGGTAAGGGCCGGAGCCACCTGGTGATGTCACCTTGTGGCACCGCCCCCTTGTGATGTTATGACCCAGCATGCACCGGTCGGTGATGTCACACGGGGGGTGCCACCAAGTGGCGTTTCCAGGCTTCACCCCTTACCCATATAAGAACTATCAAACGTTGGAGCCTACAATAGGCGATTAGCCTTCAGTGACGGTTGAGCATTTTTTTTTCAGGTCCGGTAGTGGCAGCGGCATCATGATTGACAATAGATCTACCTCAGGGGAGCATTGTTTTTAATTTTTTTTTTTAATATTGGCTTATTGACACTTTTTTGGTGAATGAGTAGGGGTACAATGTACCCCTACTCATTGACGTAGAGGGAGCAGAATCTGGGGGTCCCCTTGTTAAAGGGGGCTTCCAGATTCCAATAAGCTACCTGACTACAGACCCCCATAACCACCAGCAAGGGTTGTGGGGATGAGGCCCTTGCCAAAAGCACTTCCCCCATGTTGAGGGCATGTGGCCTGGTATGGTTCAGGGGGGAGCTTGCTCATCCCCCTTCCTGGCCTGCTGGGCTGCATGCTCAGATAAGAGCCTGGTATAGATTTAGGAGGGAACCCCACGTTTTTTTTTTTATTTTGGCGTGAGGTTTCCCTTAAAAACCATACCAGACCCGAAGGGCCTGGCATGGATTGGGAGGACTCTCCACAACCTTTTTTTTCCCTTTTTTTATAATGCCAGCTATTTTTTTTTTATTCAGTTTTTTTTTTATTTTTTGCCATAAAGATTTTATTGAGAATAAGTCATACAGAACAGGAAAAGGGAACACTCACATTTTGTATAACAAAGCGTCTGTAAATACAGGCACAAGGCATAGAGAGAACAAGCAAAAAAAATATTTGTACAACAGTGGAGCCTAAGTTTGGTGATTCTAGTGTTTACCCTAAGGGGTACGGTGGGAGATAGAGACTGGTAGGGTTTTAGTCCGCGCCATCCCAGCTTGATCCAGAAGGGCGTGACATGACAGGGGCGGCAGGTGTATACCAGTGGACACCTGCTACCCAAGTAGTGTTGAGGGCATGGCGGGAGGCTAAGAAGGGGCGAGAAAGGGGAGAGAGGAGAGAAAGAAAGGAAGGAGGAGAGGGAAGGAGAGAGGAGACGGGGGGGGGGGGGGTACCGGGGTGTGAGGCGTGAGGCGCCCCCCGCTCACGCCACGCGCATAGGGCAGGTGAGGAGGCAGAGAAGCGAGTCTAGGTTGCCTAAGATGGGTGGGTATGGAGTTCGTATTCTCGGGTGGTCGTAAAGTGATTCCAGCAAGCCCAGGTGGCTGTGAACTTCTCCATCCTCTCCTGAGCAATGTGGATCAGCTCTTCCATATCTATAATCCTAGATATGCCACTGAACCATTCTCGTGCTGTCGGGGGAAGGGTTGAGCGCCAATGTCTGGGGACACATAGTCTAGCTGCGTTCACCATATGCATGGCGAGGGACCTAAAGTAGTTCTTCCTAGAGAGGGAGGTATGATGCAAAAGGTATTGCTCAGGTGTAAAGTCTAGCGTGTAGGTGGTGATCGAAGAGATGAGGTCGTGGACTTTCCTCCAGAAAGGTTGGATGTTGGGGCAATCCCACCATATATGTATCATAGTCCCTGGTGCTGCATTACACCTCCAGCAGACATTGGGGATCGTGTGAGAAAATTTGTGCAAGCGGGAGGGAGTTCTATACCACCGTGTTAATATCTTGTATCCATTTTCCTGGATGGCGACGTTAACCGACCCCCCGTGGGCATACTCATGAACTCTAGTCCAGTCGGCAAGTGACAGGGGAGTTTGAAGATCTCTGTTCCAAGAGGTTTGTGAGGGTGGGGGGGTCAAGTCGGGTGGGTCCTGCAGAAGAGCGTAAAAGAGCGAGATCAGGTGCCTCTGTGGGCTCTTGCGACTACACAGGGTTTCAAAGGGGGTGAGAGGTCTAGACCAGTTAGCTCTGGTAGTGTAGGTGGTCAAAAAGCTACAGATTTGTCTGTATGTCCAGAAGGAGAAGGTAGGGTTATTAGTAAACGTGCGTAAGTCAGTCAGTGAGATCAATTTGCCTCCTGGGAAGAATTGGGAGGCGAAGACGTCGTCGGATGGCCATTCTTGCTTCAGGAAGTTGGGGGAGTCCCCGGGGGGGAAGTCAGGATTGCCTCTTAGGGGCGTCAGTGGGCCTGGAGTTGGGGCAAGAGTCCTGTCTGCGGGTATCTTCTTAAATGTCAATAAGGACGTGTGTATAAGGGGGTGTGAGTCCAGCTTGTGCGGCCAGCATTTCGGAGGGAGCCATGGAAGGAGATGCAAGGGGATCGGCGAGAAAGTATTCTCAAGTGCAACCCATACTTTTTGCGTGGCGTGGATGTTCCAATCCGCAATTCTTGTTAGGTGGCAGGCAGAGTGGTACTTTTGCAGGTCGGGGAGAGCTATACCTCCTTTGGACTTGGCTCGGGTGAAGTGGGTATACTTGATCCGTGGGGGGGTGTCCTTCCAAATGAAGGAGGAGCAGATTTTCCGATATGTCGAGAAGAAGTCCGGGGGCAGGGCGATAGGGATGGTTTGAATCAGGTAGAGAAGACGGGGCAGAATAATCATCTTAATTAAAGCCGCCCGGCCAAACCATGAGACATTGAGAGTCATCCAGTCCTTAAGGTAGGCTTGGGCTTTAAGCAAGGCCGTTTGGAAGTTAGCTAAATATAGATCTGAGAAGCGGGGCGTAATCCGCACACCTAGGTATGTGATGGCTGACTTTTCCCAGTGGAATGGGAAAGAGTCTTGGCAGTGGGCAACTTCTTGCTGGGGGAGCGACACGTTTAGGGCTTGTGATTTGGAATAATTGATTTTGAGGTTTGAAAGCTCCCCAAAGGTGTGTAGGTCCCTAAGAAGGGATGGCAAGGAGGTGCGTGGGGATGTTAGAGACAGCAGGATGTCGTCCGCAAAGGCTGCGACTTTAAATTGTCTGCCTTGTATTGTAAGGCCACGGATGTCTTGGTTGCTCCTGAGTTTATTAAGAAGAGGCTCTAATGTGAGGACATAGATTAGGGGGGAGAGGGGGCAGCCTTGGCGTGTGCCGTTACTGATGGGGAAGGCGTTTGACAGGTGGCCATTGACTCGAACCGCCGCGGAGGGGCTGGAGTATAGTGCCATTATAGCAGACAACATGCGTTCTTGTAGGCCGAGGGTCTCCAGAACCGCCCTCATGTAGTCCCAGGCCACTCTGTCAAACGCCTTCTCCGCATCAAGAGAGAGAAAGAAGCCCTGGGAGTTTGATGTGGTAAGCCAGTGATGTAGGTTGAGGGTGCGTATGGTATTGTCCCTAGCTTCCCTGCCCGGTACAAAACCCACTTGATCTGGGTTAATCAGGTCGGGGATAAGGGGCATGAGTCTGTTGGCCAGAATTTTAGCATATAGCTTAATGTCCACATTAAGAAGGGAGATTGGCCTATAGTTAGCTACTAAGAGGGGGTCTTTATTATCCTTAGGGATCACTGATATGTGGGCCGATAGCATTCGGCTCGGGTCTACCTGGGGATTCGACAGGGCGTTAAAAGTGCGGATTAAGTGTGGGGAGAGGACTTCCGAGAATGATTTGTAGTATTGGAGCGAGTATCCATCCGGACCAGGGCTTTTGCCTACCTTCATTTGTTTCATGGCCGTATCTAATTCTGCTAGGGAGAATTGTTCTTCTAGGAGGGCGGTTTGTTGGGGGGAGATGGGCATGGGGCTATGTTGAGCCAGGAATTCTGCAATGGCCTTTTGACGGGCCTTGTTAGGGGTCTGAGCGGATCGATCGGGGTATAGATTATAGAGGTTGGCATAAAAGCTTTCAAATTCTTTAGCTATATCCTCATTCTTGGTCAGTAAGGGTCCCCCAATGCCACGGATGTTGTGGATTGTGGAGGAGAGTTTGGCAGCCTGCACTGAACGTGCAAGAATGCGGCCGCACTTGTTGCCGTATTCATAGAAGACCCTTTGGCCAAGAATGTATCGTCTCTTGGTGCGTCTACCCAGTTCTTCCGCAAGGAGGGAACGGGCTTGAGTAAGTTCCTGGAGGGTTAGTTGGGCTTGGGTCTGTTTGTGGGATTTTTCAAGTTTGTTAATTTGGTCCAGCAGGACCTTGATCTGCTGTTGGTGGAACTTCTTGGCCTGTGCGTTCAGGGTCAGCAATTCCCCTCGGATAACGCACTTGTGGGCTTCCCAGATCGAAATGGGGGAGATGTCGGGGTCGATATTTTCTTGGAAGTACAGCTGGATACGGTTGCGTATGTTTTCTAGGGCTATTGGGTCTTTGACCAGAGAGGGGTTAAAGCGCCAAATCTTAGTTTTGGTGAGAGTCTCGGGGAAGGTCAGAGTGACTGAGATGGGGTGATGGTCCGACAGGAACATCGGTTCTATGGTGGCCTGTCTAAGCAGGGAAAGGTCAGTCTGGGTGAGAAAGAAGAAGTCGATCCGGGAGTACTTCTGGTGGGGGGTGGAAAAGAAGGTGTAGTCTTTGGTCGAGGGGAAAAGGGTGCGCCATGTGTCGTGGAGGGTCAGGTCTTGGAGCTGTGCCTTAATCTGGCGTAGAGCTCGGTAGGGTAGAGAGGACGTCCCTGTGGAGGTGTCTATCAGGGGGTTCAACGGGACATTGAAGTCGCCCCCCAAGAGGATCAGGCCTTCGCGGAATGTAGATAATAGTGAGCAAATTTTGCGAAAAAACGAGACTTGGTGCGTATTAGGGCAGTATACATTCGCCAAAGTTATTGGCCTGGAAGCATATGTGCCTTTGAGGAAGAGGAACCTCCCCTCAGGATCTAGCAGAGAGTCAGTTAGTTGGAAGTCGGCGTGTCTCGAAATGAGGATTGACACCCCTTTCGTCTTGGCAGTAGGATTAGTGGCATGGAAGGCGGAGCGATAGAGCTGGTTGGAGAGTTTTGGAGTGGAGTCTGTTTTAAAATGAGTTTCTTGGAGGAACAGGAAGTGTGCCTTAAGCTTAGAGAGAGAGGCCAACACTTGGGACCTTTTTTCGGGCACGTTGAGGCCCTTCACATTCAGGGAGACACATTTCAGGGTTAAGGGGATCTTATTTGGAGGGTTGGGTGCCATAGTTACAGAGGGAACTATGTCAGAGATCGCACTAGGGAGTGTGAGCGTGCTAGGTTATGTGGGAGCGGGGGGCGCCTCAGGGAGAGAGTAGAGGGGGGAGGGGTAGGAAGAGCGCAAGGGGAGGGGAAAGAGGGGGGAAGAGAGAAGGGGTGGGGGCCGAGATTAAAGGTGGAGTAAGGGAAATGGGAGGGGAAGGTACGGAGGGGGGTATTAAGGGGTTTGTAAACCAGAGGTGAGGGTAGCTCAGCTAATCACCTGAAGGGGGGAGGGAGAGGAAGTCTGGAACGTCAGCGGGGTCTCACAGAGACTGCTGTGTGGGGGAAGTAAGAAGGACGAGTACCACAGAGTGGTTGCGATCCGGGGAACTGTAGAGAGCAAGTGTAGTGGGAATGCAAAATACAAGGAGGGAGGGTAAGGAAGGGGGGTAGCATCATCCAAGGGGTGATCCCCGGAGGGGCAGGGACCCTGACGTGGGTCAGGGAGGGGAGCTCCATCAAGTCAGGACTATCGCATAGTAAAAACATTGACATTTACATTCATGTCTAATTGGATTTCTTAGGGAACAAAACTTAGCAAGGTAAACATAGGTTGCTAACATTGAACATCATTAACAGTAACAGAATTTGTCATGTACAGGTACAGCCCGTGAGTAGGCGATCTTGGGTGTAAGCCCTGAGGGGGTTACATCATACCCGTCACCGAACGGAGGGGTTGGGCCTCCCCGGAGCCATACAGCGGCATAATGTGGGAGGGAGAGGGAGGGAGGGGGAGAGTGGGAAGGGAGGGCAAGGGGGATGGGCAGGGAGGGGGGGGCGGAGAAGGGAGAAAGGAGGGGGGGGATAGGAGGAGAGCAGGGGGGGGGGGGGAGGAAAAAGGGGGGGGGGGGGGAGGAGGGGGGGAGGGGGGGAGGAGGGGGGGGGGGGGGGGGGGGGGGGGGGAGGGGGGGGGGGGGGGGGGGGGGGAGGGGGGGGGGGGGGGGGGGGGGGGGGGGGGGGGGGGGGGGGGGGGGGGGGGGGGGGAGGGGGGGGGAGGGGGAGGGGAGGGGGGGGGGGGGGGGATAAGGAGGGAGGGGGGGGGGGGATAAGGAGGGGGGGGGTAGGGGGGGAGATAAAGAGGGGGGAGGGGGGGGAGAGGGGGGGGGGGGGGAAGGGGGGGGGGGGGGGGGGGGGGGGGGGGGGGTGGAAGTGGGGGGGTGGGGGTGGGGGGGGGGGGGGGGGCGGGCGGGGGGGGGTAGGGGGGGGGGGGGGGGGTAAGGGGGGGGGAGAGGGGGGGAAGGAGGGGGATTGGGCGAGTTAGGGAAGGGGGGATGGGGGGGGGGGAGGGGGGGGGAGGGGGAGGGGGTGGGGAGGGGGAAGAGGGACGGGGCGGGGGGGGGGAAAGGGGAATAGAGGGGGGGGGAAGGGCCTGCAAGGGGAGAAGGGGTCCTGGATCCCGGGGGTGTTGGTTTGGGAAGATTATAAGGGCAATAGATGAGATGAGATATCCGGGTACACCGGGTTACCTTAGGAGATGGAGCTTGCGTTTGGCAGCCAAGAAGCGTCTGTCAATAGCCCAAGATGTGGGAGCCTCTCGCTTGTAGGGATGAAGGCCATAAGGGGAGAAACAAAAAAAGAAAAGGGAGAAAACAAAAACAAAAAAGCAACATCATCATATACACAACATCTTAAATAAGACATATAGGTGGGTAGTCCCCAAGCGGGTTACATAGTGCCGCTTAGTCTAACACGGAGCTCTTCACCTTGGCCTAGCATAGGTATACCTGGGTAGGAGAAAGGTATGTTAATGGGGGCTAAGTGCCTGGCAGCAGGGTTGTTTGGAATGCTCCGTCATCTGGCTACGAAGCATCTGATAGGGCAGAGGTTCAGGGGGCAGTGTTCTGAGACCATGTCCCTGTGAGAGAGGAAGTCCTCCGGATGGATGGAGGTTAGGCTTCATGAGTCGCAGTCCAGCGAAAGGTAGGCAAGTGCGGGCATCCGTATCCTCGGGTATTAGGGGGGGTCCCATTTAAGGTAGGGGGGCGGATGGAGGGTTCCGTTCTAGGATCGATAAGGCCCATAGGCAAGTGGGTTTCACTCGGTATTGCCACGGAAAGGCACAGTGTAGGTATCTTGGTCGGCACGATTGGCGAGGTTCCGGATCTGGGGTGAGGCGGAGGTCAGCGTTTTTCGTGACGGTTGGAGTGGGGCAGACCCTTAGCCCTATGGCAGGTTACGGTGGCGTCCTGAGGGGAAGCCGTGGCAGGGGCGCTGGGAAGCATGAGGCATAGGAGGATTACGTGTCCTGTAGGACGCCTCGGTGTGGAGTACTGTTCGTGACTTCCGTGCGCAGATGTCATGCGGGAGCTGGCGAGGTATAGGGGTCTCCGCGGGCAGGTCGTGGCTGGGGTTGGCTCCGGATGGGTGGGAGCAAGGGTTGGGGGGAGTCCTTGGCGGTTCCTTCAAATACAGTGAGAGGTGAGTTGGGCATGGGTCAAGGGAAGATCTACTCACGGGTCGCGCGCTGCATCTGGGGGTGAGTCATTCAGTCCTCCATCGCGTCCCTTCTGGCAAACGGAGGAGGTGAGAAATCCGGATTCCCCTGGTGGATGTCTCGGCGTGAGCGGGCATTCGGCGATGTAGGTCCGGGTCTGCGTCTGCGGGATCTCTGCCGGCCAGCCTTCGGGGAAGGGTTGAGGGAGACAGGGAGCCAAGGCTCTGAAGGGAAGTACATGGCGTACCACTCCGGAAGCTCGATGTCGGGGAGATCGAGCTGGGCACAGAAGTCACGAAGGTCTTCGGGAGTGCGGAGGAGGGCCGAGCGCCCCCTGGCGGAGGCGGATAAGCCAAAAGGAAATTTCCACCTGTATGGAATGTTCCTGGCACGGAGTGTGTCAAGCAGTGGTTTCAGGGCCCTCCTGTTCTGGAGAGTAATCTGGGAGAGGTCCTGGAAGAGCTTTACTTCTGCACCATTAAATATAATGCGGCCCTGTGTTCTTGCCTTTCGCAAAATTTCCTCCTTTAGTGGGAAGCTGACTATGCAGCATACAATGTCCCTGGGTGGTTCATTGTCCCGGGGGGGGGGGGGGCGGAGGGCGCGATGAGCCCGTTTCATATCAATGGGGGAGTCAGCCGGGCGTTCAAGCAGGTCATTGAAGATGGAACACAGGGTTTGCTGGATGGCGCCCGGTTCGATGGTTTCAGGGATCCCCCGCACCCTGATATTATGCCTCCTCCCCCTGTTGTCTAAGTCCTCCACGTGGCGATGGAGTTCAAAAACCTGGGAGAGTTGCATATCGTAGGCCGATTGAACCTGGCGGATGGCCGCCGCGTGGGTTTGGGTGGTTTGCTCCACATTGTCAATGCGATGGGCCACCGCCTGGATGTCGGACTTGAGGTCGGCAATAGCGGCCGTGACGGTGCTTTTAATGTCCGTGGCGATCTTCTCCAGATCGAAGAGGCTGGGTGGTGCGGTCCCGCTTTGGGAGGGTGATGGAAGGCCGGGCATCCTTGTGGCCGGGAGTTCGTCAGGCGGCGCCGAGGCTTGGGCCTGTGCCAGTGCCGCCGCGTGGGCCTGAAGCTTCTGGGACCGGAAAATCTCCGGTATGTTTCTTCCCGTGTGTGTGTTGGGGTCCTTAGGAGCACGAGGGGTAGAGGAGCTCCTGGTGGTCCTGTGCATAGCCAGAGAGGTGGTTAGGTTTCCCAAAAAGGCAAATTTCTGTCCCCGGATCGCAGGAGCTAAGAAATTATGCGGCCATCTAGGTCTCCGTCCAAGCCACGCCCCCTCCAACTGAGTGCAGAATACTGCCTGCTTCACATCTCAAATCGTTCAATGAAAACATACAAATGATCACTGACCAGATTCCTACTCACTGCTGCAAAACCAGTGATCCCTAGGCTTTGGAAATCCACAAACACCCCCACAATTAAGGAATTGCTCAATGAGGTACACAACCTATACACAATGGAGGAAATAAGGGCAACTGCTCACGAAACAACTGAAAAGTTTAACAAAACATGTCAGCCTTGGGTCATCTTCAAATAGTCTACAGATTAGGACTCATGGATTGGAAACTAATCATGGCAATGCTTGGACCCCTATTTTATTTGCGCTATACCTTTTATCTCTTTGCTTTTCCTTTTCCAAACTTTTATCTCTCAACTCTACCATCTACCTATACTTCTTATTACATATTGTTACTCTTGCCCACATAGCAGATACCATGCTTACACAAATTAGAGCAAACACTCAGACCAAATGCAACACAATGATTGGTGATTACATCAGTTTTTAGTTTTAAAATCAGAATTTTACATAACTGACTATACTGTTCTTTCAACTCATCTTGTGTATTGCCTAGGAACAAATTGATGAAGTTAAGTATGTGTTATGACAATCATATTATTCATGTGTATTTGTATACAATGGTTAAACTCTGGTACAATTTGTACAAATGTTGTTCTCTTTACATTTGCAATAAAAAAGATATAATGGCAAAACAAATAAAAAATAAACTATGAGGGCACTCATTAACACTCTAATGCCCTGTACACACGATCGGATTTTCCAGCAACAAATGCTGGATGTGAGCTTGTTGGCTGAAAGTCTGACCGTGTGTATGTTCCATCGAACATTTGTTGTCGCACTTTTTGCCAACAAATTTTGGCTAGCAGGTTCTCAAATTTTCCACCAACAAAATGTTGTTCTTGGAATTTCTGATCGTGTACACAAGTCCGACGCACAAAACTTCACGCATGCTTGGAATCAAGCAAAAGGAGGATAATTTTGTGGGTGTTTCCACTATCTTGGTGCTCCAGGGCCTCCCAACATGTGATAGATATTAAGGAAATTAGATGCGTAAGCTATTTTTTTGCCTCATATGCATCTAGACTGTGAAAAAGTGAGATATACCCATACTTTGGATGCAAAGCAGAATGTGTTTTTTTTTTTGGGGGGGGGGAATTATAAGTAGGCTTACAAAGTGTGTGAGGCATAACATTTCTTAAAATAACGACTTTGTGGCAAAAACCCCAAAACAAATTGTATTTAATTTCTTAATTTTCCAAAAAAAAATGTTCAACTTCAAGAGAATTACCATGCCTCTTATTAAATACCTTGGACTGTCTACTTTCTAATAAGGGATCATTTGGAGTGTATTGTATATGTACTGTCCAGTCATTTTAGGGCCTCAAGAATTGGGATGGAAGAAGAATAAAAACATGTTTAAATAAAAAAATACTACCAAAATAAAGCTCTGCCTCTCTAAAAATGATTAAAAAAAATAATTGGATACAGTGTGGCATGACTGAGTAATTGTCATTCAAAGTGTGACAGCACTGAAATCGTAAAAATGTCCTGGTCAGAAAGAGGGTGAAAGTGTCTGGTATTGAGGTGGTTAAGCTTTAGTTCTGGTTAAGGGTATGATTAGGCTTTCAATTGGTACTTACTAAAGGCTTATTTTTAGGTTTAGTTTAGAGAAAAGGTACAGTAACATTCTAGGCAAAACATTTCCTAATGTAGAAGAAAACTGATCTTGAAAGGTGGAAGGGTTAGAACCTCTGTCAGGTTTTACTGAAGTTTGTGATCCTAAAGAGGGCACTATTCACTTTCTGCCACTATTTCAGAAAGAGAGATGACATATAACATTATACAATTGCCACCTGAACAGGTGTAGAGGGGAAATTTACCAATGGGGGCATCCATTACAGTGACACCTGTAAACATTTGGATAGTCACTCATTGTGAGGAGTTTTCATCAAAATTCCTGTTGTCTGTGCCACCCTTCTAGAAAGCCTAGGCAGGTCAGTAAAATAAAAAAGATGTTGTATACCTGCCAAAGGATTCGGCTTGTGTATATTTAGTCCTTAAAGCATAACTGCAGGGAAAGTACCCCCCCCCCCCCCCCCCCCCCCCTGCAGTGGAGCCTCCCCCCACACTTAAAGGGTTAAATTGTTTTTTATGTCTAGGGGATGGGAAAGGCTGTTTAACTTACACTAATCCCATTCTCCTGTCTGGATTTGCTCCCCTATGTTATAGCAACATAATGCTGTTTATCTTTCAAAAGACCTATGACTGCAGGGTGACTGCAGTGGGGAGGAACCTTCCCAGGATCTGGTAAGTCAAATTGCTCTCTGCATTGTGCAAATTAGGGAAGCACCGTATTGTTCCAGGGTGCAGCCCAGCAACCCCCCCCCCCCCCCTCCCCATCCGCCCCAACCAGGTTGAGTGATGCTGTGCTTGGCATTACAGGAGTCTATCAGGATTTAAAACAAAAGTGGTTATTAGTGAGAACTATGGATTGTTACTTACACTCATCTGCAAAATACAAAAAGCACTAAAACTGCATAGGTGTGAATCCAGCCTAATGCTCGATTCACATCTATGCATTTTGCTTTCGAGCATTTTTGCAGTGCTTTTTGCGGTGCTTGCCGCGTTTTTGGACAAGCGTTTTTGCCGCGATTTGCGTTTTTTGTATTTTTTTTTTTTTTACATTTTTTTTTTTACACTGTGGTTGCTTAGCAACCAGCTATATACAGTGTAAAAAAAATAAAAACTAAAAAAAAACGCAAATCGCGGCAAAATCGCTGTAAAAACACGGTAAAACACGGTACTTGCGTTTTGGATGCGGGTCCATTGACTTCTATTACATGCAAAACGCTGCATTTTGCATGAAAAAAAGTCCCCGACCCTTTCCAAAAATGCAGAGGCACAAAAATGCATTGATGTGAACAGGTTCCATAGGATCCCATGTTAAAAAATTTCCCTTTTTTTCCGCAAAATGCAAAATGCATCAAAAACGTGCTAGTGTGAATGGAGCCTTAACCTGCAAATATACTCAGACATAACAATGTTCCTTCCGCTTTCCACAATTGCCAGATTACTTTTCTGGGCCTGTTCAACACTGAGTAGTAGTAAATGCAGTGTATGAACAATTTTATTAAAGTGTGTTATACATGACTGAGTACAGTTTTGCCTTTTCGAGATGAGAAACATTTTCCCAGAAATTCCATATTGCTAACTATCGCCTACATGGACAGATATGTGATTCTCTCCAGGAAAAAAATGTTCTGCGCAGTGCTTGCTACGCCAAGAAACCTTGTTCTATTTAGAGAAGTACAATATACAGAATAAGTGCTTAGCTACAATAGATTTTCTCCCAGATGTCATGCATACGGTAAGGGTATGATATTTCAGACACCGGCTTAATGGGAAAGATACAAATTATAATATGCAGCATCCTTCATGGTCTGCAGTGTGGCATTATGTTAACCATAAAAAGGGAAATAATTCAATTAGTCATGTATTACGTATACCTTCATATGCTGTGAGAGCTATAAACTTATTCCCTCTGACTGTATGCCATTGACAGTGTGTTCTCTATCAAGTGGGTGGTTATACATGTGTAGGAGGAAAAGGGAACACTGCAGTAAAGTTGTTCTTAGCAGCAATTCCTGCAAAGCTCTCATAATACATTCCCAGTGCATACCGCTGTCATCACTGTGTTATTGGTAAAATATTTGGCTGATGAAAATAGGAAGAGATATTTAATATGCTTTATTTGGTACTGCCCTGAGCATACTACGAACGCCATGACAACAAGTAGCCGCAAGCTGTCATGTTATTTGTGTTCTAGAAGCAAAGCAGTATAGACAAAGGATGCAGCTGACAGGCTTCCGGAATATCAATAACATCCCAGAAATAAAAAAAAATAAAAAATATATCAGGTTGTGAAGTTTGGAGCTCTTAGAAATGTAGATAGGGCATAGGCAAAGAGACTGATAAAGTCCTGCAGAGGATTTATTTATAGATAATATCCAAAGCATGTGATGTATATTTTAAAAGAAAAGAAAAACACAATTTACATGTGTTTTGAACACAAAGGGTATCTGCTTAATTTATGCTGGCAGCAGTTGACAGGGTTAACCCTAAAATGAACACAAGCCTAAAATATAAATAGTCATTTTGTAAAGTTGCAACTAATGCTAAGCAAATACTCTCTTGTAACCCTAACAGGTTGCATAACTGAAATTGTAATGAAATATATATAGGCATATGGATGATGATGTGCTGTCTAGTATACAAAGTATGTAAAACTGCTAAGGGTGTTAAGAAAATAGACCAGGGGTCTTCAAACTACGGCCCTCCAGTTGTTCAGGAACTACAATTCCCATCATGCCTTGTCATGTCTGTGAATGTCAGAGTTTTACAATGCCTCATGGGATGTGTAGTTCTGCAACAGCTGGAGGGCCGTAGTTTGAGGATCCCTGAAATAGACAAAGCAAAAAAAAAAGGGCTTTCTTGGCACACGCATGAACCACTGCAATATGAGCTACTTATGGATATTTTTTTACATTAACTACTTCTCACCCACCCACAGTAGTTGTACTGTGGGTGGCAGCTGCAGGCCAGGCAACGTTCCTATATGTTGCGGCCTTTCTTATGGGTTTGAGACATGCAAGCACATGCCCCATGCCGACCAGTGCTGTGATTGGACACAGCATGAGTTTGCTAACTGATTTCAGCCAGTGATTTTGGCTGAAGTCAGCTGATCAGCTGTGGCCAATCACACACAGAGTTCTGTGTTTTATACAGAAACAGAACCCTGTGTACTGTGAACAGTGATCTGGCTGTTTCTTCTTACATTACATACATACCACATTGTTAAGCACACAGTTAACCCCTTCCCAGCCATTGTTAGTATACAGTATTATCACTGATCACTGTATTAGTGTCACTAGCAATGTCAGTGTCAGTTAGTGACCCTCCCAGATAGTGTCTATTAGGGCCATATTTCTGCAACCCCATTTTGTTCTATGGAGCCTAGACCTGGTACTAAGGTACACCAATATGGCGACCTGGGAATTTCCGGCGGAACAGCGCAGGGAAACCAAGATGGCGACCTGGGCATTTCCGGCGGAACAGCGCAGGGAAAACAAGATGGCGGCCGGTACACTTCCGGTTTAGCGGCCGCACGCAGAGCAAGTAAAAACAGGTGCACCAAGCGGGGAATCAGGGAAAAGGGGCATAAATACAAACGGGGGGCATACCCAGCAGTTTCCTGACGACGCATAACCATATGCGAAACGCGTAGAGGCTGCTGGGTGAACATGCAACGCAACACCAGTCCTGACCCAGTTGGTAGCAACAAGAGGGGTATAGGCAACACAGCACAGTGATTGTTTGCGACCTAAGGTCCCCACACACACGGCTGGAAAGGCTCAGTGCCGGCCTAAGGGCACAGGAAAATGTGAGTGCAACAGTTCTGTTGGTTTTATTGTTTTTATTGTTTGCTAAATAAACACTTTTTTTGGATATATTACACCATGGGAGCCTTTTTTTATTATTTCCCTTGAGAACGGAGGACATCCACTTTACTAAAATAGTCTGGAATCCCGAGAGGAGAGTAACCAGAGCATAGGAGTGGTTATCCGGCTAACAAACCAAATGCCTACAGCTCACCTAAATCTGGTGAGTGGCCATTTTTTAGTGGTGGTGGACACATAGGGTGACCTGCATAAGCGTTGAAAGAACCAATCACCAGTGGTGTTTTTAGTGGAACTAATGCGTCGTGGATCTATTTGAATGACAGTGATGTCAACACACGGACTCTATTATTATTATTTTCATTATTATTTTCATTGTTATATATGTTTTTAGTTATTAATTTAGTTTTGTAGCACATAGAACTTGAAAAAACTTTTCACATAGATATATGCTTTCTAATATTCTACGTTGCAGGATTAGTCCTGTAGGATTGGGGGGGTTGTTTTCACAAACAGGTGGTTCACTTGTAGGAATATTATTGCAGAAATTCTTTTCCCACAGGATTTCATGTATAAATATAAAACCTTTTCTCACAGGTTTGTTTAGACTGAATTAAGGACAGCACCAAAATTAGGTGGCACATTAGACACACAGCAATAGGAAATTCGCACCAAAAAAGGGGGGTTTCACACATATCATTTTATGTTTTATGGTTTATGGTTTATGTTTTATCCACATAAAAAAAAAAAATAGGTTTAGCCCACAAAGTGTTTCACAGTGGATGACAGGGGTATACATATATAAAAAATCTTTTTAATAACTGCAGTATGGTATTTAAGGAAAGGAGATCCTTTTTGACTGGCGCAATTCCCTTTATGCATCATAACTTTAGACCTGATACTAACTTCACAAGATTGAACATCCAAAGTTACAGCCTTACTTAACCGCTTGCCGACCGCCTCACGCAGATATACTGCGGCAGAATGGCACGTACAGGCAAACTAACGTACCTGTACACTACCCTTTAAGAGGCGGCCTGCGGGCGTGCACACGCCACTAGTGGTGCACGCACGCTCCTGCGGCAAGCTCCGTGAGTCGGGTCGCGGGTCCCGTGGACTCCATGTCCAAGGGGATACCCGCGATTATCACACGGAGAGGGAGAACGGAGAGATGCTAATGTAAACAAGCATCTCCCCGTTCTGCCTAGTGACAGTGTCACTGATCTCTGCTCCCTGTGATCGGGAGCATAGATCAGGGACACTGTCACACATAGCCACGCCCGCCCCCACGTTAGAAACACTCCCCAGGACACACTTAACCCCTTAACTGCCCCCTAGTGGTTACCCCTTCACTGCCAGTGTCATTTACACAGGAATCAGTGCATTTGTATAGCATTGATTGCTGTATACATGACAATGGTCCCAAAAATGTCCGATGTGTCCACCATAATGTTGCAGTCATGATAAAAATCGCTGATCGCCGCCATTACTAGTAAAAAAATTATTAATAAAAATGCCATAAAACTATCCCCTATTTTGTAAATGCTATAGCTTTTGCGCAAACTAATCAATAAACACTTATTGTGATTTTTTTTTACCAAAAATATGTCGAGCCTAAACTGAGGAAAAATATATATTTTTTATATATTTTTGGGGGATATTTATTATAGCAAAATGTAAAAAATAATGCGTTTTTTTCAAAACTGTCGCTCTTTTTTTGTTTATAGCGCAAAAAATAAAAACTGCAGGGGTGATCAAATACCACCCAAAGAAAGTTATATTTGTGGGAAAAAAAGGATGTCAATTTTGTTTGGGAGCCACGTCACACGACTGCGCAATTGTCAGTTAAAGCGACGCAGTGCTGAATCTCAAAAAGTGCTCTGGTCTTTGGCCAGCAAAATTATCCGGGGCTTAAGTGGTTAAAGAGGAAGTAAACTCAGAAGAAATATTCCCAGTAATCATATGGCCACTATGTATAGCATGTATAAACTCACCAGGATAAGAATTAGCGTTCTAGGATCTTTCTTACTGTTTCTGCAGCTCGGTTTCTTTTTTATCTGTTTCTGCCTAAGCCCGCGCCATGTTTGCGGTTGCCTTCCATTTCCAGCCTCATCTGTAATTCCGCCCTTTCCTCTCTGTTAAAGCCAGAATCATGGGCATGCTCAGTAAAGATTAACCAAGCCTCGTTTTAGTATACCGTTACCATGGCAATGGCCTGGCAAACCAATAAGAGCACACATGCAAATATCCTCCCAGTTTTAAACATTAATGTCCTTGTTCACACCCCCTGTGACGTAACTGGTCACATGGGGTGTTTCAAGAACACCGGGATCTCGTGGGATCGTGATGCCATGGAGCTCTGCTATCAGAGGCACGGCACATAGGCACACTCTTATGGCACACTCTTACTGAGTGTGCCGAAAATAAGGGACAAAATACGCATGCGCGAGTAACGTCACTGAAACAGATATCATCGATTTTTAAAGCCACCTACAAGTAAGTGATTGAAAAATTCTTTACATGCGGTAAAGTTGGGCATAGGAGTTTACAACCACTTTAACCACTTCAGCCCCGGACCAATTTGCAGCCAAAGGACCAGGCCCCTTTTTGCGATTCGGCACTGCGTCGCTTTAACTGACAATTGCGCGGTCGTGCGACGTGGCTCCCAATTAAAATTGGCGTCCTTTTTTTTTCCACAAATAGAGCTTTCTTTTGGTGGTATTTGATCGCCCCTGCGGTTTTAATTTTTTGCGCTATAAACAAAAATAGAGCGACAATTTTAAAATAAATGCAATATTTTTTTTTTACTTTTTGCTATAATAAATATCCCCAAAAAAAATATAAAAAAAACATTGTTTTCCTCAGTTTAGGCCGATACGTATTCTTCTACATATTTTTGGTAAAAAAAACGCAGTTAGCGATTATTGATTGGTTTGCGCAAAAGTTATAGCGTTTACAAAATAGGGGATCGTTTTATAGCATTTTTATTAATATATTTTTTTTACTAGTAATGGTGGTGATCAGCGATTTTTATTGTGACTGTGACCTTATGGCGGACACATCGGACATTTTTGACACATTTTTGGGACCATTGTCATTAATACAGAAATCAGTGCTATTTAAATGCACTGATTCCTATGTAAATGACAGTGGCAGTGAAGGAGTTAACCACTAGGGGGCGGGGAGGAGTTAGTGTGACATGTGTGTGGTTTTTTTTACAGTAGGGGGCGTGGCTGACATCTGACGTCACTGATCAGCGTTCCCGATGACAGGGAACAGCCGATCAGTGACAGGCAGTGTAGGAAGCGCGGGGAGAGGTTTGTTTACACAGACCTCTCCCCGTTCTTCAGCTCTGTGACTCGATTGCGGGACACCATCGGCGATCGGGTCTGCTGGTCCCGCAGCCGTGGTCACGGAGCTCCCAACCAGGTCACGCGCGTGACCCCACGGCTAGGCAATTAAAGGGGACGTATATATACGTGCTTTTGCCTAGCCGTGCCATTCTGCCGACGCATATGTGCAGGAGGCGGTCGGGAAGCGGTTAATGAGGGCCACTGTAAGGCTGGATTCACACCTATGCAGTTTTAGTGCTTTTTGCATTTTGCAGATTTGCACTACAGTCCACTTAACATGGATTCCTATGGAACACGATCTGTAGTGCAAATCTGCAAAATTCAAAAAGCACAAAAAATGCATAGGTGTGAATCCAGCCTTAGTCATAGGAGATGACAAAGAGGAGAATGTTCAGCTGTATATGAGTTGTGAGTTTCTAGGAGAACATTAGGTCTGAGTTTTGTAGTTAAAAAGATATTTTTCCAGCTGGAAGACCCTTCGGGCCCATCTCTGTGTTCTGTAAATTAAGGAAGAAAGATCGGGAGAAAGCCTTCCCAGAACCTGTGTAAAAGTTAGGATGTTCTTTGACTATGAGGGAATATCAAAAAAAGCAGAAAACTATGGGGCAGCCTTGACATTTTTGGAAGCAGGTTCTTAAGTGTTTTGGAAGTTAAAAAGACTAAACAACAGGGACAAGCAAGCTTGTCTGGAGATACTGTAGCATATTTGGTTGTTCTAATGTATTAAAGATATTTATGGTTGGTATATACAGTACTTTAAAGGGATGGCAAGCATCTTATCCCTTTCCTGCCCAGGCCAATTTCCAGCTTTCAGCGCTGTTGCAATTTTAATGACAATTGCATGGTCATGTGACACTGTAGCCATATGACATTTTTTTTATCTTTTTTCCCCACAAATAGAGCTTTCTTTTGATGGTATTTGATCACCACTGTTTTTTTTTTTTTTTTTGTGCTACAAATAAAAAAAGACTGAATATTTTGAAAAAACATTTTTTTTGGTTTCTGTTATAAGATTTTGTGAATAACTATGTTTTTTTATTTTGGGAGAAAACAAAAAAAACACTGCTTCAGGACAGCTCTCCAAGGAAAATGCTTGTCTTCCCAATCAAGGAGCCCCAGGTGCTGGCCAATACAATCACAATAGCAGGCAATGGCAGGAAAGAACTCTGGATAGCCGCACACCGGGAAAAACTTAAAATCAGTGCAAAGAATTCTGATGCGTTTCGCACTGGAATCAGTGCTTATTCACAGCTATGAATAAGCACTGATTCCAGTGCGAAACCTTTTAGAATTTTTGTACCCCCCATTGCTGTGGATTGTTTTGTTTTGATCTGATCTCCGTTTTTAAAAAAAGCACAGGATTTTACGTTTTTCCTGGTGTGCGGCTATCCAGAATTCTTTCCTGCCATTGCCTGCTATGTTTTTTTATTCACTGACAGACACTGATGAGGTTGCACCGATGGGCTCTGATGAGGCGGCACTGATGAGGCACCACTGATGAGGTGGCACTGATGGGAACTGATGAGGAGGCACTAATATGGAGCACTGATGGGCAGGACTGATATGCAACCCTGATGGGCACTGATAGGCGGCACTGATATGTAGCACTGATGGGCACTAATAGGTGGCACTGATGAGCACTGATGGGCGGCAATGATGGGTGCTGATCGGTGGCACTGATAGATGGAACTGATAGGCAGCACTGATGAGGAGGCACTGACAGGCATTACTGATGGGCACTGGTTGGCATCCCAGGTGGGCACTGATTGGCATCACTGGTGGGCACTGGTGGGCATCCATGGCGAGGCACTGGTTGGCATCACTGGCAGACATCGCTGATGGGTCTGCGCTGGTAATCAATGCACTGATTATTAGCCCAGACCCCCCTGTCAGGAGAGCAACTAATCGGTTCTCCTCTACTCAAGCTCTGTCAGCAAGAATAGATGAAAGCCAATAAATGGCACTTTCTGGTTACGATGTCATCAGCTGTGATTGGACACAGCTGATCGCATGGTAAAGAGCCTAGGGGCGCGCAGCATGGCGGCTGCCTCAGTTTTATTTTCTTTGGCTTTTTCCCTCTGTTTTCACCTGGTGATCTGACCAGTAATTGGTGAGACACAATTCTGGATGAATGACCACAGGTGGCACAGCAGATATCAGAACTGTCAGTCTGGGGGGAGGGTAGTGTTAAATGTACTAGAAGATTTAGATACCCTAACAAACTAAAGCCAAACTCCAGCTCACATTTTATAATCAGTGACAGCATTTTTTTCCCCTTTGGGATAAAGGTTTTGCATGAATAAATAAAAGCTGATCATTTTAATTGCCCGTGCTAGTGTTAAGTGGTTTGTCTCATACATGTAAACTGATACATTCTGCTGAACATCTTGTGCAACAGACTTGATGGCTGGATCACTACATGAAAATAGAAGAAATAAAGCATAAAAATGAGACTAATAAAGCCTTCACATCTAAGAATTGGTAAGCTGCAATACAAAAATGTTTGCTTTTGACTTTAAGGCCCCTTTCACACTGGGGCGGTTTGCAGGCGTTATTGCGCTAAAAATAGCGCCTGCAAACCGACCCGAAACAGCTGTTGCTGTGTCTTCAGTGTGAAAGCCCGAGGGCTTTCACACTGAAGCGGTGCGCTTGCAGGATGCTGGAAAATGTCCTGCAAGCCGCATCTTTGGCTCGCTGTAGGAGCAGTATATTTACCGCTCCTATAGCGCCCATTCCCATTGAAAACAATGGGGCAGCGCTCCGAACCCGCCCGCAAAACGCTGCTGCAGCGGCGGTTTGCGGGTGGTATTAACCCTTTTTCAGCCGCTCGCGGGGGTAAAACCACCCCGCTAGCGGCCGAAATGCGCCGCTAAAATGACGGTAAAGCGACTCTAAATATAACGCCACTTTACCGCCAGCGCCCGCCAACGCCCCAGTGTGAAAGTAGCCTAATACTGCTTTAACCACTCCTCTGGGGCTCAGAACTAGAAGCTTTATGTTACCGTCAACATTACCTTTAGTGACTCAAAGGTAGAAAGGGTTCCTGAGGACCAATTATAAGTACAGACACTCTTCTGAGTCAAGGCTGCTATGGGATCTATCATCTTAGAAAAAAAATCTTATTGAACTTTCTGTAGAGCTTGGCAAAGCTAATAAAATACTGTATTACTTTCAGATCATGGACTTGTGTCCTTTAGAAGAATGCTTAGACTTTGTTAGAATTCATGGATTTACCAGTGTCGGAAATAATGTAAGCTAAGAAATAAGACATGAATTTTGTGGAAAATGCATTTATAGTACTTGGCATACAGAGAGTACTTCTAAGTCTTGGAGAGAGGAACGCAAATGAGTTTGACATACTCAGAGAAGAAAATATGTTAATGTCATCCAAATACATTACTTTGAACCTGCCAAAGTCTTGAAAAAGAGTGGGAGCATTTCTGAGCTCAAAAGGCATTACTAACTACTCGCAATGCCCCACACGAGTGATAAAGGCTGCTTTCCATTCATCTCCTGGGTGGCTATGAAGGAGGTTGTGATCTCCCTGCAGATCTAGCTTGGAGAAAACCAGAGCTCCTTGGATGAAGCAGAACAATTTAGTGATAGGAAGTTAGAAATACTTGTTGGGTATCTTTATTTTGTTGAGGTCTCTGTAATTGATGCAGGAACATAAGGTACAATCCTTCTACACAAAGAAGAACCCTAAGCTGATTGTAAAATAAAGCAATTTCTGAGATTCTCCTCAATGTAGTCCCTAAAAGTTTGGTTCTCTGAGAAAGAGTGTATGTATATATTATATATATATATATATATATATATATATATATATATACACATTTTTGGTAAATTATAACCCAACAGAACATCTATGGGGAAGTCATAAGGCCTGTGAGTAGGCAAAACAGTGCCATCTTTTTCCCAGAATGCATCTAAGAAATCAGATAAGCGGTCTGTGTAAATGTAGTGTTACTCACATAAAAGAAACATGGTGTACTTCTGCAGGCAAGTTTCAAAGCAAGACTCAGATCATCAGAGGATCTAACCAAGAGCTCATGGATTGTGATGTTTAAGCCATTGGTAACCCAGGACCAAGGGGTTTGCCGGAATTAGATGATGTAGAAGGAAACATTTCTTTATAACAGAGACCCAATTCTTAAGATAAAGTCCTAGGTGCATAAAAAAACTGACTCCGGGAGAGTAGCTGGCAGCTCAGTGGGATGGCTGCACATTGAACCAGCTCTGTGGTGGAGGGCGGGCAGTGGGGGACACAGTGGGGGCACTGATCGTCCTCAGTAGTGACCCTGCCCTACTCACATTTCAACAGCCCAGGATCATGTCCAGAAAACGCAAGTAGAGGGGGAAGCTGAGGAAGCTGACGATCCATCCTCTCAGCCAAGATGGTGCCGACTACTTTATCTGCCACATGAAACAAGCAGCCGTGGGAGATACAGTGCAGCGAGCATCAGTCGCAAGGAGATTCTGCCTCTCTCTCCTCATCTCCTTTCACCAGTCCTGCTAAAACACAGCCCAGGATGACTTCTCCAGCAAAAATATGCACTGAGGTGCGCTCACAAACATTAACCTTTCATAGTGACACTGGCATACAGGACTTTATTGCTGCATTTCCCACCCTAAACCAACCAGTCTTGGACACTACTCTAAAAGAGATGCTAATGTCCTTGAGGAGTTCTATACAGTCTGACATCTCATTCCTGGTCCAGAAATTTAAAGTGAAAGTGTGTGAAATCAGTGACAAATAGACCCAGGGCACATGAGCGCAGCTTGCCAAGATGGCTGCTTAGTCTAGAATCTGCACACCAGCCTAGAACCGTCCCACTTCTCCTAGTTCCCTGGGGGACCTGATCGCTGCCTCTTGTGGGTGAGCGGTATCTGCTACCATCCAAGATCAGGCTGATGGCAGGCAGGACAGAAGGTAGGGCCTGCTTGCGACCCCCACCAGTCACTCACCCTGCGGCCTCAGCTGAAAAGATGGCGCCTGCAACCCCTATACAGACACATAGAAGAAGACAGCGCGCAAACAGGATGGTGCTGCAACTACTCTTCAGCTAACAGAGAGCACATCTCCCTGTGGGAAGAAATCACTTGCATCCACTGAATCTTTAATTGAGCGGACATTAGATTACATATTTGCTTCACATCCAGAGGGCTATCCCTATAGCCCAATTATACCTCAGCAGGCTAGCAGCCCTCCATATCATGGGGACATTAGTCACAACTGCTGGTTGCTAAATTTTCTGAGTTTCTGGATGTTGGGCTTGCCAAGACAGCACAGCAGATCTGATATTAAAGCAGATCTTAAAGAGCTTAGCACCCGTATGGACACTATTGAACATAAAGTGGATGCTACCATTACTCGTATCAACCAACACATCAGACATATTTAAAACTTACAACAACAGCTAGAACAGGCATTAGCTAAAATAGACAATCTTAAAAATCAATCCCGGAGGTCCAACTTTCTAATCTGGGGACTCCCGGAGTCAATTCAGGATGTGCCTCAGGCGGTGTATGCCTTTCTTCAATAACTTTTGCCAAACCTAGATTTGAGCTTGATCGCATCCATAGAGCCCCACAACCACTTCGTCCAGATGGTCCACCTAGGGCAGTTATGGCGAACCTTGGCACCCCAGATGTTTTGGAACTACATTTCCTATGATGCTCATGCACTCTGCAGTCTAGTTGAGCTTCATGGGAAATGTAGTTCCAAAACATCTGGGGTGCCAAGGTTCGCCATCACTGACCTAGGGACATATTGGTCAAGCCCCATTACTACAGGGTCAAGGAGCAAGTCATGCATACAGTAAATCATTATTCAGTGGCCCAGAGCCTTAAAACTGCTTCTTCAAGCACTGTCTTGTAAGAAGCTGAAGTATCGTGGAACTTTTCTGCTTTACTTCCATTTCACTTACAATAAGAAATCGAATTCCTTTACTGCCTTTACAGAGGGTAAGGACCTGCTGCTACACTTGGGTATAATCTCTCAAACTCTTGAAGGCTGCTCCTCTCAACGTCAGAATGATAATTATGCTGCGGCCAACAGAACTCTCTCACCGATCTGGCAGAAATACTATCCCGGTCCTTGAAGACCTCGCACTTGCTTTGATCCTCTAGCTATTGGGTCATTGATTTGTCTTATGTACTGTGCTGACTGGTCCACCAGGAACTTGTTTGCTTTGACCCCTAGATTAGATAGAGCGTCTCATGCTTGCTGTAGGAGTATTTATTGTGCTGCATTTGTTATGCCTGTTTGCCAATTTTTTATTATTTGTTTCCTCACTTATTTACTTGTTTTCCTCTCTCTCATCTGCCCGATACCTTTGGCTGGTATCTGCCTTGTGTTCTTTTCTTTTTTTCTTCCTATATATGTAGCGCTCCTTTGATTTAATTGGTGCATTGTGGCAGAGTATGGCTTCCTTCGATTTTGTAACTTGCTTGAGGATGTTTTGATTTTTGTTTTGATGGCTTGGGTGGAGAGGATCTGACCCTTTGAGTTCTTAGGCAATTATCCTGTCTGTTATTGGAGTGCATATGGTTATTACATGCATGTTCTAGAGTTTCATATAATTATTTGTTATAGGATTGGCTGGTTGTTGCCAGTCCTGAATTTCTTGCTAACTCCACTTGACCCGATGCTGAATAATTCCGGACTTAAGTTGTCCACCCGACTGCCATTTTTTTTCTTATTTTCTTATTTTTTTCCTCAATCCAGGGTTTTTCCATCTCCTTTTATAGTCCTGCTGTCCTTGGGAGTGATCTATGACCATTGGTCCTTTGTTTGGGTCTGGGGTTTGGTAAGTACCAGACAATTGCCAGCTATCGTACTCCTCTCTTTGTCTCAAGATGGCTAGTCTCAAAATACCTTTGTGCCTTATTGTTTCTCACAATGTATATGAACTCAAATCCTCTTTCAAGTGCCTAAAGGCGTTGAGGGCTGATATACTTCTCCAGGAGACCAATTTCCCGGTTTTCTATAACCCTAGTTTTCTTGACAAACATTATCCATTTTTTAATTTGACTAATGCCCCAGATAAAACCCGGGGGTAGCTATCTGCATAGCCAAGAAAATATCTTTTACCCCGGTATTGGAACGTAGAGACCTCTTGGGACATTATTTATTTGTGAAGGGTCTGGTTGTGGAGCAACTGAGTTCGCTCCTTTCCTATTATGCACCAAATAAGGCTCAAGCAACTTTTTTTCAGGAGATGTTTCACACGCTGTCAACTTTTTTGGAGGGCACGTTAATCTGTGATGGTGATTCTAATTTGGCTCTGGATTTAAGTCTAGACAAGTCTAACCCAGCCACTGCTAGGCTCTGCAGGCCTCTAAGGAGAGCACTCATGTTGCTAAGCTATTTTGTTTGCTTAACCTGGTTGATGCCTAAAGCGAGCTTCATCCTACTATAAAGTAATTATTTTTCTCTCCTCAATGGGCACCCCTTCGCTTAGGTGAGCCACTATTTGGGAATTAGCCTGGTCTGACCATTCGTTAGTTTTAGTCACTTTATCATTGACATTTCACATACCTGGCTCACGTCAGTGGTGTTTGAATGAATCTCTTCTCAATGTAACCTGTTGGTGTGCGGAGGTGAGGATTTCTATTCTTGATTATTTTAGACATAATGTTAGTGCTGATATCTATCCTGTTATGACATGGGCAGCCCAAAAGGCAACTGTTCGTAAGTTCATAAACATACCCCTACCTCATGTTGCTTCAGAAAATAGAGGCCACTAGAGTGGAACTCAAGTAAGCACTGACCACGAAAGCTGAAAAGCCATCCAATTTTATGCCCAAAGGCACAAAATATGTACCATGTTGGCACAGAAGCTATCCCCTAAAAAAAAAGTGTTGGGGCCTTTCATAAATTTTACTCTTCCCTTTATCAGGCCCCTCAAGATGATAACCCAGAAAGGATCTCTTCATTTTTGACTGATCTGCCAATTCCTTCCCTTTCTGCTGAGCACCATTATATTTTGGAAGCTCCTGTTTTGGAGGGGGAAATTCAGAAGGCCATTGCTCAGAGTCGTCTGGTGCCTAATGGGTTCCCAGGCCTGTATTATCGTAAGTTTAAGGACTTTCTGGTTCCTCATTTGAAATGCTTTTTTTCATGCTCTGGGGAAGAGGGAATCTATGTATCCAGCTTTTAATATGGCATATATTTCTATGGTGCCAAAGCCTCAGAAGGATCCTAGCATTGATGGAAATGATTGTCCTATTTCCTTAATAGGTAATGATCTCAAATTGTTGACCAAAATTATGGCCAAAAGATTTTCCTCCTTTATTCATCTCTATATCTACAAGGATCAGATGGGGTTTGTGCCGGGTAGACACGATCCTGACCAGATTAGAAGGTGGCTGATCTTATCTCCCTCCTGTGTTCCTGATGGATTTCTATTAATTTCCATAAGGTCTTTGATTTGGTATCTTGGCCCTACCTGTTTGCTATTCTGAGGGCCTGGGGGAGGGGGGCAGACACTGTATTTTTATGTACCTTAGGTTCCCTGTACTCTATCACCATGGCCCAGATTAAATTGCAGGGACATCTTTCTGAACCCATTTCTATTGCTAGAGGTACCATCAGGGCTGCCCGCTGTCCCCAATTATATTTGCCATTGTGATTAAAACACTGTTGTTGTGATACCCTGAAGGAAATGTTTTGAACCCAAAGGGTGAGGTCTTCAAGTTCCCAAATGGATAGCTGTGCCTGGGTGGGATCCATACACACATGGTGTCTGTCTGGTGTTGATGTAAAGTATTGATGTGGACAGCCAAGTGAGAGTAAATAGGGATTAGTGTAACCTCGGTTTTTGAAGTTCTCCCTCCCTTAAGACAAGTAGGCATATTGGCAATACGTTGCCCTCAGGACTTAAAATGACATACTCTGACTGTAGAATGTAGTCCAGGCAGCAGTTGGTAGTGGACATAATCCATGGATTAAAAGGTCAGAGCAGGCAGCAGACAGTAATAGTATTTGTTAATTATAGCAAAGTCAATGCCGGTAGCAGACAGCAGAGGAATCCATTAAACATAGCAAAGGTTAGAGGAGATAACAGACATTTCAGGAATCCATTATTCATAGCAAATGTCAGGAACACGCACTTGATCAGCAATGAAATGCTATCACAAGCACTAAGACGTAGACTTATAGTGTTTAAAAGAGAAGTAAAACCCAAACATTTATACTCACCCTTAGGATGCAGCATCGATCTGATGCTGCATCTGTTCCTAGCTGTCTGCAGTGATAACTATGTGATCTAATCCCACTGATTGCTCAGTGATCCTCTCCGCTCTGAGCATAGAGCCATGATTTTCAGTAACTGTCTCTCTGCTCTGCCCATCTAGCACTCACTGGAGTGCTGGGCTGTGGAGGGGGCAGATGGGCCTGGCTCAGGCTCTCAGAGGATCACTGAGAGGCTGATTCAGGTGGCGCTCCAGGAATCTGGGTGAATCCTGACCATGGGGTGGGATCTTTCCCGGGTTTGGATCGGCTGAGTGACGTCAGCTGACAGTGGACTTTAGTCCGCTGACAGCTAAAAAAGGGTCACAGGCGTGCAGAACGAACTGCACTCCTATGGCCTACAGGAGAAGAATAACCAAAATAGCCTTTGCTATACTTCCCCTTTAAATAAGGTGCCTCGTGTACTGGGGACCAATCCAGGAGCTGGGGAACATATGGTTAGACTTGATACCCTGCAGCTGACTAAGAGGATGTGGAAGTACAGAGTGGCAGCCAGTTAGCCTTGGAAGGCCCTGACAGGCTGCTTAACAGAAGGCACACAAATAGGTAATGTCCAGCAGCTCCAGTGCACAAGGTGAAATTGTGACCACAGTGTTCTTTGTGATGCTTTTATAAAACTGCAGTCTCTATGATGTCTCATCCTTACGTAACTTGTTTTGAGAATGAGTAAGCAGGTTTTTGGGGAGGCGTAAATGCAACACACCTTTTCAAGTCATACTAAAGTTGATTCGATTTGAAGATAGCACAATTATTTGGCACAATCAGTTAAAGGTTTTCTGATGTATGGACACAAAATTTGTTTGGTCAGTTTCGGGACCTTTTTCCCTCCTTGCTATACAGTCACAATTCCTAGAAAATCCAGTACTATTACTACCTATAACTAAACTCAACACAACACAGAAAATAACACTCTACAACTAAGACACAGAAGCAGATCATAGTACATAGCTTTTCCCGAGAGGACTTTTGTTATTGTGTCAGTACAAATGATGCTCTCCTAAGGGCTCTTTCACACGGACGGTCCGTTCAGGTCCGCCTGTCAGTTTTTTTGGCGGACCTGAACGGACCCTCCATAGACCTCTATGGAGAGTCGGATGTCAGCGGTGACGCTGACATCCGACCCTCTCCGATCCAAAAAAGTGTGACGGAGGAAAACCCTATTTTTCCATCCGTCTGCGGGTCGGATGACAACGGACTCTACGGTCCGTTGTCATCCGATCCCCCATAGGGGAGAGCGGCGCTCTGACAGGTCCGTCCGTTCTAAAAATAGCGCCTGCACAGCGCCTTCAAACAGCCGCTGCTGTGTCTCCAGTGTGAAAGCCCGAGGGCTATCACACTGGAGCGGTGCTCTTGCAGGACGCTGAAAAATGTCCTACAAGCCGCATCTTTGGTGCTTTGCGGGCGGTATTAACCCTTTTTCTGCCGCTCGCGGGGGTAAAACCGCCCCGCTAGCGGCCGAAAAGCACCGCTAAAATTACGGTAAAGCCGCGCTAAATATAGCGCCGCTTTACCGCCAGCGCACCCAGCGCCTCGGTGTGCAAGTAGCCTTAAGCTTTCCTTTGATCATTTCATAAATAAGGTAGGCTCAGGGAGGTTGGCAAAGAGGAAACTGTCCTGGACAAATGCTCTTGTTGTCTCTGTCTCTTGACTCAATAATAAAAAATATAAATAATATATTTTTTTGCCTGTCACTGCAACAGTCTTCAGTGATGCCGTGCATTTTAGAAAGATCAAGTGTATAATTGGTAAACAAGTGTGTAATGAAAAATGGTTTCTAATTTTGTATGCTCACCTATTTTCACATAGTTTTGTTAAACTCTTTAGTCTGTTTAGAGATTCAGAAAGTCTGATTAGAGAAATATAAGTATGCCTCCTGACAATAGCAAGCAAGCACTCCTAAAAATTTGTATGTATGTCTATTTGTTTTAGCTCTGAAACGATGATCCTACTGAGTCCCTGGAGGCTACCTCACTTTTTTTTCATAATTTACCCATGAAAGTTCATTGAACATTCAGTGAACAAATGTGAAATTAAGTCTTAACATTTTCAAGGCTCTTATTTAAATTGTCTGTAGCCTTACAAGTTAATACCCTTGAAATGTAAAGCTCAGCATCTAGTTGAGCAAAACCTTATGCAAAGCTATAGCTGAAAAATTGTAATTATTTTGTCAGGAAAAAATGACAAAAGGAATTATTTCAAAAGCCTACTGTTGATTCTGAGTTTTTATTTTATATTTCTGGATCAGGAGAATTTCAAATGGATTGTGAAAGAATAGAATATGGAGTGCATTAGGTAATGCATGTAATTTGAAATCCACTCTTGAGTTATATACCTGTAAGCCTTTTTACATACGTGACATCTTTGGGGAAAGTACATTTCTTTCTCATTCTGTCCTACAGTTTAACCACTTGCCTACCAGGCACGAACACCCCCTTCCTGACCAAGCCATTTTTCAGCTTTCAGTGCTGTCACACTTTGAATGAAAATTGCGCGGTCATACAACACTGTACCCAAATGAAATTGTTATCATTTTGTCCCCACAAATAGAGCTGTCTTTTGGTGGTATTTGATCACCTCTGCTGTTTTTATTACTTGAGCTATAAACAATAGAAGAGGGACAAGTTTGAAAAAAAAATATATTTTTTTATTTTTATTTTTTAAAAGGATTTTTATTTTGTTTAACAGTGCAAACAGAAAAACAAAGGATAATACAAGGAGTCATATAAACTGTGTAAATGCGGGCGCAGCCGCAACATATGGCATCAAAAGAATGAATACAGGTAAGCTTTAGTTGCATATTTAACCAAGGAGTAGTTCTGAGGTGTTGTAACAACGTAGGTAAACATGGTAAAGTTCAGTATAGAATAAACAGAACAATGAACATCAGAGATAGTGCATTTGAGAGCATGGATGTCGTCTATTGAGTGAAGTGACTCGTATTGATAACAGGTGGAAGTATTTGAATAGGGATGAGTCTGTAGGAGTCGTATGTAGTGCTTCGAGCGTCATGCTAGGGAACATTCATATTTGAGTGTAGGTTACCAGCCTAAAAAGATAAGAACTGGTATGTCCAAGAAGAGACATCGAACTGTGAGGGAATCTATTGTGTCAAAGGGAAGAGGAGTGAGCGGTAGGGAAGGGAGTTAAAAAGTAAAAGAAATAGGCAAGGGGGGGAGGGGAAGGGGCATTGTCTGTCGGCCACCACCGCACCCGTCTATTATATATTACATGAATCTTTGGTATTCAGTAGTCGTGAGAAAGTGGTGCCAACAGGCCCAGGTGTTGGTGAATTTGGTCTGTGTGTCTCGTGCTTGGTAGATCAGATTTTATAGTTCCGCTGTTTTGCCTATTCTGCGAAACCAATCAGCAATTGTAGGGGGGTCTGGGGAACGCCATTTCGTTGGGATACACATTTTCGCTGCATTTACCATGTGCATGGAGAGGGAACAAAAGTATGTCTTCCTAGAGATCGCGGGAAGGTTGAGCAGGAATTGAGTCGGCGTGAAAGCTAACTCATAGGTGGTTACGTGTCTGATCAACCTGTGTATATTTTTTACTTTTTGCTATAATAAATATCCAATTTTTTTTTTTATTTTTTAAACAAATTTTTTCCTCAGTTTAGGCAGATACGTATTTTTCTACTTATTTTTGGTAAAAAAATTACAAAAAGCATATATTGATTGGTTTGCGCAAATGTTATAGTGCCTACAAAATAAGGGATAGATTTATTGCATTTTTATTATTATTATTTTTTTTACTAGTAATGGCGGCGATCTGCGATTTTTATCGTGATTGCGATATTGTGGCGGACATATCGGACACTTTTGACACATTTTTGGGACCATTCACATTTATACAGCGATCCATGCAATGAAAAAGTATTGATTACTGTATAAATGTGACAGGGAAGGGGTTAACCACTAGGGGGCGCTGAAGGGGTTAACATGTTCCCTGGGAGTGATTCTAACTGTAGGGGGAGGGGATTGACAAGGGGAGGAGACCGATCGGTGTTTCTCTGTATTGAGAACACACCATCGGCCTCCTCTCCTCTGACAGGACCCTGGATCTGTGTGTTTACACACACAGATCCACGGTCCTGCTGTGTTACTGGGTAATCGCGGGTCCCCGGCGGACATCGCGGCCTCCGGGCATGCGCACAGAGTCACCAGTAACATGGCGGGCGCGCATGTGAACCCCTTGCGGCACACGCGCGCCCCCTGGTGGGCCGAAAAGGCGAAGGGCGTCATATGACGCCCTCCCGCCACGAGAGTTGCGCCGCCTGCCCTTCAATTGGCAGCCAGCGGTCAGCAAGCAGTTAAACAAGTCTTTGAGATCAGTGGCTTCCTAAAAGTTTTTATTAAATTAACAAATAAATACAATAAAAAAGTGCATTTGACAATTAGCATCATCTGAGTACCCTATAACTTTGAAAACATATTTGCTTTTGTTCATTGTTAACCCCTTGACGACAAGCGTGGGCCTACTTCTGTGTGGCCACATACAGTATATGTGTACATGTGTTTGTGCTGGGAATGAGCTGCACAGCCCTGGGCTGTCACTGAAAGCTCTGGGTAATAATGATTGGGAGCTGGGAGGACTGGCTATCGATCACATGGTCACTGTGACAGCATGTGATTGGCTGTCAAAGTGATCAATAACTGCACAACCTGCCCTGTGTTCTTTCTAATATTCAATGGATGAAAAGAGACATTGGGGGGAGGGGGGGGGGGGGGTTTCTGTGAGCACCAGTTGAGCTTGTAGATTTTATTGAACAAGCTGAAGTAAGAAGCTGATTGGTTACTATGCACAGCTGCACCAGATTCCATGTGCACAAGTTTTAGTAAATCCCCCACCTTTGTAACTATTTTCTCCTTGCTATAGGAGAAGTACAGTATGTCAACAAGAAAAGTATGTGTAAAAAAAAAGAAAAATATACAATAACGCTAAAATTGCTAAAGCAGGGTTTGATCTAAGTCGTGGTCAAGGTTAGGGTCAAAGGTCAGTGTGTTTTAAGTAGGTTTAATAATAAAGCGCTTTTTAAACAACAAGTAGCATACACACATGTGGTATCTCTGTGATTTCCAGGAGTAATAGCATTTATTCTGAACTGTTCTTTGATGGCAGTTCGTGGTATTTTGTGAGAAAAGACAATCAGCACCAAAACAATATATGCTTCAAATTAAAATAAAACGGTAAATAATTACGGGATATGTGATAACTCAATTATAAATGTGCACAGCTGCCAAACATTCCAAGTGATACACCACACTAGTTGCAAAATGAGGACGAATAATCACAGTGGTAGAATTGTGTGGAGACACTGAGCATAAGAAGAGTTTTTCATTCACTTTTACTTTATTGGATGGACTATTTATTATTTAAAATTTATTGAGATTAGGAAATTGTATCATTTATATTCACAGTGCTGCATTTATTCATTACTATTCAGTTTGTGGTATTAGCAAAACATACACAGCTACATAGGTAAAAAAAATCTATACTTTTTTTTTTTTTGGGGCAGTATTCCTTTTATGTTAAAAAAAATCAAGATGTATCTTTAAACATTTTATCCTGAAGAAAACAATGTATAATTTACCTGTACCTGGATACACTTGGATACAAGTAATTTCAAAGATGTGTACAGTTTTACTAATGCCTATCAAAGTTGCAAAACTGGTGTCAGGCATTAAGATTTGTTTTCCCTTTATACATATTGGGTGAAAATATACAAACTATACTATATAGACATTTATATATTTATTTCTTCTAATTTTATATTTCAATTCACTCTTTAAATCCATCTGGTAAACTGAGTTAATCTCTGACTTCCCAAATCTTCCAGTTACCACGATGTCAAGCTCTCCCTGCTCCTGAAGATCCAATGTCTGCTTCCTACAGCCATTGAAAATGTAGCCTCTCATACCAAAAAAGCAACTTGAAACCTCCATCTGCAATCTTTTTAATATAACATAAATTGGAACTCCAGCAAGGGAAGGAAATTCACTTCAAATGGTGATGGAAAGGATGGAGATAGGAATCCATAGTTTATAAGGTTGAAAAAAGAAAAAATCTGGTATAACCACTTGCCCTCTGGATGGTTTTACCCCCTTCATGACCAGGTCATTTTTTTCTATTCTGCAGTGTGCAACTTTAACTGCCAATTGCATGGTCATGTCGCACTATACCCAATTGAAATTTGTATCTTTATTTTCCACACAAATAGAGCTTTCTATTGGTGGTGTTTGATCACCACTGTTTGTTTTTTTTTGTTATATAAATGAAAAAAGATAGAACATTTTGAAAAGAAACAATATTTTTTAGTTTCTTCTATAAAACATATCCAATAAAAAAAACCTTCATAAATGTAGGCCAAAATGTATGAGATCATAGGTAGAACTTCTAATATTTTAACAAAAATAATACTCCAGACTCAATAACCTGTGGGTTGATAGGCCGTGCCCTTTATTGTAGGTATAATAATATGTAAATATTAAATTATTTTTTTAATAATCAATATATATAACAAATATAAAATTATTATATAACATATCCAATAGCTCAGCTATATAAGCTCAAGCTAATATAATAAAATCAACATAAATTCCCCTTTGACCAAGGGACAGTAAAACACAAACTGGAAAGCATAAATAACAACAAAAAAAAAAACATACACCTGATAAACAGGGCCACAACAGGGAGGGGAAGTGTGGGACAAGATTCCTTTCAGTGGTCTTCTGTCTTCTGCTGAGTGATAACGCATCCTCTGTTCTTATATAGGCACCTGCTCGCGCCAGAGGACCGTTATTTGACAAACTGACATTAATTTAACCAGTCTCATTTTTTTTTAAATAACTTTAATTTTTAAACCATTGTCCCCCCCATGATCCCATATGTGGTGGCGGGGACATGTTATGCCCCACCTCTCACTTCTATTCTGCTACATCCCAATACTGCAAGTATATATTATTTTGTTTGAGTTAAAGTTTTAGCATCTACAGACTATGGTATATATATACTGGAATTTTTATATTTTATTTTCTTATATACTCTAGTAATGGCAGCGATCAGCGTCTTATAGCAGGTAAACTGACACTAGCTAACACTGGCTGGGGGGTATACTAACTGACTAACTGACACCGACATCAATAGACACAGTTACTGAAGTCACCCCTTCTTTAGAATAATATGTAACATACTGTATGTAATCAATTCTCATAGCTGAGGTCTTCCATCTCCCTTATTAATTGTGTTGCCCTTTACTGAGCTTTTTATAATTCAACAAGGTCTTTATTGAAGATTGGTGACCAAAATTGAACTGCATAATCAAGATGAGACTGAACCAGTGTTTTGTAAAGGGGTAGAATGTTGGATTTTTCTTTTGAATGCATGCTCATTTTAATGCATGACAGTATGTTGTTAGATTTGTTAGCTGCAGCTTGGCTTCACATGCTTTTTCTAAGTGTGTGATCTATAAACACCTCTGGATCCTTTTCCATCACTAATTCTCTCAGGGGAGCCACTTCCCAATGCCTAAAGTGCAATTTGCATGTACGTTTTTGGCACCCAAGTGCATAACTTTACATTTCTCAGTACTGAACTACTTTTGCTTTGTAGTTACCTAACCCTCATATTTTGTCAAGGTCTTTCGGTGCCAAGATTATTTCCCTGCATAATGTGCTATCATCAGAAAATACTGAAATTGAGCTCTTAATTTAAATCTCTATATCAATCAATACATTGAACTGCATTGGGTCCAGGACGGAACCCTGGGGCAACTCACACCCATTCAGAGAACTTTATCACTACTTTTTAGACCTGTTAATGTAACCAATTTCCTATCCATGTGTAGCAACTCCCCCTGACCCCCAGGAAGTTTGGTGGAACATAATATTTTCTATATATGTCTCTCTTTGACATGGTGCTGTGTGTGGTTTTTCCATATATATATTTTATAATATTTTTATGTATATTAGTCTACATGTATATATGTATGTGCATGCATACATATATGCATATGTATATATGTGTATGTATGCACAATTAATTCCTATGTATATACATCTATTTTTGATTTTCTGACGTATTATTTTTCATTATTTGTAATTATTATTTTCTTTCTTTATATATATATATATATATATATATATATATATATATATATATATATATATATATATATATATATATATATATATATATATATATATATATATATATATATTTTTTTTTTTTTTATATATATATATTATAATCATATTGATATTTATTATTTTTCATTATTATTATCATTATTTTCCATTTATTCTTTAATATATATATATTTTTTATGTATATTTGTATATAATTGTGTACTGGATAAGGTTATTTACTTGGGTGTGTGGAGCCTTATGGATGACAGGAGCTGTTTTTGCTCTATTTAAATCTTCACACTTTGCCAACTAACATGAACCTGAAGAAGGGGCATGGCCCCAAAACATGTAGTTTCTCCAGTCGGCAGTGTTTGCTCCCTCTTGTTCCTCTGCCCCAGCATCAGGGTTTTGCCCATAGTGCAGGATCTCCATGGCTGACTCCCGCCAGGCTGTGACGGGCACCAAACGTAGTCCGAGCATTGGACACCGGCCCCTACAGTTTCTGTGGCTACAGATGCAGCCCCCTTTCCACTGGACCCCTGGCCCTATGGTTTTGGTCAGGCCCCTTTGCCAGAGGCGCTCCTGCACTCTCTGCTCCACGGCTCTGTGTATTATTCCTTGAGCCCCATGTGACATCCATGTGGCTCCAGCCTCCAGGTATTGTCAGCTCCTTATCTAAGTCTCTGGATGACCATCTATAGACTGCTGTAAACCTTGGTGATTACCTTCACTTTTTATAAAATAAAAATATCTGCTTCATACCTGAGGAGTTTATATATGTCTGTTGCTCAGCGCTGTCTTTTCTCTTGATTGTTCAAAGAGGAGGATGCATAACCGATAGAGGAGCATTAACTCTGGGAAAACTCATACTGCCCCACTGACAATGGGTGACATTGAAAACGTGAGACAGAAAAATTAGCCCTGAGATTGGAGATGATGAATGGATGTCATTCTGGGCTAGCAGAGAGAGTAGAATATAGTCAAAAGAAAAAAAAAGATGCAAATAACTGACCCAAGGTGAAGTAGTGGGGTGGGGGCGGATAGAAACCATGGGTGTTTAGAAGTTCTCAGGTGATATTTCCAGGGTGTACTCCGAGGATGAAGATAGTCACTGGTGGAAGAAGTTAGAGAAGTACACCTGCTGGTCAGTCTTTGGGTCCATTTGAGACGAGTTTGGGAACAGCAGTGACAGAAGCTTCTTTATCAAGGGGAGCTGATGTGGATAGATAAAGATAGGTACCCAAGTTGGTCTTTGCGAGGAAGAGTCTTATTGATGAAGGGTAACCATTTGAGCTGTAAGCGGGAAGATGTATTGGCAGAAGACAGATCAGCATCAAGTTTTTTTCTTGCGCAGGAGGGTTATGAGGTCTTGATGGACATCTGAGATCATGGGTGCGATGGCAGAGGGACAATTTTTGAGAATAGCTCGTCTGGCCGACATGAAGCAGGTTAACAACAATGCCTTGTTCTGCTGAGTGATGACTTGTTGTGCTGGAGAGACATATGTTGGGTCACTGAATAGCAAAGGGAAGGGAAGACATCGTTTGTTGAGGAGCACCATGTGGACTGAACTCGCCTCCCCCCTCTAGTTTCTCTTGTAGTTCTACTGTTCTTTTGACGCCTTGATTGGGCCTGGGAAAACCCCAAGTCTGTTGTCCCTTATTCTCAGTGTCATATATGTTGTGATGTTCCACATAATTGGAACCATAAGGATCATTTGGCCCCATTATAACTATGGTTGGCTCCAGACTGGCTCAACCTCTCTCTAGCCATCTGGCCCTCTTTACCCTGTAATGGAAAAAAAATTTATGAACAGGAATGTTGTACTCATAATCACTACCGTCATAATCTCATCATAATGGACAACAGGATCATAATGGTCACCATGATATCCATACAACTGGTTGGGGCCATAACCCTGTTGATTCATCTGACCCAGGGCACGATTAGGAGGGGGGGGGTCCCATTCTCTGACCATTGACATGACCTTGACCCTGAACCAATGGAGGATCCTGTCTCCAACCATGTCCCTGAAGATGGGAATGGCCATAGTTCCAATTTTGATAATGGCCCCTTCCATAAGGTGGGGGGGAGCTGTAGCCTGATTATGATGAGAGCCTCCCCTATTGCCACCATGATCCCTATAGGGGGACTGATATGATGGAAGCCTCCCCCTTTTTTTTGGAGCAGATAGTCCTCTAAAAGGGGATCTATAATGATCTTTCCAAATGTTATTAAGGTCAGACTGAGAAACAGACTGACCTCCTACTCTCTGCCCACTAGTTTGAGATGTAGTATCCATACCAGGGTTCTCATTGGCTGCTTGTTCAGCCAGCATTTTTTTCTGCCATTCAAAGACTGTTCCAGTTTGATAATCTACCATATCTCTGTTAAATTTCTTCTTTTTTTTTACTTTGTGTTCCCTATCCTCTTACTCAAGGAGTTTAAGGAGGTTCTTAGATCTTTCTCCATACCCCTCACTACTTTTTTAAGGGAATCAACTTCTCCTTAATAGCTTTAACGTGGTTGTAAACCCTTACAAACCACTTGGACCTACAGGTAAGCCTAGATTAAAGCTTGCCTGTAGGTCAAAGAAATATCTCCTAAACCTATACGGTTTAGGAGATATTTGCCAAAAAACAGGCACCGCTGTCTACGGCGCATGCGCAGGCGCACTGAGTAAGCCGCTCTCAATGGCGATATGCCGCGAGTAGCGGCTCCCGTGCGCATGCGCGGGAGTGACATCACTGCGGCGCTGTCGAATGACAGCACCGGAGCCGCGAGACCCACCAAGAAGATGGAGGCTCCGTACACAAGGGGACACCGGTGACTTCGCTGGCTCCTGTGTCAGGTAAGTGACACATAATGGACTACTATGCGATGCATAGTAGTCCATTATGCTTTACCTTTGCAGGGAAACAAAGAGGAAGTAAACCCATTAGGGCAGGGTTGCCCAACCAGTGGCCTGGGGGCCACATGTGGCCCGCGGAGCCACATGTGGCCCGTGGAGCCCTCTGATGTGGCCCGCGACCTCCTTCTGTGGAATGGCAGATTGGCAAGCCCAGATCTTGGGTTGCAGACCCGCCATCCCAGAGCATCTGAGTTGTCAATGAAGCTGGCAAAGCAAGCAGCTGTGGAGCAGAGCTGTATAAGCTGATGCTTCCTGTATAGCGCCGTCTCTTGCCACAGGCAGAGTGATACCAAAGGGACAGCAACAGCAAGCGATACCTGAATGAAAGACTGTTATTAAAGGTCAGTTTATTACTAAAATTGCAGTGTATGTATGGGCATGTCTGCGCAGTGGTTACTGGGCTGCTTTCAAACTGATCCGCAGGTGCAGTGCACCTTCAGGTTACCTGCACTGAGCCACAGACTTCTGTTATTACCTGCGGGTTTGATGAGCTTTCAGAAAGTGCACCACACCTGCAGGATATAATAGAAGTCTATGGCAAAGTGTAGCTAACCCACAGGGAAGACACAGGTGCACTGCACTGCAGTAGTGTGTCTTTCACACATTTGGTACGACTTAATCGGACCCTTGATTCACCTCTATGAAACGTCAGATGTAAACAGATTTGTGTCTTTTTACACCTGCCTACCTCCAATCTGATCAATCCCCTTCTGTCAGGGCAGGTCGGATCGGAGGAACCATAGAGTAGAGTGGGCTGTGTCCGTGTCAGCTATGCACAGACCTTTCATCCACCTGCTCTGCTCATTGTGGCCCGCGACCGGTTACCAAGTCACTTAAGTGGCCCTCACTCTTCAAAAGGTTGGGCACCCCTGGTCTAAAAGGTACCATACTCCCAAATTATTACATTTTATGTTTCCATCTACCTCAGATACTTGTTGGCGCTGTAATGCCCTGTATACACGGTCGGAAATTCCAACGGAAAAGGTCCGATCGAATTATGTTGTCGGAAAATCCGATTGTGTGTGGGCTCTATCAGACTTTTTCTGTCGGAAATTCCGCCAGAAAAAATTTGAGAGCAGGATCTAAAATTTTCCGACAAAAAAAATCAGACTTTTTCCGATTGTTTGTAGAGAATTCTGACGAACAAAGTGCATGCTCAGATCAAATTACGAGACCAAAGCTATTGGCTACTAGCCTCTACGTTGTTCCGTCATACGCAACGAACGTCACCACGTTGCAAAAGATTGGATTTTCTGACAACTTTGTCCGACCGTGTGTATGCAACACCAGTTTCAGACAAAATCCATCGGAAAAAATCTGACGGATTTTGTGGTCGGAATTTCCGACCGTGTGTACAGGGCATTAGACACCTCAAACAGACCTGTTCCACATATTCTGGTCTAGCCTCAAATTAGATAGTTTTTGGACCCAAGTACATAACCTTACATCACATCACCAATCAGTCTATCCCTCGAAACACAGGTTTTTTGCCTTCTCCATCATAACGTCATCTAGATTAAATCATATAAACATTTGGTCATCATACACTTGGACCATGCAGCTCACTCCTGTATCCCGGCCCTGTGGAAATCCTCTTCATCATCCACTATTTGACAATGGCTCGTACACATTGAGAAAATCAGACTAGTGACTAGCTCTTTTAACCCCCCTGGCGGTATTCCAGGTCTGGCTCGGGGCGGGAACTTCAGTACCAAAAGCGGTAACCCCGAGCCAGACTCGGGCTTGCATTGCAGGATACAGGGGGAAGTTACTTACCTTGTCCCCTGGATCCTGCGATGTCTCCCCGCTGTGTATGCGAGCTGTCTGCTCGCTCGATTCACACAGTGCCGAGTACAGATTACAGTACTTGATAAAAACACACAAAACACATAAAGTACTGTAATCTTACATATTACAGTACAGTACTGTATAAAAAAATGACACATCCCCTTTGTCCCTAGTGGTCTGCCCAGTGCCCTGCATGTCATTTTATATAATAAATAGATTTTTTTCTGCCTGGAAACTGGAGATTGTCCATAGCAACCAAAAAGTGTCCCTTTATGTCAAAAGTGGTTTTAGACCAGCTAGAAAACAGCGATAATAAATTAGAATCACAATTAATCATCAAACACTAAATTTAATGACAGAGACTATTCTGCAACTGAGCAAATTTCAGTGTTTTTGATTTGATTACATTATTGAATAATTTTTTATATATATTTTTATTTTATTATAATTTATGATTTTGTGTTTCAAACTTTATCATACCCGGGATGTCTACTAGACTCTGGTTTGGACAGATTTAAGTGAGTTATTCATAAGAATTGCATGCCTACAATATAAAAACGCCAAATTTCCATGCAAAATAATTGTACCGCTTTTGGTACAAAATTCCAGACATAATCATACCGCCAGGGAGGTTAAAGGGACTTATAATGATTTTTTTTAAAATCTGGTCTCATTGGTTGGACTTTTCCATCTCTACTGAATACAAACAATCAATGCTTGATACACCTTCACAATTCTTGGGGAACCCAAAAATAAATAGTTTTTTTTTTTTATCTGTACTGTTATCTCTTCAAATTCCTATGGTGTTTTTGTAAATTATAGAAAAGAAAAAACTGCGCCAGGTAAATTAGCTAAATGCCTATAAAGTAATCAAAACAATCCAATTAGGAACTACTGGTACATGACCAGTAGGTAAAATAATATGAAGATGTATATGCACACAAATTCTAATAAAAACAATAATATCTGGAGGTAATAATAATGAATAACTGAGTGGTTAGCAATGGCAACATGTGACAAGAAAGTCATATAATGTAATCACACACTGGAACATATGTGAATCAACCTGTAAAAAAAAAAAAAATATAAAACAGTTCAAGAGTTGAATGCCATCCTAGGATATGGCTTCCTATTCTTAGGGACCAGGCACTCCAGGTTAAATTTCTTATCACACCGCTGTGCTCCACACCACACGAAAGTGCCGCCACCAGTATAAAATCTCCTTACCAGATGGTAGGCAAAATAAAGCCACTCAAACTGAGCCCATATAGGAATCCTGACTTCCAAGAGGGGACGGACATCAAACACACTTCCCACACTGTACTGGGAAGGCGTGCAGTGACGTCATCGCGTTCAGCGTCTCTGGAAGGAGGAAGGGTTCGTTTTTGTATATGCCGGCCGGCGTCCTGTGTTTACTCCATAGGAGTTTCTTTATGCGCTTTTAACTTTATTCAAATGATGCACCGCTGAGTGCTACTCTCCGGATTTGATTGCCATACTGGGTCTGGTCTGAGGTCTTGTGTCCGTTGTGTGTGGCAGACTCTGGGAGATCGTTTGTTTGATGTCCGTCCCCTCTTGGAAGTCAGGATTCCTATATGGGCTCAGTTTGAGTGGCTTTATTTTGCCTACCATCTGGTAAGGAGATTTTATACTGGTGGCGGCACTTTCGTGTGGTGTGGAGCACAGCGGTGTGATAAGAAATTTAACCTGGAGTGCCTGGTCCCTAAGAATAGGAAGCCATATCCTAGGATGGCATTCAACTCTTGAACTGTTTTATATTTTTTTACAGGTTGATTCACATATGTTCCAGTGTGTGATTACATTATATGACTTTCTTGTCACATGTTGCCATTGCTAACCACTCAGTTATTCATTATTATTACCTCCAGATATTATTGTTTTTATTAGAATTTGTGTGCATATACATCTTCATATTATTTTACCTACTGGTCATGTACCAGTAGTTCCTAATTGGATTGTTTTGATTACTTTATAGGCATTTAGCTAATTTACCTGGCGCAGTTTTTTCTTTTCTATATTGTACTGTGTTTATCCCACTATTCTGCAGCCGGGTTAGATATTACATTTTTTATTTTTATTTTCCATTGTGTTACCCACACTTTAATTTTGCTCCTCCACCCTATCCCTCCCACTCCATTGGGTTAGCGCAGTTTTTCCTGTTTACATGTTTTTGTAAATTATTGGTATTAGACTAATTTCTCCTGGAGAAATCCTGTCTGACGAAATCTCCTCCCCCTCTGTTCCTTTCCTACCCCCTTCCTTTATCCTCTCCCCTCCCCACCCCTTTTTTTTTCTTTAACCCTCACTGCAGCTTTGACGTGTCATATGTAATAATATTTCCTATTAGATATATACTGTATATATTATTTTATACATTATACATTTTAATACAATATTGTAAATATTTCATATTGCTTCTGCAAATAATATAAAACCCATTTTCTACCATTTCATGTCTATGCACATTGTATTTTATGTAATTACCTGAGCTTGATATGCTCATTGTTTTTTTTTTTTCTTTCCATATATCTTTCCTTTATGGCATTTAATGTAAAAACTATTCTTACAAATAAAGAATGTATAACAAAAAGAATGATATTTATATCCTCTCCCAGTCTGCACCTGGCAATAAACCTACTAACAGTTTGCCATTGAAAGATACATATTCATAACTCTTGTTAGTGCAAATGTCATACTGTTGCCAGAGGCATCAATTACACCTACTGGCAGCAGAAAGACACACAGTAACCAAGAGAAACCCAAGAAAGTTGATCAATTCAGCTAAGCACACTACAGCCTAGCACCACTAAATTTAAATAGACACTCCAGGTTACAGCAGGGTGGCTACATATTTATTGCTGAGGGTCCATTTTCTCTGGTGAGTAGGGATACGAGAGGGGAGTGTGGCACATGGCACGGCATGTTTACTTGAACCACTTCAGCCCCTTTTAGAATCCTGGAGTACCAAGCACGTTATATGAGATTTTTGTAAAGACTTTGATTTTGTTTTTGTTCACATATTTTTGGGTTTGCACTGTTTTAAATATGTATATATTGTGATCTGCAAGCGCTGTATTATTTATATTACAATTAGAGGTGATTTATCACTTGGTGGACAGAAGCTGCAGGGTGTTTGTTTTACACACAGGAGCACAAGTATTTATTATTTTTTTATTACATATTTACTGTACATACAATTTCATAAAAATCAAACAGACCTTATTTTATAGCTTAAATATTTATGAGGTACAGTATTGATACAGACACAGAGATATTTATTCCAGTGTCACAAAGAGATGTAGACAAATATTGGGCTAATTAACATGTTGGTATCCATTCAACCTTTCAATACCGGCTTGGGGTGGGGATTTGATAACTATAAAATCAGAAATGAAACTACAGTTTCTTCGGGCAGAGCAGGGCATGAAATGTAATTTCCTTAAATATTTTTCAATAGAACAGACTTTAAAAGAGTTTTTGGGTTTACCAAAAAAAGGAATGAAAAGACAGGGTAAATTATGGCGCAATAATGTAGTATTTCTGCTTCACAATATCAAAAGTTTGTATCAAATAAACAGGGTGTATTTGTTCTTACATCTGCACAGATGCTGTAAACCAATGTTGGTCGGCAACCAATATTAGTGAATGTGGACAATATATCTCTCTCTGCTCACCTTTTTGATTAATCTCTTTGTAGGTATGAGGGTACCTTCAGACCTTGTCGTCAGTGACCTTATTGTGGTAGTCTTATCTTAACAGAAAACTTTGGGTGAATGGGAAAAAAAATTCCTGCCAAATCGCTCCAATTTGTGATGACATGATATTTTTTATTATCTAAAGGCATGACTGGACACAGAGTGGACATTGTACTTATTTCTAGTATGCAACACTAGAGCAGACAGTTCTAATGAGATTTTCAAAAGCTAAGAAAGAAAAATCTGCAATTTAATGCTTTTTAAGTCCCCTGGGCGACCTTGGCATTAGGATAATATTGAATTCTAGGAACACTAATTTAGAAGCTATGTTCATTTATCTATTTTTTTACTATAACACTTAAATGCAGACAAAGATGTTAGTTAAATGCAAAATGAAACCCGAGAAGATCAGCAACCTTGTAAGATTCCCAGTATAAAATATGCCAATCCTGTTAAAAAAACTGTCAAATGCAAATTAATGTTTTCATTAAAAGTTCTAAGTAGTAACAAAACTATTTGAAGTGCCAGTCATTATTTTTGAGTTGGTACAGGGAATAGATTTATAAAGCTATATAAATAACCTTAATTTTCAAATACAGAACACCAAACTTTTCTTCCATTCAGCGTAGAGTTACTAAATTTTATGAATAGTTCCCAACAGTCCTCATTAGATGGACTAACTAGTAAACAGTTGTCACTGCAACCAATAGTAGCAAGCACTATGTTAGTTATATATGTTTTAGGAATGTATTTTGAATTTCAAATATATGCTTATAAGTCATATTTATTTACATTTTATTAAGGAACATTATTTTAGAATCAGGAGCAAGAAAAATTAAGTAAAGAACACAAAATACTGAATTATATACAGTAAGTTATGTTATACTGCTAATTACTTTATCTAGATGAGAAAAAAATCCTGCAGCTTGTAATTACATTTTATTTGATTTACAGTTCAACAACAATTCACCCCCAGTGTAATGATAATTATGTTCCATATTTACATTTTTATCATCTTAAAAGGTCATTTCTTGCAAATGCTTAAAAAACTTGTAATATAATGCAACCATGATGTAGTTTGGATCATATTTCTTGACTCTTCTGCAGAATTTTCAGATCAGTGTATATTAATTTGTCTTGCTATTCATGTATTTTAATGTGACTACACTGTGTGGTGTAGGTCATTTGTAACTATATATATAGTTAAAATGACACCTAAGACATCCAAAGTAACTAGCATTTTGAGCTGTTACTGGTCCTACCCAAACAGGAGAGATTACATGGTGGTTGGTCACAATTCAGTATCTGGCCTACTTTGTGCCCATTGACTCTGAATGGTCCAGGGTAGCTTGGGGTGTGGTTTGGGTTAAGATGAGCTATCTTTAATAATGAACTGAATTATTGTACTGACATCATAATACTGATATGAATTGTTGATAATTTTTAGAAAATGACATGATCAGAAGATATTCATAGATTGCCAATTTCTCCAGGCCATATGTTTTTTGTTAAATGAGTCTGAATAAGCATGCATTATTAGAGAAACCCCAAGAGGTTGATTTATGAAAGGCAACGAGACTGTTCACTTTGCAAGCTATTCCCTTAGCTTAGTGAATGAGGTGCAGCTCTAATGACCTCCATCTTCCAATCATGTGTAAGAAAAAATAATGTTTTTCTTTCTTAATTTATCTTGCGTGTTATTGGGTATTGTTTGCAAAGTGATTTTTTACCACAGTCACACCTAAGGAAAACCCCCTTTGTAAAGTGAGCAGTCTATTTGCTTTTAGTAAATCAACCTTAAAATGTGATCATTATTATTGGAAGTATATATAGTATGTATTTAACCGTAAGCATCCGTTTATTCACAGGAATTGTAAAGAGCATTTGTTAGGACGGTCAAGCTTTTTTAAAAAAAAAGTATCTGCATTGTTTCCATCTCTCTAAATTGGTGAAATGTGTCCCTTCGAAAGTGGTTTAGGGAACAATAGCACTATCTATCTTTAACCCCCCTGACGGTATTCCCGAGTCAGGCTCGGGGTGAGATTTCAGTACCAAAAGCGGTAACCCCAAGCCAGACTTGGGCTTGCATTGCAGGATACAGGGGGAAGTTACTTACCTTGTCCCCTGGATCCTGCGATGTCTCCCCACTGTGTGAGCGAGCCGCCTGCTCGCTCGATTCACACAGTGCCCGAGTGCCACTGATCTCCGTTCCCTGCGACGTTACGATGCATGGGAGCGGAGATCGGCGCCAAATTCAAAAAAGTTAAAAAAAACACAATACACATACAGTACTGTAATCTTACAGATTACAGTACTGTATAAAAAAAATGCACATCCCCTTTGTCCCTAGTGGTCTGCCCAGTGCCCTGCATGTAATTTTATATAATAAATAGATTTTTGTCTGCCTGAAAACTGGAGATTTGACATAAAGGGACACTTTTTGGTTGCTATGGACAAAGTGGTTTTAGACCAGCTAGAAAACAGCGATAATAAATTAGAATCACAATTCATCATCAAACACTAAATTTAATGACAGCGACTATTCTGCAACTGAGCAAATTTTTGTGTTTTTGATTTGATTACATTATTGAATAATTTTTATATATTTTTATTTTATTATAATTTATGATTTTGTGTTTCAAACTTTATCATACCCGGGATGTCTACTAGACTCTGGTTTGGACAGATTTAAGTGAGTTATTCCTAAGAATTGCATGCCTACAATATAAAAACGCCAAATTTCCATGCAAAATAATTGTACCGCTTTCAGCACAAAATTCCAGACATAATCATACCGCCAGGGAGGTTAAACAATTTTTCTGTTTCAGTTAAAAGGTGCATCAAACAGCCAACAGAGTCTACCATTCACATTTCAGTATGGAAGGGAACATTATTTTAAGGCAACAAGAAAGAACCTAAATCTGAAAATAGGATAAATATACTGCTTGGTCTTTAACCAGTTCCCGACCTCCACATGTAGATGTACGTCTACAAAATGCCATCCACGCACCCGCCGCGAGCTCCGTGAGTAGGATCGTGGACCCTGAAGACTCGATGTCCATGGGGATGCCCGTGATCATCTCACAGAGAGGAAGAATGGGAAAATGCTGATGTAAACAAGCATTTCCCCGTTCTGCCTAGTGACACTGTCACTGATCACAGCTCCCTGTAAACAGCTGCGGTGATCAGTGACATGTCACACGTAGCCCCTCCCCCCACAGTTATAATCAATCCCTAGGACACACTTAACAACTACAGCGCCACCTAGTGTTAACCCTGTCACTGCCAGTTGCATTTTTAATTGCACTGATCGCTGTATAAATGTGAATGGTCCCAAAAAAAGTGTAAAAAAAAACGTGTCCACCATAATGTCACAGTCACGATAAAAATCGCTAATCGCCGCCATTACTAGTAAAAAAAAAATTACTAATAAAAATGCCATAAAACTAACCCCTATTTTGTAGATGCTATGGCTTTCCCCGTGATGTCAGAGGGGGCGGGGTCACCGGGGGCCCCGCCCTCCGTTATTTAAGAAGTGTCAGAGGAATTGAAGCGTCACACGGCTGAAGACTCCCACTGAGGCGTATCGTGCTGGCGGAGCGGAGAAGAAACCAGAGCAAGATGCGGGACGAGAAGAGTGGAGGAAGAAGAAGATGGAGAAGAAGAAGTTGGAGGAAAAAGTAGAACAATGAAGGAAGACAAGAAGATGGGAGAAGAAGAAATTAATAAAGGACTATTTGTCTCGTGTTTTTTAACCTTTTTGTCACTTTTTTTGGTGAAATGGTAGGGGTACATTTGTACCCCATTACCAATTCACACAGGGGGGATCTGGGGGTCCCCTTGTTAAAGGGGGCTTCCAGATTCCGATAAGCCCCCCACCCGCAGACCCCCACAACTACCGGGCAAGGGTTGTGGGGATGAGGCCCTTCTCCCCATCCCCTCCCAATGTTAAGGGCATGTGGCCTGGTACAGTTCAGGAGGGGGGTCGCTCTCTCGTCCCCCCTCTTTTCCTGCACCCTGCCAGGTTGCATGCTCGGATAAGGGTCTGGTATGGATTTTTGGGGGGACACCACGCCATTTTTTTTCAATTTTGGTGCGGGGTTCCCTTAAAATCCATACCAGACCTGAAGGGCCTGGTATGCAATTTAGGGGGACCCCCGCGCATTTTCTTTTTTTAAATTTTGGTTCGGGGTCCCCTGTGGGGAAATCCCCATGCTGTTTTTATCAATGAACTGTTATGTGTATTGTCGGACCCGACAATTCATTGTAGCCGCGAGTAGTTTTAAATTACTTTTTTTCCTTTAGAAATGTAATTTTGCTGTCAGACTGTTCTAAACATGGGGAAAATGTGCCCCTTTACAGGCATACTATAGACACCCCCTAGGTATGAAATTTAAAGGAATATTACACTTTTATTGTTTCACTTTAAGCATTATTAAAATCACTGCTCTCGAAAAAACTGCCATTTGTAAAACTTTTTTTTGCATTGATACATGTCCCCTGGGGCAGGACCCAGGTCCCCAAACACTTTTTATGACAATACCATGCATATAAGCCTTTAAAATTAGCACTTTTGATTTCTCCCATAGACTTTTAAAGGGTGTTACGCGGCTTTCGAATTTTCCACGAACACCCCAAATTGTTCGCTGTTCGGCGAACTGGTGAACAGCCAATGTTCGAGTCGAACATGAGTTTGACTCGAACATAAAGCTTATCCCTACTTATAACTAGGAATTTTACTGTTATAAGCAACCGTTTTTTTCTGAATGAAAACTATGTATTTAGTGTTTACTATTGTGATTAGCTGTGATTGGCCACATCTAATGACATGGTACAGATGGGCTGTGATTGTTCCCGTCTGCATCACGTAATCACTGTGACCAATAACAGATATAAACGCAATAGTACACAGTGAATGGCATGAAATCGTGTACAATTGGCTGATGATCTGCTGTGATTGGTCACATAAATCACATGGTTTGGCAGTGGGCTGGTACACTGATCTGTCATCCACTGTGTCTGGTGAAAACAGTGGGTGACAGATCGCAATGCAGAATGGGCACTTTGAAAATGGCTTGGGGTTCCCCTAAAAATAAACACAAGAACATACTGTAGGTTTGGACTAAACTAGGAGTTCATCCTTAGGTGTCTATTTATGAACCCGAGATGAGCTGCGATCTTGATGAAACAGAGACGATTTCTCCACAGATCATCTCTGTGCACAGAGAATCTGTCATTGACTGACACAGAAACTGCCATTTTATGAAGGTGTGATCTCAGCACCTCACTGGCGATCTCTGTCAGAATTCTCCCTCCTGGATTCCCCAGCTTAGAGGTAGAGAATCAGGGAGAGAAGACAGAATCCCCGAAGAACTGAGGGGAAATAAAGATTATTGACTACCTTCTTCCCTCAATCAGACCCGCCAAGAGAGTAAACATTTCCCCTGCCATGTTTATGTGTATATACAATATATATATATATATATATATATATATATATATATATATATATATATATATATATATATATATATATATATATATATTGTATATATATATTTTTTTTTGTGTAGGGGGACTAATTATTTTATTAACATGAGGTGGGTGGTGTCCTCTGAGAATGTCTGTGTACTGAACAGTGACAATTTACCACTGCTTAATAAACAGGCACCTCAAATGTTTTAGTGAATTTTTGGTTCTGTAATCTCGCTATGTCTCACGAGATTACCATAACAGTTCACCACAGTTCAAAGCATTTGTAGATCGCTTCACTTCACAAAAGGAGACGTGATCTATACAACTTCATAAACAGGCACTCAGAGGAGAGAGATCTCCTCTGAGAATGCCAGAGAGCTTTAATTGTATACAGTATTTACCTTTTAATAATTTGATACATATACACTGCACTGTTTTGGAGCTATTACTGGAAATAACCAGCCAAATGAAACAAAACTAAACACTTCTACAAACAGTTAAGAATGGCACATTTTCTCATTCATTTTGTTAATCCAAATTTTATTTTGTGAAAGTCTTTGTGTTTTTTTTTTTGTTTTTGCCAGTCTTGCCTTGTTGATCTTGTCACCCTGAGGCTGTTTGCAAAAGATGACCCTAATTAATACAACATTCTGGAATTTTGTGCTTTGGGATATCCTTTTGTTGGTGCTTAGGCACAGCATTATTTATTTATTTATGCTTGTACATATGATTGGCAAAGGTAATTGGCAAAATCATATCTCTTTGGCAGGATAGTTGTCTTTTACAGAGGGGGAATTTTTATTCAAATTCTAGTTGAACTGACTCTTTGTGCTCATTTGTTGATTCCAGATTAATCAGTTGTACAGCCATTGAATACTTTTAGATATACGGTATATAGAAATTCGAAATTATGAAAATCACAATGAAAACATTTTTATTTAGTAAGTATGCTAAATAAGTGTTTATAAAAAAAACATGTTGAAAACAAGGCTTCAAACAAGGCTTCAAACAAGGCTTCAAACAAGGCTTCAAATCACAATAGCCCACTTTTGAAGATAAGTGCACTGTTTGATTGTTCCACACATTCAATCATTAATTAACTAATTAAAACAGTTAGCCTTTGGAGCTTTTTAAAAAAAAATGTATATACATGTTAAAATCCGAATTTTTGGCTGGAAAAAATTACTTTAAAACCCTAGAACAGTATGTACTTTCTGAAATTAAAGACCGCATTAACATCTATATCAAACATTTATCTAGGAGAAAGGTCTTGTATAGATGAGAAGAATCCCTGGCCGCTTTGTTTTACAAACAGAAGGAGGCTTACCGTTTCCATCAGCATACCCCAGAAATGATCCGGCGGTGTGGCCAACTGTCACAGAGGTGATAAATGACTGGATTGTCTTTGATCGCCTCTATGGCCTTGGAGGACCAAAACAACATCATGGTGTCACTTCTGGTTCAGGGTGAAAGTAAATAATTTTTTTTTTTAAAACAAAGGATCAAATTTTTTAAAATCTTTTACTTTAAAGGTAAAGGAGAGATATGTGGTATTTTTGACCCCAGATCGCTCTCCATAAAGAGGACCTGTTATCCTTATATCTATCACAAGGGATGTTTACATTCCTTGTAATAGGAATAAAAGTGATCAAAAAAAAAAAAAAAAAAACTAAAGGGACAATGTAAAAGTTAAAATAAAATCAATAAGAAAAAAAAGAAAGCTCCCCCAACCCTCCGTGCTTGCATCAAACGCATTTATAGGTCACATACGCATGTGTAAACAGTGTTCGCACCACACATGTGAGGTATCGCATTTTCAAAGAATCGCCCATTGGAGATTTTTAAGTACCGTAGTTTGTCGCCATTCCATGAGCGTGTGCAATTTTAAAGCGTCACATGTTAGGTATCTATTTACACGGAGTAACGTCATCTTTTATATTTTCCAAATTGGGGTATATATTGTTTTGTTTTTTCCTATTCATTAAAGTGTTTTTTCCAATAAACTGCGCGTGACATAAAAAATTGCAAAAATGTCAATTTTATTCCCAATATATATATAATGTTTGGGGGTTATAAGTAATTTTCTAGCAAAAAAATACTGATTTAAACTTGTAAACAAAAAGTGCCAGAATAGGTTTGGTCTTCAAGTGGATATGAAGCAACTATGAGTTAGACACATGATGTTAGGTAACAAAGAAGTAAGATGCAAAATAGAAAGTTACACGAAAGTGAAATACGAGATGAAAGACAAACATGTAGCAAGGTAACAACGTAGTGGTGTACTATATGGATTGGTAAGTGGTCTAGTTCTTTTCTATGTTTTTTCTACTGGTGGCCAGGTGATTGAAAAAAAAAATAATTCACAGATCAATCAAAATCAAATAGGAGTATGAGGAGTAAAATGGCAGATTACATTGTTTAAAAGCAAGTTATGTATTTAGGTCATTGTAATTGCCTTGCTCTTTATTCATTAATGTTACTATTGTATATTCAGTTCCGTATTGGATAAAACTCTAGATTACACATCAGCTTTGCCTCTGCTTATTTAGTATTGGATTTGAATACATACATTAAGCTTTAATGGTGTGCAAGATTTTTCTGGTAAATTGGCAAATCAGACAACATTTGTCCTGTGAACTGCTATCATCTGTACACTAAACCATCTCAGTGAAAAGTCTATCACTGTGACCACAGTCTTGCATATCAAAGTACAATACAGATGTATTTCAAACCTCTGTTATGTTTTACTGCTTCAATAAACTTTGATTGTGAAAAAAAAAAAAAAACAGATGTAGGCTGGAATTAAAATGTCAAATGGCAGATTGGTAATTTGATAGCCAATTAAAGCTGAACTAAACCCATCTGTCCTTTACAGCTGAGGAAGCTTCCATCTTAGTTTCTGTTGATCTGCAGTTGCCATAGAGCTGCACATGTGATCAGCTATGACACCAACCATTTGATGGCTTGACAGTCCTGTTATTATTATTATACAGGATTTATATAGCGCCAACAGTTTACGCAGCACTTTACAATATAAAAGGGAGACAATACAGTTATAATACAATAAAATACAAGAGGATTAAGAGGTCCCTGCTCAGAAGAGCTTGTTGAGAGGTAACATATCCACATTAGTAACAGTAACAATTCTTTTGGGAAACAGTTACATTTATGGGTTTAGTTCCACTTTAATTATACAAGGATATAAAATGCTGATCTAAATATTTTGCAGTAAAGGAAAAATGTACTCAAAATTTATATTAAAGTTATAAGAAGATCTAGGTATTCCGACTCACCATTTATTGCTTTACATCTATCGAGGAAGATTTTAAAAACTCCAATGGAGATATTACCATAAAGCTGTTATAACATTGGGATTCTTAGCCCTTCTGTTTGCTTATGATAGAAAGGATAGATACAGGGTAACAAGAAGTTATTTATTAATTAAATCCACCAGTATATGACTTTATTGAATGTTTTAAATGGACTGACCATTTAGGAAACTAAAATCTTATGGAAGATTTACTGGCTGGATTCCTCTCAACTCGACTACGCAAACTCCCTCTACATAGGACTACCTAAATTCCAGATTGCATGCCTACAAGTCATTTAAAACATGGCAGCAAGACTAGTCACAGGAAAAAAAACATGGGAATCCATCTCCCCTCCCTGAGGATCCTACACTGGCTAACCGTAAAGGATCAGATCACATTCAAGACCCTCTGCCTGACCCACAAATGCGCACAAGGAGATGCTCCTAAATACTTATGCGAAAAAATAAAACACTACACTCCCAATCGCAACCTCCGATCAACCAACCAAAACCTCCTCCTCATCCCCAAGTCCCGGTACAAATCAAGGGGAGAACGAAGATTTGCAGTCCAAGGACCACGGCTATGGAATGCTCTACCTACGAACATCCGCTTGGAAAAAAAACATCGGGCCTTCAGGAAAAAACTCAAGACCCACCTCTTCTAAGAAGGAATCAACGCAGGTCAGATCAAGCGCCTCGAGGTTATTCAGTTCGCAGTTGCAGCGCTATACAAATCATCATTCATTCATTCCTGCACTGGGCCTGCTTGCAAGAGTACCTGCTTTAGGTAAGGTCATAACCCTGATTTTATATATATTTTTTTATATCAGGTTTGCTCTTTGAAATTATGGTCGACATTGTCAAAATAAACTAAAAATACATTTGTGAAATAGAAGGGATATTTAACAGGACTTTTTTTCTGCTGCAAGAGATAGATATATTTGATCTTTTTTTCTAAAAATATAAAAGCAGGCATTCAATGGAAGTCAGTGTGCACATCAGAATAAAAATTCAATTTTAGCACAGGCATATGGTGCAGACAAAGGAATAAAATAGGTATTACCTCCTAAAAATAAATACTGATCTGCTCATAAAGGTATACTGTAATGTTGGCTATTAGAGGGTTAATGTTTGCTTATATTTCCAGTTCAAAACTGACTCATTCAGGCCTGCATATTCTGTTTTCTACATCTATTGAAAACAGTAACCCACACATGGCCTATTTCTTATGAACATTTCATGTTGTGCTAGAGCCATAAGAATCCTTTCTTTTATGCAGTCATTTCCCTGGCCTTGGATGAATTGTATTACAGGAAAAAAACTGCATTTCCAATAATGATGTATAAAAAGGGGAATTTAATAGAAACTTTTAATAAGATCACATATGATATGGTTTATAAAAGTTAAGTAATAAAGAATGATGTAGCCACAAGAGAGATATGCATTTTACCTGCAAAACAAAAAGTAAATACAATCACATAAAGGCCTGGGGAAAAGGAAATCAAAATTATTTGATCACTACACGTTTGCTGATATTAACAATTGTTGTTTTAAACTTAATAAAGTTATAAGTATAGTCATTTTTTGGGGAATAAAGTCGTGAAGGGTTAAAATGTCCATCAAGTTATTTTTTGTTGCCTCTGTCCCCATAGGGAGATTTTGCTTCACTTCCTGTTTTAGAGATGAAACAGGAAAAGGGAGGAAATCTGCCCTAATTCCCATCCTAGACACAAAGACATATTTTCCTAAATGCATGGTTTGAGCTCAGATGTTGTTCTAGTAACAGCCCTAAAATTTTGCATTTCCCTTTACTTTCTGTATCAGTGAAAATGATCAACAGGAAAAAAGTTAGCCTTCCCCAGCTGGGACACAGACCCCCATTAATACCTTCCTTCCTAATAGGCCCAACTAAATACCTCCCTCCTCACAGGCCCCCATATGTACCTTCCTTCCTAATAGGCCCCACTGAGTACCTCCCCTCCTCACTGTCAATAAAAACATGACATAGAATCTAAACCTTCCCTACTCTACCCAAATCTAAAACAACTCTTGACATACACTTTAAGGGCTTTAAGATGAATTAATACTGCTTGCTTTCAGGGGCATTAAGCTTGCATTTGGGATCAAACACTTCTAGATTATTAATTCCCTGCATTTCCCTGCAGTTTATTTGCATTTGGGCTGCATTTGACCTCCTTCTAAACTGCATCAACCTGTTCCAAGCTGCTTTAGCATTCCCAATAAATTAACTGCTTCCCGACAGGTGCACACAGATGTACGTCGGCAGAATGGCGTGGACAGGCATAAGGGCATACAGGTAGGTCCCTTTGAAAATGCCTCCGTGCTATCGCGTGAGTGCTGGTCGGATATTTTGTCGGATATAATGCTGGATATTTTGCGCCAAAAACTGGTTAAACATTTACAGTCCCAAAGTATATGGTACAGAGATCATTTCCGTCTGCATTCCCACCAGTACATAGGGTAGACACCAGAAGAAAATATGGATATATGTACTGGAGTGTAGTACCATCTGTTTCCATTTTTTTGGGCTAGCTCCCAGTGCTTAACATTTGCAGTATAGAGGAAGCCGAAGGCCTTAAGCCATTGTGCATCTGTGAACTGCTGGTGGAGATCTCTGTGTTATAGCAGGAGATTTAACAAAGGTCAATTTGTCTTGTAGCAGGGCATAGAAAAGTGATATGCCTCTACGTGTAGAGTTTGGCTCAGTAAAGTGTGACCCTACTTTGGAGTGTAATTTTATTTCAGGAGGGGGATAACGATTTAAAAATGTAAGATTTAAGATTGTCGGAGAGGTGAACAACATCCAAGAAAGAGCACAGTTGATGTCATGTCCCGCATTGCCCTCAAAGGCCTAAAAATCCCCTGCATCAGTGGATCCTACGTACCATGATGGAGCCAATACTCAACGAGAGACAGCCATATATATTGGTTACGGATGCAGCTGAACCTCAGAATTGGGACTTTAGTGACAACCCTGAAGGTTGGCACGTATCTCCGTAAAGAGTGCAGATTGAAGTGGATACTGCGAAAACAGGTCCGCTGTCTCTGTTGGTAGCAAGCAGTGACAAAGCTATAGGTAAATAAAACCAGTATTAGAGAGCCCAAATAGCTTTTATATTGTTCTATGTTTTTCTGTTCTTTTGTTTTGTACTGTATTGCATATTGCCACTACTCAGATGCTAGTCGTCTGTTTTTATAATTTTAGTATTGATAAACACTATATTTTATAGTTTCGTTGCATGTGTTGGTGGTCTGTCAAAGTCCCATTTAGGGGGTCTTTTTGGTCTATACACAGGGATGGGACCACCACAATGCTATTGCTGACACAATGGGAGCCCTCTTTTTCCTATTGTCCTAATGTGAACCCACTTCTATACCAATGACTTTTATCTGTGCTGGATCTTTATAAGGTTTAAGCGCAAAATGTCTGGATAAGTTATGTTTTAGAAAGCCCTTCCTAATATTTGCCAAGTGTTCCCCTATTCGGACATGTAAGGCGTTTTTTTTTTCTTCCCACATATTGCTTACCACAACTACATTCCAATAGGTAAATGACAATTTTGGTGTTAAATGATATGAATTCCTCTATGTCATATGTTTTTCCAGTGACTGTGGAAGTAAATTATGAAGTTCTAATGCAATTATGTCTACAGTATACACATACTGGATGTGGGTCTCATGGGTGGTTCAACTACATTTGGGTCTATTAAATGTATAAGTCCAGACGCTTTTTTAAAATTTACTTTTGGCTGTTCTGGAAGAGCTGGAACCAGTACTTCATATTTTTTTAACACTTGTCAGTGTTTATTAAGTAACTTTTTAACTATTCCATGTTGGTTGGAATACGTGGTCTGAAAAGACCATTCCTATCCCAACATTCCTCAATTTTTTTCCTTAGGAGCTAATATAGTCTCCCTATCCACACCAGCAACCTGTGAAATTGTGGCATACAGAGTATCCTCTGTATAACCTTTTTCAACAAACCTTTGCTTTATCACTCTTGATTGCCTGTGAAAGTCATCAATACTGGAACAGTTCTGTCTAATTCTTCAAAATTTACTTTTTGGAATGTTTGAAAGCCAATTTAGATGATGACACCTGGAAAATGGAATGTATCCATCCCTGTCTGTTTTCTTAAAATAGTTTCTGGTCACAAATCCTTTCCTCTGTCTCATTTTGGTATGGTCCAGAAAATTGACCTCTGAATGACTAAATTCATAGTTCCATTTGATACCCAATTCATTCTTATTAAGTTCTTTCATGAATGAAGTTAACGTATCAACTGAACCATTCCAGATGAATAATGCCTAGTCTATGTAACAATGCCAAAAAATGAGTTTGTGTCTACTGTCTAGGTGTGCCATAAATAAATTAGCCACACTGGGAGCAAATTTGGCACCCATGGGAAAACACCTGTCATCTGTAAGAAGAATTGATCCTTGTACCAAAAATAATTGTGACTCATGCAGGACTCAAGTAGAGTCAGAATGAACTTTTTTTGTGACATTGGTAAATCGTTTTCATCATCCAAAAAGTGTTCAACAGCAACAAGAGCTCTATCATGGGGAATAATGATGTATACTGAGGATACATCTGCAGTATACATCAGTAATGAGTATTCAAGTATGAGTATACAATCCTCTATAACTTTTATTACATTTAAGGCTATTATGGTATCCTTGATATTCTTATGGTAGGCAGGGGTATGTGTTACCAACGGCTGTGAAAAAAAAAATTGATGTATTTACCAGGTCTGGACATTGATTCAATTCCGCTGACTATAGGACGACCTAATAAATTACCCTAATCCTAGAGGAATGTGGAATATGGAAGGGTTTTTTTTTCTTATTTTAAATATTTATTTCAAAAGCCTCCTTCACTATCCCTTCTAGAGCTTTTTTTTTTATAAAAGGAAGTGGGATCTCTTTTTAGGATTTGATATGTTGATCTATCTGATAATAGGTTATTCATATGTGGATAATCTTGATAATCAAGATTGATAATCTTGTTTATCCAATAACATGATCCCTCCTCCTTTATCGGCAGGGCGTATCACCAGACCTTTCTTTTCACAAATTAAAAATACCTTTAGTTTCTAAGTTCTTTTCCTATTTGGCCCTGCTTCTCCTTCCTCCACTACTTCCTCTCTTCTTCTTACCTTTCCTTTTTGTTTGGGACCCTCCTCTAAAATAGACCTGTGGAGGCGGAGGTGGAAACCTCCGAGATGAATAATTGGAATACTGATATGGAGTTGGGCCATATTCCCTGGCGGGATGATAATAATTATCATATTCTCTCCGATTTCTAGAGGGATATTTAGGTCTCCATCTAGGTGTAAATGTGTCAGGGGTTAAGGGAGCATACCTGTTATGCAAAGGCAATGGACTATTAGGAATATGAGTCCTATTATAACCCTTTTTATAGTTAGATTTATGGGGAGGTTTCCCTTTCCTAGTGAGAGGTATATATGAAAAAAAACTTAGGGTTATTTTCAACACCCTCTCTTTCTCTGTTGTTAATCAGTTCTAAAGGTCCAGCCTCCATATTCTCTTTGGGAACTATGTTTAAATTTACATTTATATCATCTTGCTATTTAAAAACTTTCCCAAGTCTGTAATCTTCACAGTCGCGTAAGTATTTTTTCCTTTTTTTATTTCTTTGTTCATCCTCCTCATTGGTAAAATTTCTTGCTATTCTTTAGAATATTTAAAATAAGCTTCCTGTTTAGAGTGAAAAGAGTTTCCTTGATAGAATTCATCTCTGCCCCCACAAGCGTTTATCACGCTACCTCTCAGATGGGGTTCTCACGGTTTACACCCTAAAATTTCCTAATTGAGCCGGGTTGGGACCACGTTATCCACCCATTTTGGGCTCACAATTTAACTTGACAGTAGGCTTTAATCTAGATGTCCAAAGCCAAGGCCCCCGACACACTGACCGCAACTCTTGGTTCTTTGTTTTCCTATGGAATATGGCTCTTTGTACATTCCAGGGGTGACCGGACCTGGATACCTCCTGCACAGCTTGTTCCCAGAAGGGGTGTAGGAGGTGAAGGAGAAGGAAACCCCCATAGGTCATTGAAGAATATAATGTAAGATTACCTATCATTGTTCAGTGTCTTTTATTTTCAATGTTGCCCTGGACCATGTTGCGGGTCCTTTTCTCTTTTTGTATCTTGGCATACTTTCAATAAAAACTATTTAAAAAAAAAAAAAGAATAAATCTCTGACTCAATGGACCTAAATTTCCTATTCTTTTTCTCAATTTAATAGACAAAGAATTGTATTCCTGCTTCATTAAAATAGTGAAACCAATCTTTTAATCCATTATCATTGTCATGTGTTTCAGGAAAAACATGCCATCTGAGGCTTCTAGGTATCATAACCTCTTTAACATATTGTTCCAGAAAGATAATGTCCAATTGAGTATGTATTAACATAACCATGTTGTTTTTCAAAGATCAGATGAATCATATTGTTGTTCCTGTATGAACACTCCCGAATAGTTAATTTTTCTATGTTTCCAACCCCTTTAATTGTGACTGTTTAGTCAAAAATAACTGACACAAAAAAGAGTGATTTTGTCAAATTTGATTGCATGTTATCCCTTCTTTGTTTCTGAAAAACAGTGCCAATTACTGGCAACAGGGAGGCTAGTATAAAAAAAAAAACAGTGCCAACTTTACCTCCTCTTCGTGCTTTGTAATTGGAAAACCACAAAGAGAGGGCAGAGACTCAACACTTCACTTGTGTCTGCTATACCAGCTTCACTGATTCCAGAGGATGCTAATTTTTCAGGGTGAAACTCATTGGGCTGGTCTTCCAGTGACCTCACTTACGGTCTGTGGAATGCATGCCGAGGCGGCACTTTCGGGTTTGCATGCAATCAATATACAATACACAAGTGGGTGCAATGGAGATTTATTTTGTTTAAAAAAAAAAAACACTACACTGCTGTTTATCTGAGGATGTAAGTTATTTATGGTCTGTGCTGACCAGAGAGAGGCTTGAAGGAGGATCTGGGACACAGAGGCAGAGACAGAGAGACCAAGGAGGACTTTAAAGTAACCAGTAAAGGGTGATATCCACAACTGAGGCTGACCCTTGTGCTATACAGCAGAATGTCAACATTCTCTGGTGAGTGCGGAAGTTCAGGGAGGTCACAAGTTATTACACAGACCACACTGGATAGATGAATGCAGAAAATTACTACACTGGTGGACGTTTGTATAATATATGTTGCACAGAATACTGGAAGATTGGAACTTCAAAAAAGAATTCTCATAGTATTGCTTTAATGTTCAGTTTTTTTCACATTGATTGATTATGAGAGGCAGCTCTGTCTATATTGGGTATCTCACTGATTTTGGTATTGGTAGGAAATACAGTGGGAGCTGTACTATCATGGGAAACGAAAAGGAGGGGTTTTAACAACTTTGCAGATAAAAGTTTTCATAACAGCAACGAAAATTTGAAATTATATAAAGGTCTATAAAGCTATGAAAAGGATAATGCTCAGAGGTTAGCTTTAAGTCATATATTGGTTTGCAGCTCCATGAAATAATCAACACATGTTTAGCTGCTTGTTACAGAGTGCTGTGGAGTATGTCGGCGCGTTATAAATAATAATATGGCTAGAGCGCGTAGCACAATTTGCTCACTTGGCAACAGATTCCTGATGACGCAGTTAATTTAGAATTTTCATTATAGAACTGTAATTTACTGTTTAGTATACCTAAAAGATGACTATAGCATAGAGGAGCAAAAATGTGATATGTTGAGAGTTTATTCACTTCTCTATGGTGTATTAAAGAAAGTGTTTTTATAGGAAAATTACTTTTCTAAAAGGAACCAATAAAGTATATGAAAAATTAAGCTCAATATCTAGCTTTCTACACAAGTGTGTATTTTGTGAATTTTGTCGGTGTTGTTTCAGATATTGTCTAGATATTTCCCTCCCTGACTGACACTACTCTTCCCAAAGGATATGTAGTTTTAACAATACAGTGAAATAAAAAACAATCAAAAATCTATTGTGCTAGTGAATTACCTGATATGTTCTTGTAATCTAGTATGCTGGGTTAATATCTACCAGCCCATGTGAGGCTCTGGCTGGCAGGGTTGTAAATGGTTTATTTGTGCTATTTAGGTTTCTCACCTACACAAGATGAGGGACTCCAGAATTGGTATCTGTTATGGAAAAAAAATGCATTTTCTCAAGGGTTATTAGGTTCTATTGTGGGTTCTGGAGCATGGAGATATTGTGAGCTTTTGAATGGATAAATCCTCCAATCCGAGGTCTATGTTTTGCCAGTTATACAAATGTGTGAAACAATCAGCGCCACCCTAAAGCCCCATACACACGGTCGGAAAATCCGACCACCAAATCCATCGGACACTGGTGTTGCATACACACGGTCGGACAATGTTGTCGGAAAATCCGATCATTCTGAATGTGGTGACGTTTGTTGCCTACGACGGGACTACGTAGAGGCTAGTAGCCAATAGCTTTGGTCTTGTAATGTGATCTGAGCATGCGTGGCACTTTGTCCGTCGGAATTCGCTACACGCGATCGGAATTGGTGTGATCGGACTTTGTTGTCGGAAAATCTTTAGAGCAGGAGATACAACTTTGTCCGTCGGACAATCCGATGGAAAATGTCCGATGGTGCCTACACACGGTCGGAATTTCCGACAACATTGTCCGATAGGACAGAATCCATCGGAAAATCCGACTGTGTGTATGGGGCTTAATAATTAATCAAGTGCAAAGTTGCAGCCGCTATACACTTTAAGTGAAATCACTACATATAAAAAAAACAAATAAGGATATATATTGTGACATTGGGGTGTTTAGCTCAAGTGAATAGATGCGTTTTTGGTGCAGTGAGTCCACATCAGACAGGCATTTATGTTTAAGGGCCTGGTAGCCCACGTTTATTGAAAGGGAAAACAAAACAAAAGTCCATCCAGGAATCCCACGCAGGGGTCAAAGCTCCAATCAAATACACAAAATCCAAATGAAAATGCTAGCCCACCTGGCTACTCTTCAACAGTACTGCTGCTATAGGGTACTTGCCTCTCAAACAAGCTGTTTGGATGCACACAGTCTTAGGCTCCTTGGAAGTTGGCCGCACACAGCTTCAAGCCCCTCAATGCACACAGCTTTGGGCTCCTTGGACGCACACAGCTTTGAAGCCCTTGGACGCACACAGCTTTGGGCTCCTTGGACGCACACAGCTTTGAAGCCCTTGGACGCACACAGCTTTGGGCTCCTTGGACGCACACAGCTTTGAAGCCCTTGGACACACACAGCATTGAGCTTCTTAGACGCACACAGCTTTAAGCTTCTTAGACGCACACAGCATCTATCCTCACACAGAGACACTCAGTAGCAGCCACTGCTCCACCTTCCTTCCCCCTTCTGCTCTCACCAGACCCTCGTTATATAGGCTGTGTGCACCTGGGCACACACCCTGCTGACTGTCCACAAGACCCTGGTGTGACATTGGGGTGTTTAGCTCAAGTGGATAGATGCGTTTTTGGTGCAGTGAGTCCACATCAGACAGGCATTTATGTTTAAGGGCCTGGTAGCCCACGTTTATTGAAAGGGAAAACAAAACAAAAGTCCATCCAGGAATCCCACGCAGGGGTCAAAGCTCCAATCAAATACACAAAATCCAAATGAAAATGCTAGCCCGCCTGGCTACTCTTCAACAGTACTGCTGCTATAGGGTACTTGCCTCTCAAACAAGCTGTTTGGATGCACACAGTCTTAGGCTCCTTGGAAGTTGGCCGCACACAGCTTTGGGCTCCTTGGACGCACACAGCTTTGAAGCCCTTGGACGCACACAGCTTTGGGCTCCTTGGACGCACACAGCTTTGAAGCCCTTGGACGCACACAGCTTTGGGCTCCTTGGACGCACACAGCTTTGAAGCCCTTGGACACACACAGCATTGAGCTTCTTAGACGCACACAGCATCTATCCTCACACAGAGACACTCAGTAGCAGCCACTGCTCCACCTTCCTTCCCCCCTTCTGCTCTCACCAGACCCTCGTTATATAGGCTGTGTGCACCTGGGCACACACCCTGCTGACTGTCCACAAGACCCGGACACAGGGTTGGAGATCTCGTCCCACCCAAGACTCTGAAAGATCTCCAAACTACAGAACCCCTTCCAGAAGTAGCAAGATCCGGAGAAAACTGCCAGAGCAGTTTTCTCTGTTTCAAATCTACGCTCTGTAGTTCTGCACTCAGCTGATATGCAGACTCTGTGTCCACTTTAACCCCATTTTCAAAGGGACAGAGCCTTGCTCTGCCACATATCCCCCCCTCTTGTTTTGATCCGGAGGGAGAAACACCTGCACCCACCATAGCAGTTGGGACACCTCTGTGCTGGCCTTTAGCCACGTAGGCCCAACTCTTTTTTCGGGTGTACTTCCAGGTACGTCCCACCTTGGATCTTAACGGGGTCCTATAATTCCCTATACTCTGCCTTCCCTCTCTTCTCTTAGGGTCCCTGAGCATACTCTCCTCTCTTGGGGGAACTCTGCCTTCCCTGATCCTACCTTTCAGCTTACGGAAGTCATTTTTTTCTTTCACCACAGGTCTTTCAGGTTCAAAAACCTCTCTCTGGTTACCCACGGCAACCACACCACTTTTAACAGCACTAAACATTAGCAGATCATACATTTCAACAACACCCTGTCAAACACAATCAGTGCCGTTTATCTCAGTACTTGTTAGAACCAGACCTGAGGAGGGACAAAACACAGGTAATCGATTACACCCCACTGGCCCATAGCACAGCTTCACCTCACCTATTGTCCTACACTCCATGGGTAACTGATCTAACAAATGACACTGATTCAAGCACAAACTACTTCTTTCTGATGTATACATTACATTGTTGCAGCAACTAACATTAGCACTTTCCTTTACAGTGTCTCCGGGTACTTTAAGTTGTACCTCTTTCCGAGTGATAGAAAGCATCTCTGCTAGGGCTGCGTCTATTCTGGGCCCTTCCTTCTCATGAGGTTTAGCGGGTGAGACAGTATCCACATCCTCTATTGACCACTGCTCAGCCGCACCTCGGACCACACCAGCAGAGATGTTTATAGTCACTACACCAGCCAGAGAGACCTTTGATGTCTCCAACAGTTCTCCTGGGTGCCTTCCATACCACTCAGTAACTGGGAGCACCCTCTCAGAGAACCCCAAGACTATTTGCCACACTGTTAATAAGCATTGGTCCCACCAATACCATTCTTGATCAAGGCTTCCCAGCACAGCCTGTACCACCTGGCTCCACCCATTGGTACTACGCAGCACCACCTGGTCCGACTGCGGTGGAGACACCCAAGTGTACAGTGAGTGCGTTTTTACCAACAGCATTTCAAGTAAGGTCTCTGTCATCTCTAAACATCCCATGTCTAAATACCAGACCTTTCTAGGGACTTTTCCCTTGTCCAAGACATGGAGGGGCTCATCCATTGCAGTTTGAGAGGTTGAGACATTTGAAGAGACCTTCTCCTCCTTGGAGGTACCCATCATCACCGTCTGTTGCTTCCCTGGAGCGCTATCAGCCACATATCTCCTTTTCCCCTCCAACTCAACAATGAGCCTCTGCAGGTCATCACAAGTCCCATTGTCACCTTGACACTTGAGTTGTTGGGCTGTGGACAACACATCTGCTATGCCTGCACCCTGAACCATTCCTTCAGACTGGAGGGCATTAACCTTCACAGGGACAAACGTGTCCTTGAGCACCAGCCCATCTGCGATCCCTCCATTGGGCATAGCGGGTGTTATGTCCACCACATTATTTAGTATTGCGATTGCATTCTCATACCAATTATCCCAGTCTATTGTGGTTCCATCACCGGCACTCAACAGCGCTGCATCACCTGCTCTAGAAGGCTCCACAGGAACCTGGGATTCACTAGCCAAAATTTCACCTGTGTCATTTCTATACATATTCCCTTGGGATGACACATCATCTGACAAGGCAGGCTGTAATACAGGTTTTTGCCCTACCTGCTCTGGGGTTGCTACTGACACACACATCTCTGCACTTTCAGCTTTTGCAGGCTGAATTAACCCCTTGACAACTGGGTTACACTTAGGGTTGTGGGGCTGCGCCCACACACTCTCACTGTGTGACTCAGTCTTCCTTTGTTTCACCAGAGTAGCACCACAACCATCCAGGAAATCCTCTGGCTCCAACACATGGAGACCCCATGAGACTTCCCTGGACAATCCTGCACTTCTGGTTGTCATGGGAGATATCCTACTCCCATCATTGGTAGCGAACACATTTCCAACATTTTTAGACATGACATTAAAGGAAACACATTTTTCAATGTCATTATCACCAATACCATCACATTTGCCAACAGTAACACATTTGTCAGCATAACTATCAGAATTATCATAACGTGTGGCTTTTCTATTACCCACCACAGCCTGTGAGCCTCTCCTCACAGCACACTCCATCTTTAAAGGGGAACTCTTTCCTCCTTGGGCAGCTCCATAGCTGACCTGGGAAACTCTCGGCTCCATCACTGTAAGCTCCTCTGAAGTTTCCCTGGGCAACTCTGCAGCACCTGTCACTAGGGAACATGGCACAAGAACAGTTTTGGTCACCCCTAGTTCAACTTCTCCAGCACTCTGCTGGATTATAGCAGGCACATGCATAGTCCCCATGTCCATTTGAGTCTTTAACCTTGCTATCCGCTGGGCTTCACCATGTGCCTCCCCACTGCTCCGGGTAGCACACTGGAGAAAGTCTATGTCCATTTGCACTGCGGATTTCCCCGCTGGACACACTCCCATTTCACTAAGTTCAGTCCCACAAACTGAAACAGTCTTACCATTTTCAGTGGCTGGCATCATACCCTTCACTTGAGTGCGCTGTCTCTCAGCTGCATCCATACCAGCTACTCCCTCTATGTGGCCACAGAAGGACACTGCAGCCTTTCCAGACTCCTCAGCAGTGTTCCAGAACCTTGGGCAAGTAAAAATTCCATGCCCCACTTGACCACATTCCAAGCATGGTACTGGACGCTGAACTTTACTTTTTTGGCATCTCCTCAATACCTGGCTCTCTGTTGCCATGGGATACCACTCTCGAGGACTCCACTGGTCACCACCATCAGCAGACAGACTCATTGGATCCACGACATCCCTGTTGGTCTGGACATTGCTTCCACAGACGACCATGTTCCTCCTTTCCACACGCTGTTGTCCACCTGGCTTCCTGTTGCCAGGGGCAACCTCTTTCACTTCCCTTTTAGCTGGGGTTGACATGATTAATTTACCCCAGGTCACAGAGATTTCAGACTTGGACAAATTCTCTGGCGTGGCTGGAGCATGTGGTGAAATACCCTCTAGCCATAGAACCCTTTCCCTTGCTTCAGCAAGGATTGCTTTCATTTTCTGTTTTGACCGCCCCATCCTTGCGATCTTGCACACAGCAACTTGTAACAGTTCTCAAGCAGAGGAAAAAAAAAAAAATTGTGATTCTCCTTTCACAGGTACACAACCTGCATGCAATACAGTCCATCAAATAAACTGTGCAATGCTGTTCGCCTGGCTGCCACACACAGCTAGCAGTAGTTCCTGATGCGACTCACCATGGAGCAAGGACCCGGTTTCCACCGTCTACATGCCCGCATTCTCCACCACTTGTGACATTGGGGTGTTTAGCTCAAGTGGATAGATGCGTTTTTGGTGCAGTGAGTCCACATCAGACAGGCATTTATGTTTAAGGGCCTGGTAGCCCACGTTTATTGAAAGGGAAAACAAAACAAAAGTCCATCCAGGAATCCCACGCAGGGGTCAAAGCTCCAATCAAATACACAAAATCCAAATGAAAATGCTAGCCCACCTGGCTACTCTTCAACAGTACTGCTGCTATAGGGTACTTGCCTCTCAAACAAGCTGTTTGGATGCACACAGTCTTAGGCTCCTTGGAAGTTGGCCGCACACAGCTTCAAGCCCCTTGGACGCACACAGCTTCAAGCCCCTCAATGCACACAGCTTTGGGCTCCTTGGACGCACACAGCTTTGAAGCCCTTGGACACACACAGCATTGAGCTTCTTAGACGCACACAGCATCTATCCTCACACAGAGACACTCAGTAGCAGCCACTGCTCCACCTTCCTTCCCCCTTCTGCTCTCACCAGACCCTCGTTATATAGGCTGTGTGCACCTGGGCACACACCCTGCTGGCTGTCCACAAGACCCGGACACAGGGTTGGAGATCTCGTCCCACCCAAGACTCTGAAAGATCTCCAAACTACAGAACCCCTTCCAGAAGTAGCAAGATCCGGAGAAAACTGCCAGAGCAGTTTTCTCTGTTTCAAATCTACGCTCTGTAGTTCTGCACTCAGCTGATATGCAGACTCTGTGTCCACTTTAACCCCATTTTCAAAGGGACAGAGCCTTGCTCTGCCACCACCAGCTATTTAATCTGCTCACATCAAGGATGAGTCAGGAAGACTCAAATTAACTCTTTATTTTCACTCCCAAATGTATTTTTTTCTCTCAGGACACAGCTGTTCAATTTCTCCTTTTCACAATGTCTCCACTACACCCAATGTGTCCCTCACAGATAGGGGGTTGATCTCAGGATTATTCAGCTGTCCCTCCACTTCAAGGGACTCATGTATCATGTAATCAAAAACACAGCCGACATAGTGCTCTCTGCTATAAAACTTTTATTTAAAAACCTGCTAAAAGAGGACACTTACTAGACATGAAAACAAAATTTTACTCACAGGCCTTATGACTTCCCCATAGATTGTTCTGTTGGGTTATAATTTACCAAAAATGTGTATACATATATATATATATATATATATATATATATATATATATATATATATAAGAAAAAATGTGAGGAATACTGCGCTGTCCTAAAATTATAATGACACACTGTGAATGGTGTCCCATATATTCAAATTAGGTGAAAAATATAAATAAAATTAAACAATAAAAATTATTTTATAGCTGCTGCAGTTGTGAATGCGAGATACCCACACCAACAAGACCAATATAAAAATGAACAACTGCGCTGCAAACAATCGTGCGATTGTGACTCAAAATATAAAGTGAACCAATAAATATTGAAATCAGCTCAATTAGAACAATAAATTTACACCTCCTTATAACTTATAATTGATAGCAGATTCAAAAAGAGTCCATGGTGACACAAAAAAAATTATAATCAGAAGTGAAAAAACAATCATTGGTGACTGTCTGTCCTTATAAAAGTCTATGTGATTTTGCAAAGAACAAAATAAAACATAAAAAAGATTCCAGAGATTCCGCAGTGCTCTTATTCAATAGTCAACAGCTCAAAGGGGTGATCCTGATGAAAGAAAGAAGACACCTCCACCATCCAAACACACTGACCCTTACCGGATTGTGCGACCCCCTGTCACAGAGGTCACACTGGCTTGTGGCTTAATCCCGGCCAAGGGTTTCCAAAGGCTTTAGCAGGTTACTCAGGATGGAAGGTACGAACTCAGAGACAGTCAAGCGGGGAACATAGAATGAGAGAAGCAATCCATAGTGTATCTCAGAAAGCCTGCAACCCCCTCCTTGCTCAGGGAGGTCATACAGTGGTCATACTGTATGACCTCCCTGAGCAAGGAGGGGGTTGCAGGCTTTCTGAGATACACTATGGATTGCTTCTCTCATTCTATGTTCCCCGCTTGACTGTCTCTGAGTTCGTACCTTCCATCCTGAGTAACCTGCTAAAGCCTTTGGAAACCCTTGGCCGGGATTAAGCCACAAGCCAGTGTGACCTCTGTGACAGGGGGTCGCACAATCCGGTAAGGGTCAGTGTGTTTGGATGGTGGAGGTGTCTTCTTTCTTTCATCAGGATCACCCCTTTGAGCTGTTGACTATTGAATAAGAGCACTGCGGAATCTCTGGAATCTTTTTTATGTTTTATTTTGTTCTTTGCAAAATCACATAGACTTTTATAAGGACAGACAGTCACCAATGATTGTTTTTTCACTTGTGATTATAATTTTTTTTTGTGTCACCATGGACTCTTTTTGAATCTGCTATCAATTATAAGTTATAAGGAGGTGTAAATTTATTGTTCTAATTGAGCTGATTTCAATATTTATTGGTTCACTTTATATTTTGAGTCACAATCGCACGATTGTTTGCAGCGCAGTTGTTCATTTTTATATATATATATATATATATATATATACAGTGCCTTGCGAAAGTATTCGGCCCCCTTGAACTTTTCAGCCTTTTGCCACATTTCAGGCTTCAAACATAAAGATATAAACTTTTAATTTTTTGTGAAGAATCCCCAACAAGTGGGACACAATTGTGAAGTGGAACGAAATCTATTGGATTTTTGAAACTTTTTTAACTAATAAAAAAAATTAAAAGTGGGGCGTGCAAAATTATTCGGCCCCCTTGCGTTAATACTTTGTAGAGCCACCTTTTGCTGCGATTACAGCTGCAAGCCACTTGGGGTATGTCTCTATCAGTTTTGCACATCGAGAGACTGAAATTCTTGCCCATTCTTCCTTGCAAAACAGCTCAAGCTCAGTGAGGTTGGATGGAGAGCGTTTGTGAACAGCAGTTTTCAGCTCTTTCCACAGATTCTCGATTGGATTCAGGTCTGGACTTTGACTTGGCCATTCTAACACCTGGATACGTTTATTTGTGAACCATTCCTTTGTAGATTTTGCTGTATGTTTGGGATCATTGTCTTGTTGGAAGATAAATCTCCGTCCCAGTCTCAGGTCTTTTGCAGACTCCAACAGGTTTTCATCCAGAATGGTCCTGTATTTGGCTGCATCCATCTTCCCCTCAATTTTAACCATCTTCCCTGTCCCTGCTGAAGAAAAGCAGGCCCAAACCATGATGCTGCCACCACCATGTTTGACAGTGGGGTGTGTTGAGGGTGATGAGCTGTGTTGCTTTTACGCCAAACATATCGTTTTGCATTGTGGCCAAAAAGTTTGATTTTGGTTTCATCGGAGCAGAGCACCTTCTTCCACATGTTTGGTGTGTCTCCCAGGTGGCTTGTGGCAAACTTTAGACAAGACTTTTTATGGATATCTTTGAGAAATGGCTTTCTTCTTGCCACTCTTCCATAAATGCGAGATTTGTGCAGTGTACGACTGATTGTTGTCCTATGGACAGACTCTCCCACCTCAGCTGTAGTTCTCTGCAGTTCTTCCAGAGTGATCATGGGCCTCTTGGCTGCATCTCTGATCAGTCTTCTTCTTGTCTGAGCTGAAAGTTTAGAGGGACAGCCAGGTCTTGGTAGATTTGCAGTGGTCTGATACTCCTTCCTTGAAAATGATCGCTTGCACAGTGCTCCTTGGGATGTTTAAAGCTTGGGAAATCTTTTTGTATCCAAATACGGCTTTAAACTTCTCCACAACAGTATTACGGACCTGCCTGGTGTGTTCCTTGGTCTTCATGATGCTCTCTGCGCTTTCAACAGAACCCTGAGACTATCACAGAGAAGGTGCATTTATGCAGAGACTTGATTACACACAGGTCGATTCTATTGAATCAATGTTGTGATTTAGGACAACATTGGATCATTCAGAGATCCTCGCTGAACTTCTGGAGTGAGTTTGCTGCACTGAAAGTAAAGGGGCCGAATAATTTTGCACGCACCACTTTTCAGTTTTTTATTTGCTAAAAAAGTTTAAAATATCCAATAGATTTCGTTCCACTTCACAATTGTGTCCCACTTGTTGGTGATTCTTCACAAAAAATTAAAATTGTATATCTTTATGTTTGAAGCCTGAAATGTGGCAAAAAGTTGAAAAGTTCAAGGGGGCCGAATACTTTTGCAAGGCACTGTATATATATATATATATACACTCTTTCTCAGAGAACCAAACTTTTAGGGACTACATTGAGGAGAATCTCAGAAATTGCTTTATTTTACAATCAGCTTAGGGTTCTTCTTTGTGTAGAAGGATTGTACCTTATATTCCTGCATCAATTACAGAGACCTCAACAAAATAAAGATACCCAACAAGTATTTCTAACTTCCTATCACTAAATTGTTCAGCTTCATCCAAGGAGCTCAGGAAAGGGCGGAATTACAGATGAGGCTGGAAATGGAAGGTAACCGCAAACATGGCGCGGGCTTAGGCAGAAACAGATAAAAAAGAAACCGAGCTGCAGAAACAGTAAAGCCCCATACACACGGTCTGATTTTCGCATGGATTCTGTCCGATCGGACAATGTTGTCGAAAAATCCGACCGTGTGTATGCACCATCGGACAGTGTACGTCGGATTGTCCGACGGACAAAGTCCTATCTCCTGCTGGATAGATTTTTGGACAACAAGGTCCGATCACACCAAATCCGATCGTGTGTATGGTAGTCCGACGGACAAAGTGCTACGCATGCTCACATTAGAAGACCAAAGCTATTGGCTACTAGCCTCTACGTAGTCCCGTCGTAGGCAACAAACGTCACCACGTTCAGAATGATCGGATTTTCCGACAACTTTGTCCGACCGTGTGTACGCAAAACCAACATCGGACAAAGTACGACGGACATGATCCGACGGACCTGGTCCTCGGATAATCCGCGCGTGTGTGTATGGGGCTTAAGAAAGATCCTAGAACGCTAATTCTTATCCTGGTGAGTTTATAAATGCTATACATAGTGGCCATATGATTACTGGGAATATTTCTTCTGAGTTTACTTCCTCTTTAACCACTTAAGCCCCGGATAATTTTGCTGGCCAAAGACCAGAGCACTTTTTGAGATTCAGCACTGCGTCGCTTTAACTGACAATTGCGCAGTCGTGCGACGTGGCTCCCAAACAAAATTGACATGCTTTTTTTTCCCACAAATAGAGCTTTCTTTGGGTGGTATTTGATCACCCTTGCAGTTTTTATTTTTTGCGCTATAAACAAAAAAAGAGCAACAATTTTGTAAAAAAAAAAAACGCATTATTTTTTACATTTTGCTATAACAAATATCCCCCAAAAATATTTTTCCTCAGTTTAGGCTGATATGTATTCTTCGACATATTTTTGGTAAAAAAAAATCGCAATAAGTGTCTATTGATTAGTTTGCGCAAAAGTTATAGCATTTACAAAATAGGGGATAGTTTTATGGCATTTTTATTAATATTTTTTTTTTTTTACTAGTAATGGCGGCCATCAGCGATTTTTATCGTGACTGCAACATTATGGTGGACACATCGGACATTTTTGGGACCATTGTCATGTATACAGCAATCAGTGCTATACAAATGCACTGATTCCTGTGTAAATGACACTGGCAGTGAAAGGGTTAACCACTAGGGGGGGGGGGGGTTAAGTGTGTCCTGGGGAGTGTTTCTAACGTGGGGGCGGGCGTGGCTATGTGTGACAGTGTCCCTGATCTATGCTCCCGAACACAGGGAGCAGAGATCAGTGACACTGTCACTAGGCAGAACAGGGAGATGCTTGTTTACATTAGCATCTCTCCGTTCCCCCTCTCCGTGTGATAATCGCGGGTATCCCCGTGGACATCGAGTCCACGGGACCCGCGACCAGACTCACGGAGCTTGCCGCGGGAGCGCATGTGCACCACTGGTGGCGTGTGCACGCCCGCAGGTCGCCTCTTAAAGGGTAGTGTACAGGTACATTAGTTTGCCTGTACGTGCCATTCTGCTGTAGTATATCTGCGTGAGGCGGCCGGCAAGCGGTTAAGTTAGGCTGTAACTTTGGATGTTCAATCTTATGAAGTTACTACCAAGTCTAGGCTCCATAGAACAAAATGGGGTTGCAGAAATATGGCACTAATAGACACTATCTGGGAGGGTCACTAACTGACACGGACATTGCTAGTGACACTAATACAGTGATCAGTGATAATACTGTATACTGACAATGGCTGGGAAGGGGTTAACTGTGTGCTTAACAATGTGGTATGTATGTAATGTGAGAAGAAACAGCCAGATCACTGTTCACAGTACACAGGGTTCTGTTTCTGTATAAAACACAGAACTCTGCGTGTGATTGACCACAGCTGATCAGCTGACTTCAGCCAAAATCACTGGCTGAAATCAGTTAGCAAACTCATGCTGGGTCCAATCACAGCACTGGTCGGCAGGGGGCATGTGCTTGCATGTCTCAAACCCAGAAGAAAGGCCGCAACATATAGGCACGTTTCCCAGCCTGCAGCTGCCACCCACAGTACAACTACTGTGGGTGGGTGAGAAGTAGTTAATGTAAAAAAATATCCATAAGTAGCTCATATTGCAGTGGTTCATGCGTGTGCCAAGAAAGCCCTTTTTTTTTTGCTTTGTCTATTTCAGGGATCCTCAAACTACAGCCCTCCAGCTGTTGCAGAACTACACATCCCATGAGGCATTGTAAAACTCTGACATTCACAGACATGACAAGGCATGATGGGAATTGTAGTTCCTGAACAACTGGAGGGCCGTAGTTTGAAGACCCCTGGTCTATTTTCTTAACACCCTTAGCAGTTTTACATACTTTGTATACTAGACAGCACATCATCATCCATATGCCTATATATATTTCATTACAATTTCAGTTATGCAACCTGTTAGGGTTACAAGAGAGTATTTGCTTAGCATTAGTTGCAACTTTACAAAATGACTATTTATATTTTAGGCTTGTGTTCATTTTAGGGTTAACCCTGTCAACTGCTGCCAGCATAAATTAAGCAGATACCCTTTGTGTTCAAAACACATGTAAATTGTGTTTTTCTTTTCTTTTAAAATATACATCACATGCTTTGGATATTATCTATAAATAAATCCTCTGCAGGACTTTATCAGTCTCTTTGCCTATGCCCTATCTACATTTCTAAGAGCTCCAAACTTCACAACCTGATATATTTTTTATTTTTTTTATTTCTGGGATGTTATTGATATTCCGGAAGCCTGTCAGCTGCATCCTTTGTCTATACTGCTTTGCTTCTAGAACACAAATAACATGACAGCTTGCGGCTACTTGTTGTCATGGCGTTCGTAGTATGCTCAGGGCAGTACCAAATAAAGCATATTAAATATCTCTTCCTATTTTCATCAGCCAAATATTTTACCAATAACACAGTGATGACAGCGGTATGCACTGGGAATGTATTATGAGAGCTTTGCAGGAATTGCTGCTAAGAACAACTTTACTGCAGTGTTCCCTTTTCCTCCTACACATGTATAACCACCCACTTGATACAGAACACACTGTCAATGGCATACAGTCAGAGGGAATAAGTTTATAGCTCTCACAGCATATGAAGGTATACGTAATACATGACTAATTGAATTATTTCCCTTTTTATGGTTAACATAATGCCACACTGCAGACCATGAAGGATGCTGCATATTATAATTTGTATCTTTCCCATTAAGCCGGTGTCTGAAATATCATACCCTTACCGTATGCATGACATCTGGGAGAAAATCTATTGTAGCTAAGCACTTATTCTGTATATTGTACTTCTCTAAATAGAACAAGGTTTCTTGGCGTAGCAAGCACTGCGCAGAACATTTTTTTCCTGGAGAGAATCACATATCTGTCCATGTAGGCGATAGTTAGCAATATGGAATTTCTGGGAAAATGTTTCTCATCTCGAAAAGGCAAAACTGTACTCAGTCATGTATAACACACTTTAATAAAATTGTTCATACACTGCATTTCAGAATTACTCAGTGTTGAACAGGCCCAGAAAAGTAATCTGGCAATTGTGGAAAGCGGAAGGAACATTGTTATGTCTGAGTATATTTGCAGGTTAAGGCTCCATTCACACTAGCACGTTTTTGATGCATTTTGCATTTTGCAGAAAAAAAGGGAAATTTTTTAACATGGGTTCCTATGGAACCTGTTCACATCAATGCATTTTTGTGCCTCTGCATTTTTGGAAAGGGTCGGGGACTTTTTTTCATGCAAAATGCAGCGTTTTGCATGTAATAGAAGTCAATGGACCCGCATCCAAAACGCAAGTACCGTTTTTTACCGTGTTTTTACCGCGATTTTGCCGCGATTTGCGTTTTTTTTTTATTTATTTTTTTTTTTTACACTGTATATAGCTGGTTGCTAAGCAACCACAGTGTAAAAAAAAAAATGTAAAAAAAAAAAAAATACAAAAACACAAATCGCGGCAAAAACGCGTGTCCAAAAACGCGGCAAGCACCGCAAAAAGCACTGCAAAAATGCTCGAAAGCAAAATGCATAGATGTGAATCGAGCATTAGGCTGGATTCACACCTATGCAGTTTTAGTGCTTTTTGTATTTTGCAGATGAGTGTAAGTAACAATCCATAGTTCTCACTAATAACCACTTTTGTTTTAAATCCTGATAGACTCCTGTAATGCCAAGCACAGCATCACTCAACCTGGTTGGGGCGGATGGGGAGGGGGGGGGGGTTGCTGGGCTGCACCCTGGAACAATATGGTGCTTCCCTAATTTGCACAATGCAGAGAGCAATTTGACTTACCAGATCCTGGGAAGGTTCCTCCCCACTGCAGTCACCCTGCAGTCATAGGTCTTTTGAAAGATAAACAGCATTATGTTGCTATAACATAGGGGAGCAAATCCAGACAGGAGAATGGGATTAGTGTAAGTTAAACAGCCTTTCCCATCCCCTAGACATAAAAAATAATTTAACCCTTTAAGTGTGGGGGGAGGCTCCACTGCAGGGGGGGGGTACTTTCCCTGCAGTTATGCTTTAAGGACTAAATATACACAAGCCAAATCCTTTGGCAGGTATACAACATCTTTTTTATTTTACTGACCTGCCTAGGCTTTCTAGAAGGGTGGCACAGACAACAGGAATTTTGATGAAAACTCCTCACAATGAGTGACTATCCAAATGTTTACAGGTGTCACTGTAATGGATGTCCCCATTGGTAAATTTCCCCTCTACACCTGTTCAGGTGGCAATTGTATAATGTTATATGTCATCTCTCTTTCTGAAATAGTGGCAGAAAGTGAATAGTGCCCTCGTTAGGATCACAAACTTCAGTAAAACCTGACAGAGGTTCTAACCCTTCCACCTTTCAAGATCAGTTTTCTTCTACATTAGGAAATGTTTTGCCTAGAATGTTACTGTACCTTTTCTCTAAACTAAACCTAAAAATAAGCCTTTAGTAAGTACCAATTGAAAGCCTAATCATACCCTTAACCATAACTAAAGCTTAACCACCTCAATACCAGACACTTTCACCCTCTTTCTGACCAGGACATTTTTACGATTTCAGTGCTGTCACACTTTGAATGACAATTACTCAGTCATGCCACACTGTATCCAATTATTTTTTTTAATCATTTTTAGAGAGGCAGAGCTTTATTTTGGTAGTATTTTTTTTATTTAAACATGTTTTTATTCTTCTTCCATCCCAATTCTTGAGGCCCTAAAATGACTGGACAGTACATATACAATACACTCCAAATGATCCCTTATTAGAAAGTAGACAGTCCAAGGTATTTAATAAGAGGCATGGTAATTCTCTTGAAGTTGAACATTTTTTTTTGGAAAATTAAGAAATTAAATACAATTTGTTTTGGGGTTTTTGCCACAAAGTCGTTATTTTAAGAAATGTTATGCCTCACACACTTTGTAAGCCTACTTATAATTCCCCCCCCCAAAAAAAAAACACATTCTGCTTTGCATCCAAAGTATGGGTATATCTCACTTTTTCACAGTCTAGATGCATAGGAGGCAAAAAAATAGCTTACGCATCTAATTTCCTTAATATCTATCACATGTTGGGAGGCCCTGGAGCACCAAGATAGTGGAAACACCCACAAAATTATCCTCCTTTTGCTTGATTCCAAGCATGCGTGAAGTTTTGTGCGTCGGACTTGTGTACACGATCAGAAATTCCAAGAACAACATTTTGTTGGTGGAAAATTTGAGAACCTGCTAGCCAAAATTTGTTGGCAAAAAGTGCGACAACAAATGTTCGATGGAACATACACACGGTCAGACTTTCAGCCAACAAGCTCACATCCAGCATTTGTTGCTGGAAAATCCGATCGTGTGTACAGGGCATTAGAGTGTTAATGAGTGCCCTCATAGTTTATTTTTTATTTGTTTTGCCATTATATCTTTTTTATTGCAAATGTAAAGAGAACAACATTTGTACAAATTGTACCAGAGTTTAACCATTATATACAAATACACATGAATAATATGATTGTCATAACACATACTTAACTTCCTCAATTTGTTCCTAGGCAATACACAAGATGAGTTGAAAGAACAGTATAGTCAGTTATGTAAAATTCTGATTTTAAAACTAAAAACTGATGTAATCACCAATCATTGTGTTGCATTTGGTCTGAGTGTTTGCTCTAATTTGTGTAAGCATGGTATCTGCTATGTGGGCAAGAGTAACAATATGTAATAAGAAGTATAGGTAGATGGTAGAGTTGAGAGATAAAAGTTTGGAAAAGGAAAGAGATAAAGGGTATAGCGCAAATAAAATAGGGGTCCAAGCATTGCCATGATTAGTTTCCAATCCATGAGTCATAATCTGTAGACTATTTGAAGATGACCCAAGGCTGCCATGTTTTGTTAAACTTTTCAGTTGTTTCGTGAGCAGTTGCCCTTATTTCCTCCATTGTGTATAGGTTGTGTACCTCATTGAGCAATTCCTTAATTGTGGGGATGTTTGTGGATTTCCAAAGCCTAGGGATCACTGCTTTTGCAGCAGTGAGTAGGAATCTGGTCAGTGATCATTTGTATGTTTTCATTGAACGATTTGAGATGTGAAGCAGGCAGTATTCTGCACTAAGTTGGACTGATGTTTCTGTTACATGTTTTATGAGTTCACAGACTTTACACCAGAATGGTTGAATCATGATACAATCCCACCATGTATAGTAATGAGCCCTTCTCCTGGTTACAGCGCCAACAAAGATCCAGAGCTGTGGGAATCCATCTGTGTATCATAATTGGTGTATTGTACCAATTAGTCAAAAGTTTCCCTCATAGTTTATTGACTTCTGCATTTCAGTAACTGTCTGCATACATTGGAGGTACATTGTACAGAGTGTCTGCACTCATGATGCACTGATTGCGGGTGCATTGCTTTGCAGGCTGCAATGTAAAACAATAATAAATGCACTTTGTTATCCTACAAAATCATGTACATTTATATATTTTTTTACAAAAGTTGAACAAAACTTTTAATAAAGAGAAAGGTCAAACCAAATTTTTCAATAGGTATCTCTAAGTCTTTAGCTATACCCTTGGTGTAAAAATGAATGGTGTTAATCATAGATAAGTTATCTTCAACCATCAGAAATTTGATTGGTTGTTTTGGGTTACTGCTCCTTGCACTGCCTTATCAAATAAGCCAGCAGATGTATATAGTAGTGTTGGGCTAATGGTTCGGGCCAAACAAAAGTTTGGCCCGAACATCGCCTGTTCACTCATTGGGCGAACACCCGAATTTGCGGGGCGCTCAGCAGGATGTTTGCCCACCAAATGCCCCACAATGCACTGCATGCTGCACAGTGCATTATAAGCCCTGAATCGGCAAGGCACAGTGAAAGCTGGCTGTTAAGGAGCCAGCTGTTGCATCCTTAACAACTGATGAGCTATCAGCTGTGAATAGGCTTCCCTGCTGACAGCTGAATAAAAAAAAAAATAGCTGGCATTATAAAAAAAAGGGGAAAAAAAGGTTGTGGAGAGTCCTCCCAATCCATGCCAGGCCCTTCGGGTCTGGTATGGATTTTAAGGGAAACCTCACGCCAAAATAAAAAAAAACGTCTATATAAATCTATATCAGGCTCTTATCTGAGCATGCAGCCCAGCAGGCCAGGAAGGGGGATGAGCAAGCTCCCCCCTGAACCATACCAGGCCACATGCCCTCAACATGGGGGGAAGTGCTTTTGGCAAGGGCCTCATCCCCACAACCCTGGCTGGTGGTTATGGGGGTCTGTAGTCAGGTAGCTTATTGAAATCTGGAAGCCCCCTTTAACAAGGGAACCCCCAGATTCTGCTCCCTCTACGTCAATGAGTATGGGGTACATTGCCACTACCGGACCTGAAAAAAAAAAGCTCAACCGTCACTGAAGGCTAATCGCCTATTGCAGGCTCCAACATTCGATAGTTCTTATATGGGTAAGGGGTGAAGCCTGGAAACGCCACTTGGTGGCACCCCCCCTTGTGCCACAAGGTGACATCACCAGGTGGCTCCGGCCCTTACCTATATAAGAACTGTCAAATGGCAGAGCCTGAAGTAGGCGGTTACCATTCGTTGACAGTGGAGCATTTTTTTTTAAGGTATGGTGGTGGTGGCGGCATCATGATTGGCCATGGATCTACATTGGGGTTTTAATAAAGGAATTGTCAAAAACTATGCATGTGTTTTTATTTCTTTAAAAAAAAATGTTGGTGAATGGATAGGGGTACTATGTACCCCATACTCATTCACATAGAGGGGGCCAGGATCTGTGGGCCCCCTTGCTAAAGAGGTAGAACCCCCCACCCCAAAGCATCCCCCATGTTGAGGGCATGTGGCCTGGTAGGGTTCAGGAGGAGGGTGTTGCTCGCCCCCCCCCTTTCCTGATAGGCTTGGCTGCATGCTAGGATAAGGGTCTGGTAGGGATTTTTTGTGGGGACCCCACGCCATTTTTTCTAATTTTTCTGTTGCCAGAAATGTAATTGAATGCCGGCAAATTAAATGTAATTCGTTTTTCTTAAGAAATGTCAGTTTTGCTGCAGCAGGTTCTGTACACAGTACAGATGCTCCACTAAACAGGCACTATATTTAAAGTAATTTTTCATTTTTATTGTTTCACTTTAAGAATCATTAAAATTACTGCTCCTTTTAAAACAATATTTTTTTCAAGTTTTTTTTTTATTGCTTTGGTACATGTCCCCCAGGGCAGTACCCGGACCCCCATACCCTTTTTATGGCCAATAACTTGCATATAACCCTTCCAAATGGGGACTTTTAATTTTTCAAGTTGGGGCCCTATAGACTTCAATAGAATTCGGAGTTCGGGTCCAAACTTTTGCAATGTTCGGGAGTTCTGGTGCAAACCGAACCAGGGGGTGTTCGGGCCATCTGTAGTATTTAGCTAATGGTCTTTGCCTAAACATGAAGAAAGAAAAACATCTTACCATAAATGCACATATAATGTTATGATCACCTACACTAGAGGGCAAATAGCAGAGACTACTTATTTTTGCAGCTATGGTGGAGCAACACAGGATATCCGCAATTCCGATAACCTAATAAAAAAATAAAGCTTTACAATACAAAATAACCGTGAGTATATAAACCATGCAATGGAATTAAATAAGCACGAAAAATGAACTATACAACTTGTTCTATTGTTTTATACTTGTTTTGTAAATATATTCCTTTCCTTGTTCAGTACTGTGCTGAATCTGAAGTATCTGCAGTGTAATGGGTTTACTTAGTTCAATACAATAGAGACCACTAAAAGCATCTTCCTGCTGCAAAGCAAGCTTTAAAATGATACATTTCTCTTACTAAAGTTTTTATTACTCTGAATTGCACTCTAAAAAATGATTGTGCCCCCCCCCCCCAAAAAAAAAAAAAAAAATCATATAGTATAAATAAACATTTTTTAGTTTGTCTTTCCTTTTATATGTTAAATGGTAAATGTTATGAGGTGGAAAATAAAATATCTATAACAATGTATGAGCACTCCATGGAATATACTTATAGCTGGATAATATATGAACACACAGGCTGCAATAAATAGGAAGGTAGACAGTATCGGCATCATAATATTATTCTCTACGGCTAGATTTCTGAGACAGTGACTTTTCAATCAAGAGACCTAACAACTTGCTGTATGTGCCCTCATGGTAACAATCTTTTTGCATTGCAGTTATTTGCTGTGTGGATAGAAGGTAGCAAATAGGAAGTCTCACAAAACATATAACTGGCGTTATTAAAAGTTGGCCAAACACAAGGGTATGATTGTTTATTTGCAAAAATGTCAAACTCTTGAAAGATGACTAAAACAGCTCAAGTGCCCTCATTTGACTTCAATAAGTACTTATTTGATTTGCACTTTTTTACCACCTCATACTGATTTGCCCAGCAGCAAATCAGCAGTCCTGGGTTAGACTAGTCTGGGGCCTTTCCCAGCATGGGTAAACCATGTGTTATAATTTTTGGCTAGGTTAAAGAAGATGTAATGTAACATCAATGCAAATGCAAATAATCAATGCACCCATTACTAATTTGGTAAATACTATATCTCCTTATTATAGTCAAGGCAATATAAATAAATATATATATATATATATATATATATATATTTTTTTTTTTTTTTTTTTACTTTGTCAATTAAAAAATGAAGTGTTGCAGATTGAACTTTTGTATCATTTCCATGTGTTATTTTATTTCTTGTGAAAAAAAAGGTTGTTTACAAAGTTCAAAACCTCCAGCTAAATTTCCACATACAAAATAATAGGTCCAAGGAGTTACTGCTTCATATCAGATTGCCCTATTCAAAGTTTCCATAACACAGAGTGACCTTGAGGGCAGGGAACTTCTGCTGTACTGTCTCTTATGCCGCGTACACACGATCAGACTATCCGCCGGACAATTCGCCCGTGTCTGGGCTCTGGCGGACTTTTTCTTCCCAAAAGTCCGGCGGACTTAGAAAGAAGTCTTGACTCAAAATTGTCTGCTCGGCAGTCTGGCGGACAATCCGCCCGTCTGTGTGCTAGTCCGCCGGACTTTTCAAATGAACGGACTTGCCCACACACGGAGTAAAGTTAACCTTGCTAACCTTGCTAGCCCCGTCACCTGGTATGGATTTAAAGGGAAGCCCCTAAGCCAAAAAAAATGGCATGTGGGTCCCCCCAAAGTCCATACCAGACCCTTATCCAAGCACGCAGCCCAGCCGGTCAGGAAAGGGGGTGGGGATGAGCGAGCTCCCCCCCTCCTGAGCCGTACCAGGCCGCATGCCCTCAACATGGGGGTGCTGTGATGTCACACGGTGACCCCGCCCATTATGATGTCACAGTCCCAGCATCCCCTAGGATTGTGACATCATAAGGGGTGGGTCACCATGTGACATCCCCCGGTGACTCCGCCCCTTATGTCTATATAAGTCACTGCGCAACGCGTCCCTGGCATTGCAGCCGGAGAGAGCGTTGTGTCAACATCGGAAGGAAGAAGAAGAAAAGAAGAAGCCGGCGACAGCAACGAAGCAGAAGACCGGGCCAACGCTAGTAAAAGAGCTGGAAAAAGATAGAGGAGGCCCGGCAGAAGAAACGAAGAGCGGGACAAGACCCCCAAAGTCCAAGGAGACCCCCGGACGGCGGAGACGAAGGAGAAAGCCGGGCTCCTCCGCTAGTAAAAGAGCGGTAAAAGAGCAGAAGATAGCAGAGGAGCCTGGCGAGAAGACCCCCAAAGTCAGAAGAAGACTGTCTAATAAACTACTTTAAAAACCTGTGTTGTGTTTTTTTTATTAACACTTTTTTCCCTCAGGTGAATGGGTAGGGGTACCATTTACCCCATACTCATTCACATAGGGTGGGGGGCCGGGATCTGGGGCCCCCTTATCAAAGGGGGATCCCGGATTCTGATAAGCCCCCCGCCCGCAGACCCCAACAACCAACGGCCAGGTTGTCGGGAAGAGGCCCTTGTACTCATCAACATTGGGACAAGGTGCTTTGGGGGTGGGGGGGCCGCAGGAATCTCATTTTCCAGCTAATCTCCTTCCTAACAGGAATTTTAGCACCTCCTGACCCAGCATTAGCAATCCTTTACTTGGGCATAGAGAACTTCCCACCCAACTTCAGGCCAGCCATTACCCACATTCTCCTAGAGAACCGCATATTGATATTTCACAATTGGAAAAATAACACCTTTATAAATCTCTCAGATGTTACAAGAGCAGTCCACAGAAACTATACATTCGAGTGACTCATTGCAATCAATTCTATGCACTGTAACATATTTGACAAACATTAGTCTATATGGACAAAACGTAACAACGGCACGTAAAGCATCTTTGACCCATTGACTTTTACGTACTTTCACTTCACTCTACTGATTCGTTAATGATCTGTTATAGTTAACCACTCAAACGTTCTTATACGGATGTATACTGTGTATATCATCTTATGTGTTTGAAATGTTCATACTAATCTGTTAATATCTGAAATACTCAATAAAAATTATTGAAATAAAAAAAATATAACTTATCTGTTCATTATAATTTATCTTAAAACAGTAATTGAATGAATGGACGGATGAGTGGGTAAGAATGTAATGGATGAATGCATATAGGAATGAAAACAATAAATATATTTTCTATAGAAATAGAGATATGGAATTAGATTTGTATAAGTAGACATAGAAAGTATAGAAATAGACTAATGAAAATGATACATAAAAAAAGTAGTCATTCAATTTTTATGAAAACATATGTATGTGTAAATGATATGCAAATAATTTGTAAAAATGTTTTGTTAAATAAAGATATTATAAAAAAAAAAGTAATATTCTGTGCCTAAATCCAGGTTATTGCTGAAAAAAAATGTGTTTTTGTTCAGCCTCCACACGAAGCATGGATTCATGGTTTCTAAATTCACAGACATACTTATGTCCAAAAATATAATATTAAAGTATAATCTCACTCTATAACGGCAGTGCCATTTTAATTCCATAATATTTCTGCCATCTGGCATATCTAATATTCGACTTTAATCAATGCATTGTGTTTTACGTCTTTTAGAAAATGTTCACGGTAATTCTATCATTATAAAATAATCCTCCCACCATAACTGTGATAAATTGTACTGATACTTCAATAGATAATTCAAATAAAACTGATTCAAGGTAAAACATTGCACATTTTAATAAAGATTTGATCTTAGACCTCAATCAGATTCCCTGAGGCTGTTAATTAATACATTCTTTTTGTTAAAAAGTCATTGGCTTTTAGAACAAACTTTATAATGTTCAGGCCCAACTAGCCAAATTTTTGTCCAATTCAGTGTGAAGTTGGACATGAGATAAAATGTGTCAGAATTTGAGACTATGTAACATTTTTTGATACCTAAACTGAATACAAGAAGAGTTGAATCATATTTCAAAGACTTTTCAAGTTCAGATATTGGTGAACATTTGTTGAAAGCTGAATGACTTCACTGCCTGTTTTATCACATTCCTTCTACAAACAGACATGAAGTAAAATTCTGAAGTGCTCTCAGTGATGAAAGCAATAATGAATAAAGCATTTTATTTGACACTGAGGTAATAGATTGGACAGATACTTCAACTACACAACAATTTTGGAGGTTAATGAGTGAGGATCACCACCCAATCACCGTCCAGATGAAGCTACGTTATTTTTAATAGCAAAATGCGTTGACGTCATAGCTGTTCCGCCATGTGACGCCGTTCGTACAAGCTCCCAGCGCGGAGGACACGACAGGCAGTGGGATGATTTGAACATGCACGGCTTACCGCTAATTGCATGGAACAATCCACAAACAGCTACACATCAGCACCAGTGTCAAAGACACACTACAGTCAATACCAACGGAGGAGGCCACATAAGGATCTAACGGAGGATCAAGGCAAGAAACATATCCATTATAGGTAAATTATATGTTTTTGTATAGCTTGAAAGAATTTGGAGGGAAGTGGGATGAGGAGGGTTCTGAATAAATATAGTAGTTTAGGGAGAATAAACATTTTGACTACTGTAATTTGTTCCCAATTTGGATGTGCCAAAGGATTGGAATGATTGTAGATTTGTGGATATGGACTGCATTAGTGATTTATGATTACATTCGAATAGCTTGCTAGTTGAAGGGGTTAGATTAATGCATAGATATGGAATGGATTTCTTGGCCCAGGTAAATGGGAAAGTTTTAGTAAGAGCATTTTGTGTGACCAGGGGGGTGTGTAGATTTAGAATCACGGAATTTGAATTACCCAAGCATTCAAGTCCTTTTACGAGACTCTATACAACCTAAACACAGCCCGACCCTCCCCGGAGCATATAGCTGACTACATAGCCTCTTCCAACATGCCCACCCTGCCGACGGAAACACGAGACATCTTAGAGGAACCCATAACATTGTCCGAAATACAACTGGCAATAGGGAATACCAAACGAGGGAAGGCCCCGGGTCCGGACGGCCTGACAATACAGTACTACAAGACTCTACTTCCGTCCCTAGGAAATCACCTACTCAAACTTTTCAATGACCTCACCAAAGGGAGCAAATTCCATGACGCCACGTTACAGGCCCAAATAGCAGTGATACCCAAAGAAGGTAAAGACCCGTCTCAGTGCGGGAGCTACCGACCTATTTCCCTACTGAATACAGATCTAAAACTGTTCACTAAAATCATAGCCTTGAGGCTGCAGTCATTCATCCCCGAGTTGATACACCTAGACCAAGTAGGCTTTGTCCCAACCAGGGAGGCAAGGGACAACACCACCAAAGTCCTGAACCTGCTTTATACTGCCACCTCAGAAAATAGACCAAGTGTCTTTCTCAGCACAGACGCTGAGAAAGCCTTTGACCGGGTAAACTGGGCTTTCATGTCTGCCACACTACACCATATAGGGCTGGGTAGCAACATGTTGCAATGGATCTCTGCAATATACACAACACCATCGGCCAGGGTGAGGGCTAATGGAGTAACTTCCGACCCCTTTCTGATCACAAATGGGACGCGACAGGGATGCCCACTCTCACCCCTCCTCTTTGTGCTGTCCCTCGAACCATTCTTATGCCACATTAGATAAAATCCGAACATTACGGGAATACCGATTAACCACACCCAATACAAAGTATCAGCCTACGCTGACGACCTGCTGTTCTCAATCTCGAACCAGACAATATCCCTCCCAAATTTAATGTAGGAATTTACAACATACGGGGCACTCTCAAACTTGAAGATTAATTTTGCTAAGTCAGAGGCGATGGGGGTGGGGATACCGTCAACGCAGCTCACACACCTCCAAGCCAGCTTTAACTTGAAGTGGACAAACAAGGCCCTGAAATACCTAGGCACATACATCCCTCACACACTCTCAAAACTGTACGAACTTAATTTCCCGCCGCTACTATTGAAAATAAAATCTCTCCTGAACCGAAGGAAATCTGGTATGCATTCCTGGATAGGCCGTTGCAACATCCTAAAGATGACTATCCTCCCAAAAATCCTCTACCTAATGCAGGCCCTACCTATACACATACCAACTGCTTTTTTCAAAAGGGTACAATCAGCATTCACAGAGTTCGTCTGGGCAAAAAAAAGACCTAGACTCACCAACAAACTGCTTGTTCTCCCCAAAACGCATGGCGGTCTAGCCCTACCAAATATCCGAGCCTATTATCAGGCTGTACACCTGGGGAGACTCATAGATTGGTGCCGCCATCAGGAAACCAAGCTATGGGCCAAGATGGAACAATCCCAAAGTGCGATCCCTCTTCGGGGAGCACCATGGTGCTACCCAGCACTACCAACAGAGATTAAACTTCACCCACTGATTGGTAACTCAGCGCGGATCTGCGCCCGGCTAATTTTGCAGACGTCCCTCTCTTCCCCGAATTCGCCCCTCTACCCTATAATAGGCAACCCCTTATTTACACCGGGTCTTTCTGACGGGTGCCTCCGGAGTCTAGATGAGGCGGGCCTACACCAAGCTTCCCACTACAGTTCAGGTGGGCGCTGGAAAACGATGGCGGATTTTCTGGATCCTACGGGCCCGTTTCGCCTAGACTTCCTGAGGACACTCCAACTAACACATTTCCTCAGTACGATCCCGCCCCCCACAGGAGACAACCAGACACTTACAGCCCTAGAGGAGCTCTGTACTGACACGGGTGCCCTACCTCACACACTCTCACTGACCTATAACCTTTTAAATACTCCCCCAGCAGACTTTATACCCCCGGGACTACTTAAATGGGAAAAAGATTTAGATTGTCAATTCAATAACACCAAGAGGCAACGTATTCTTAGATTCACACACAAATCCTCTATCTGTGCCAAGATCCAGGAAACAAATTACAAAATTCTCTCACGATGGTACAGGACCCCATCACTACTCCACAAGTTTTACCCGACTACATCAGACCTGTGCTGGCGCTGTCACACAGACAAAGATGGACCAGTAGGTTACATACTTACATACTGTTCTTGTTGATACTGTTAGAAAAATTATGATGTATCACCAGTTTTGTCTTTTACTTTGTATGTTATGTGGAAAGTATGTAACCTACTGGTCCATGTGGACCCATTTCCTGACATAAATAAACAATTTAAAAAAAAAAAAAAAAAAAAAAAAGAATCACGGAATTTGAATTGTTTCGTTTACAATAGGAATCTTTAGCAAAAAACTATAATAGGAAACTTTAGCAAATTGGGATAAAATATTGCGTGTCGAGTATTGGGGCACTTTTATATTTTATATTGCAAGGGTTAAGTGCCATTAGTGATTGGAGAGCACACCCATAAAACTGTTTTAAACCTAGTCGAACTTGACAAAACCATCCTTGCATTGGGGCACTTTTATATTGCAAGGGTTAAGTGCTTGATTAGTCTACAGAACTTTACAGGATGTGTTGTTGGCCTTCTATACCCAAACACCCCCCCCCCCCCACACACACACACACACCCCACCACCTGTCGCTGCCGACTCTGGCATTTTCCTTCACTCCTTGAAGCTCTAGTCTGTTGGTGGAGCCCTCAATATTATCACATACAATGCAAGTAGGTTAAGGGACAATCATGTGACTGCAGCCCTGAAGTACCTTGGAGAGGAAGCTGGGGGGAACAGTTGCATGAACTGCTGGATCCAGAAGGCTCCGTATCTGTACACTCTAGACTAAAGAAACATTTGCAGTGTAGGGGGGCACTGTAAGGGTTGTTTTTGTCACATTCCCGAGTTCAGCTTTAAACTCTAGCATATTATGCTGAAAAAAATATTCTGTAGAATGCTGCTTTATATTATCTTAATTCTGTGAAACTATTGTATAATAGACATGTGCACACTGAAATATTTTGTTTTGGAATTTTGTTTGCATCCGAAAAATAAATGTATTTAGTTACTCCTGAAATTCGTTTTTATTTATTTTGTTTCGTTATAAATGCATTTGTCCGAAAATCTGAAATAATTAAGATTGAATCTGTCATTGAAGGCTTATGGTGTCTGTCAAATGTTCTAAGAAGATTTGACGGAGCAGCTAAATTGTATGACGCCGCAATCGAATGTTCCACCTACAAGCTATAGTAGAATTCTAATGTTGTATGACACTAGTAATAATTATATTTATTAATTATTATTACTAGTCAACCAACATTAGAATTCTTCTATATCCTATGGGTGGAGCATTTGACCATAAATGTCCGCTCGCACCGACTGCTTCGTCGAATCTTTATGTTGAATCCTTTCTCTCTATGTTGAATAATCTAGGACTAATAGAGTTAGGTTAGGCACATTTGACCTTTTTTGCTATTGTCTCTATAATGTCGAATCTTTTCTCTCTATGTAGAATAATCTTGGACAAATAGAGCTAAGGTTAGGCATATTCGACCACAGGTTCGATGGACACAGATCACTATTGTCAGCGTCATGTTGAATCTCCTATCTATATCGAACTGTTGTCACAACGAAAACGAAAATAAAGCATTTGTTTATGTCGGAGTTTTTTGGTTTTCGGATTCTGCACGTTTGTTATGCTTTGTTAAAACGATAACGAAAATACCCGAAATTCGGACGAAAACTCATTCGGATGAAAACAAATGCACATGTCTATTGTATAAGACATAACTTCACAGAAATCCATTTCTTCTGTTATCCAATATTGCTGGTGCTCATTAAAGACCATAAAATAGTAAAAACAAAAAAGTAAGCAAAGCAAACGTAAGGCTTGGTTTATTTACCTTTTAGTGCTAGCTGCTGTTTTCTTTACTTTTTCTGCTAAGCTCTGACCTTACATTTTTCATCTCTCATTGATGACCGTTTAAATCACAGATCAACTGTGGTCTCTATAGCATTTGATCAAAAATATGGATAGATGTTTTGCTATTTAAGCCTCTCAGCCTATTTAGCAATGGTGTAAGTTCATTTTCAGGACTCCACACGCATTACTTTCTCTAAGCAAATGTTTCCAGTTTATTATGTATTTGAATTTAATATTTGCACTTTGTCATTTTCCTTTTCCTTCCTGTGCTGTACTTGTAGCCTTTGTTATATGCAAAAGGTTCTTTTAAGCAAGCGTCTGCAACCTCTATATACTTCTGCTTCCCGGAGAGAATCTGATGAAAGATGTCACAGAAGCTGACAAGTGGTTCTAAGAATTATGCTACTTGACAAGTGACACTTTTTTAAATTCCACTTCCATCTTTTTTTTTTTTTCTCGCCATGACATAAAAGGTAGCTATGAAAAAAAAAAAGAATACTCAATCTATTCTGAACAAAAAAAAAGAAGCTGTTCTCTAAGCCTTTGTCTATGCTGGGGATTTTCGGCTACAGATGTCCTAGAACATTTAATATTGAGAATGGTAAAAGTAAATATGAATTTGGTCACAGAGCCACTCTTAAACCCCAGAAGAAGGTTTATTGCACAGCTTGGCAAATGAACTTGATGATAAATGCATATGATGCTACCTGTCTTTTTAGTCTCCTGAATCATCTTTAACCATTTTTTTTCTTTGTCTATAATAAATAAAGCTGTTTTTAAAAATTGAGCAGGGGAATTGGGGATTAGCTAAGCAACAAAGAATGCTGAATACATTATAAAGATAAATAAAAATGAATTGTGCACAGTGTTACTCAATGGTCCTGATTTACCATAGGAATACTGTAGAACTGCTGTGCTTTAAAAAATATTTGCTTGTGCTATGAGAATACACAAGTGCACAAAACCTGTAGTAGTGAGATGGGGTGTGTGTAAAAAAATTCTGCTTGCTCCAAAATGATATTCAAATGATTGTAAATGCTTTACCTGTGTCGTAAGTAGAGGTATATCTCATACTATTTTGCCAGATGGACATTCGTTTTGAAATATGCACTTTCACTGACTCCTCTCTCTTTGGCAGATTATTTAGTTTTCTACCATATTTTGACTCCTAAAAAACAGCAGTGTGCAATCCACATTTTCAATGCCATTCCTAAAATCAGGCCATGGTGTCGAGTACTGAAGACTGAATCTGTACAAGTTGAAATATGGAAAATCTTGTTTGAAATTCAACTAAACCAAGCTTAGCTGAAAACCATATTAAAGTCTATGGGAAGTGAATTTTGTTGGTAAGTTTTGACCATTTTTAGGGCTAGTAGGCAAACTTAAACTAAAGCATGGATATTGTATTAAAATAACATATAGCAGGGATAGAGTCTTTCTTTTCATGTGTGTTTGAGGGTAACATTGAAAACACACAAATCCTTTATAATACATGCTTGGGGATGCCTTTAATATGTACATGGTGTTACAAAAAAGTGTGATTTCACGGTCAGTCTTAGTGAAAAGGTACACTGAAAGTACATATTTGGCTAAGAAATTGTTTTGTTTTTACAATTAGCTTGCTCATACAGAAACAACCCAATCTAATTAATGGCTACTTTGAATACAGTAATGATTTATTTTTTTAAACAATGTGGGGTTCCCTTTAATATTCCAACCAGACCCTTATCCAGGCACAAAATTTGAGTGGCCAGGAAAGAGATGGCAATGACCGTCCTTTTTCTGTACCAGATCAGGCCACATGCTTTTCAACAGTGTGGGGTGCCTTGCAAAGTTCCCCTGCCCCTTTGTAAAAAACCCTACCTCTGATGACCTAGGAAGGAAGTGGGGGTAATATAAGGGGACTCATAATGAAACCTGAGACTTTTTTTTAAGATGTGTGTTTATTTACTATTGACGGTTTTTGATAATGGGCAATAATGTACCCCTGTACTCATTCCACTGGGAGGGTGCTGATATCTTGCTTCCCTTTATTATAAAGGTGGCCTCCAGATTCTATTATTAGCCCCCCATATTATCCTTACCTCCTTTGTTGAGTCATCAAAGATGGAGAAGAGGCGCTTGTCCCTCAACATTTATTTTGCAAGGGAGAACTTTGCTATTTCCCCCCCTGTAAGGTACCCTCCCAATGTTTAAATACACGTGGCTTGGAGAATAGAGGCAACATGCTCACTGTCCATGGCCACCTAGGCTGTATATATACATAGTATATATATATATTCATATATATATACTGTATATGTACAGTATAGTATTATTGTCTTTATTTTTTTCACATTTATCATCCCTAAGGAAGCCCTAAATTAAGGAAAAACAGGTTGGGATGTTTTGGGTTATTTATTAATTTATTTTTCCAAAATCAAAGTTTATTGTATACAGAAGATATATTGCAAAATAAGAAAACCATTTGTAGAATGTCAAAACTGCAGTACAATGCAATATTATAATTTGTCAAAGATATTACTGGGAGTAGTGCAATGTTTTTCAGTAGGGTGAACAATAAAAAAAAAACATTAAAAAAAAACATTAAAAGGTGAACAATATGGGCACTGAGCCCTGAAAGCGACCTGGTAGTTTTATAGTTGTCGCTGTTACCCTGTTCAGTTAGCGTACTGGAGTTTCCCTGTCTTGACCGTTAGGGCAGCTGTGAGCCCTCGAGTTTCTTGGGGTATGTACAATATCTCGGTATTGGTCGTTTTAGGGGGCTTTGGCAATAATAGGGGTTGGGTGTAGGCTTAGTGGTCATGCTTCCCTTTTGGAGATATTTGTATGTTGTTATGGGTTGGATGCCCGTTTTGACCATGGGCTAGGTGTCCAAAGACTCTAGGGCAGGTGAAACCCTGTGGGATTGTGGTCACTGGACCACAAGCAATCCATAGATAAAAGGTGGGTCCAATGGGCACCTTCCACGTTCAGTTGGGTTAGTTGAGTCGTTGGGGAGAACCCATTAGGTTAGTTGAGCGGGAGTTGCAAGGGGACCTAGTATAGAGAGGCTCCTCTTGGGTGATGATTGCTAAAGCGGATCCAGCTATCAGGAAGGGGTAAAAGGCCTGGGTAGAAGGGGGTGGTTGGTATCGTATTTTTATGTATAGATGTATTATTTGGACTTGCGGTGTGGTATGTGTGTAAAGGATAGAAAAGGAGAAGTGGGGGGGTAGCTTAAAGGTGAGAAGGGTGGTCTTATCCTCCTCCTCCAACCTGACATCACGTTCCCTCAAGCATCATTGAGACAATAATTGAGCATGTTCGTCAGGCATTTTAAAGTGGTGCCAACAAGCCCTAATTTTCCTGAATTTGGTTGGCGTGTCTTTGGCTTGGTGAACTGATTGGGGTTATGATCCGAGAATAGGATAGCATATATGTCAGAGATCGCGTGTCTTGGTGGTTCTTTATTGGTACAAAGTTCTTCGAGAGGTGTGCGTTTTCTAGCATAGTCTGGCATGTTTGTGTGTGCGTGAGGAAATGTCGGAGTTGGCAGTATGTCCAGAATGGGAAGGATTGTCCTGACATCTGCCTAGACAATGTGGGTAAAGTCAGAAAGGTGTCCCTGGCAAAGAAGTGTTCTGGACCCCCATCTGTAACAGGTGAGGTAAGGAGGACATTTGGAATTTACTGCATGATTTCTGGAAGATTTGTAGTGTGTTGTAAATCAGGGGGTGTTGTTTGCATCCTGGTGGAACGTATCTTGGGGCTGTCCAGGGTAGTTGACGTATTGGCATGGGGGAGAATGCATTTTCGATGTTCACCCATGCTTTTGTATGGTTATGAATATTCCAATCTGTGGTGTCAGACACTCACCTGTTGTGGTGACAATCTCAACCCCCTTTTCTTCCTCCACATCCTCATCTTGTGGTGTCCTCTGTTCCCCTTCTTCATGAGGTGAGGGGTCCCTGGTGTTCTCAGATGTCCCGAGTCTTTGCTCCCTTATGAGAATGAAACAAACGGTATACTTAGCACACCGATATTTGTAGCCAAAAATAGGAATAGGAAACATTGCTTGGAGGTGGGGTACAATTGTCTGTTTGGGTAGAGTTCCAAGTCAAAGACATGATTAATTCTCCTAACCAAGCTGGAATACTGACCTTTTTTTGACAAGTTTCACACATGGAGACACCCCAAGTATGCACTGGAGCATCTGTGTGGGACACCCTAAAAAGTTTAAACACTAGTGCTCCTGATTCCAGATGTGTAAACAGCTGCTGAGTGTCCTCTCCTCACATTACACTGAATCAAGTTTGCAATTCATTACAGATTGCAGATGATCTTTCAGCAGCATTCTCCACTATGTTGGAGAACCTTTGGACACACAGGAAATGTAACTAATGTCTAGTGGTACTGTCCACGTTAAGTGAATTTCTGGTTTGATATTTTGAAATTCATTATCTCTTTTACCCATATTTCCTGCATCCAACAAAACAAAAATAGCTCTATTTGGAGTGGGAATTGAGCAGTGGTCTATTAATTTTCAAACCTTTGAAACCCATACTTTTATAGTAGCTAGACTTGCTGTTGTGAGACTGGAAAGATACCATAACAGTTCCTCTCTATGGTCATCCATATAATTAATGACCATATCCTATACACATATCTATTTGCCAGAGCACACCTAATATTTTCTGGCAACAATGGTACCATTGGCTATTTGGCAACAGATGCATCACCCTACCTTAGAGCAATATGACCTAACTCCCTGATCAGATTTACCCTGCTTGATCCTTCTCACTACACTTATAATGCATGTTAAACTGATTGATAAACAAATTACCAGTTGCATCTCAGGAAATATGAACATAGTTTAGTAATTTGTTATTTAGATGTTTATAATTCATACAACCTTTGTAACTGGATTCCTCTTTCTTCCTTCTCTTGACCAGCCATGCTTTAAAGGGTATGAATTTTTCTCCTTGTTCTTATATTTTCACCATTAGACCCAGGTCAACAATTGTACCAATGGCTTGATACTTTTGACATACCAAACTATGTATTGTGAATATGTTATGTGACATTTTGTTAATTGTTACTGAAGTATTATTATTTTAGTACTTATTGCTATAAGTAATAAAGAAATAAAGTAAAAAAAATGAACCCGCAAAACAGTATTTATCTGGTTGGGCAGTAGCACTTTCCTACACAAAGATTTCACACAGCCAGCGTTGAGCAAGGTATAGCTTAAAACTGAATTGCACTGATTTGCACAGAACATGTTTCAGCAGTACAATTATAATCACAATAATGTGAATAGCTAGAAGGGACAACTGAATTATAGGTATACAAACCCTTTTCAAACAGATAATAAGAATATTTTCAGGAAAAAAACGTTTAATCAACTAGAGCTTGAGAAAATTAGCAGTGTGTAGTCGATTTGTTGTCAACCAGAATACCAGAATATTCTACTGTTAAACAAATGCAGGATCAAAGCTCAAAGACCTATACAGGGGCAGGCAACGTATTCAGCATAGTAAGGCCTTTATGTACACTGCTGCTGGTAAACAGACGTTTAGGAGCAGTTGGGCATTTTTTTTAAGCTGCCCCTGAACTCTCCTCTATGTTATCTTATCGGTACATGGTCGTTTATAGTCGTTTATAGGCAGTTGAGTCTAGAAGCATTTTTCTGGAAAACAAAAAAATGCATTCAGGACGGATATTCAGAGGCATTTGAAATGCCAAATGCCTGTAACAGCTTGCAAACATGGTATATCGCATTTAGCCGCGCTCCGTTTACAGGCATTTTTAATGGAGATACATTTTTGACTATTTGAAAAAACGCTTCTAAACACAAATGCGGCTAAATGCGGCTAAATGTGGCATGTAAATGTGGAAAAACTGACTAAATGTTGGTTACTATCTCTCACGTTATATCGTTCAGGAGAGGTTTTAAGATGTCCAGGGTACATTAAGCCTACTGCCCCGTACAGACCTGAAGGGCCTGGTATGGATTTTGGGGGGACCCCCACGCAATTTTTTTTTTCATTTTGGTTAATATTCGTACCAGACCCAAAGGGCCTTGTATGGATTTTTTGGGGGGACCCCATGCCGTTTTTTTCAATGACTTTTAACTGTATTGCTGAGAACCGACAATTCATTATAGCCACGAGTAGTTTTAAATGACTTTTTTTTCCTTTAGAAATGTCATTTTGTGCAGGGACTGTTCTAAACACGGGAAACATGCGCCAATTTACAGGCATACTATAGACACCCCCCAGGTATGAAATTTAAAGGAATATTTCACTTTTATTGTTTCACTTTAAGCATTGTTAAAATCACTGCTCCCGAAAAAACTTTAGTTTTTAAAAATTTTTTTTTGCATTTATAGATGTCCCCTGGGGCAGGACCCAGGTCCCCAAACACTTTTTATTAAAAAAAAAAATATTTTGAAAAGACAAACAACACATGTAAATACAAAGGAATACTATATCAAATATAGAATATCAGTAAAGCAACAAATTAAGTGATACATGCATAGGTCCGTTATAGGTAGAGAGCTGACGGTTGCCGGAGCCTTCGATCCAAGCCCGTTGCGAACAACAAACCAATTGTTGGATAAGCTAAAGGATAAGCCAGTCTGTTTTATTGCGGAACCCATGCCCCCCGACACCCCTAAAGGGAACACACTGTGACGGAGGGGGCAGGTCCCTGTCATCACCAACAATGTACTTTTCCTCTAAATATGAAAAATGGGAAAACCTCCAGGCATTTAGATCTAAGCGATGAACTAAAGGGTTATCAACACTCAACCCAACCCTTAGCGCCTGAACTGATCAAGTTCACTTCTAGAATAACTTAGACATTGAGATATTAGTGATAGTTCCAAGATCCAAAGTGGACTGACGAAAGGAGAAGGAAAGGAGCGAGGAAAGGATAGAGAGAAAGAGAAAAATAAACGAGGGAAGAAGACAGAGGAGAGATCAGGAGCATCACTACTCATTCAGACAGCATTTTATGTTGACATTGTAGGGGGGCCAAAAGGTATGCCCATCAGTCGAGCCCACGGTTCCCAGGTAGCTTCAAATTTCTTGGTTGTGTCTTGTACCAAACTGGAGAGCTTTTCCTGGAACATTATCCAGGATATTTTCCTTTTTGCCATTAGGAGAGAGACACCTGGCTTTTTCCAGGCCCTGGCAATCGTGAGTTTAGCCCCCAAGAGCACAAAATGTACTCATTTACTAGAGGATTTGGAGATCCGTGGGATCGAGGCATTTAGAAGGGCCACCATAGGAGTCCTGGGAGCTTGGGTACCCACTAACTTGTCAATTATGTTGAACACTTTTTTCCAGAAAGGACAAATTTTTGGGCACTCCCACCAAATATGCAGCATCGTGCCTGTAAGTTGACAGCCCCTGAAACATAGAGGGTTAACTGTAGGAAAAATTGAAGCCAGTCTGGAAGGAGTATAATACCATCTGGAGATCACTTTCAGGCTGGCTTCCATTAGAGTGGTGTTAAGGATGCCTTTAAAGGATTTAAAACATGCTGACTGACATTTCTCCAGATTCCATTGGAATTGAAGGTCAGATTCCCAGACCTCCATAAAGGACATTTTAGAGACAGGAGAAGTAAGCAACGAGTAGACTACTGTGATCCCCCCCTCTGGTCTATGGTCTTACCGCACCACTATTCATAATCCGTAAATTTTGGAGGGAGGGGGTTGTCTTTACACAGGGAATGTAAGAAGTGGGATATTTGGCGAAACCTATATTGTTCAGAGTGGGGGAGGTCAAGCTTTTTGATACAGTGCTTTAGGGTGAATGGGCCGGAAGCTGTGAAAAAATGCCCTATCCTATAAAGTCCTCTATCCACCCACCATTTAAAGGCTAAGACATTTTTCTCAGGGGGGGTGGATTTGGGTTATTGTATAGATGAGTCAGGGGTTTATAGGCTGCAACCAGAGCCGGTGATTAACGTAAGAAGTCCTAGAGGGCAAAGGAGTGAGACAGGGTAGGGGCGAGGATCAGGGGTCTATTTTTCGGGGGACTCCAAAGCAGAAAATCTAAAGTAAAATTAGGGAGAGATTGTTTTTCTATTTGGACCCAGTCAGGCTTCTCGGATCTAGAGTAGACTATTGACAGTTGGGCCAGCCTAGCCACCTGCTAATATTTATAGAGTTGGGGCAGTCCCAGACCTCCTTTTTTCCTGTGTGTGTGTATAGGGACCTTTGATGGATTTTGTATCCTGCCTTGCCCCAAGTGTACTTCAGAATCCTGCCTTGGAAAGCTTTGATATGGTCCTTCCAGATGGGGATGGGAAGAGAGCAAAAGAGATATAATAATCTTGGGAGCAGCGTAATTTCAATGGAATTAATCCTCCCCAGCCAAGAAATGTTATGTTGGGACCAGGTGTTTAGGCCCACCCCTAGCTTACTGTACATGGGAGGGTAGTTATGGCTATACAGGCTTTCAATCCTAGCTGTCAAGTTAATTCCCAAATATCTAATGGAGGAGTTGCTCCATTTGAATTTGAAGGACTTTTGTAGAAGTGCCACAGTGTCGCTTTGTAGGGATACATTTAGTGCCTCAGATTTAGAATAGTTCACTTGGAGGCCTGATATCTTTGCCAAGGTATCCAAGGTTTGGCATAAGTTGGGGAGAGAGGTAATGGGTGAGGTGAGGAAGAGCCTAACGTCGTCCGTGAAGAGGCTGCACTTGTGATTTTGGAATCCGCAGGACACAACCTTTATATTCGGGTTTTGGCGAATCGCTATAGTGAGGAGTTCTATCGCTATCGCAAATATAAGTGGCGAGAGTGGGGATCCTTGTCTAGTCCCCTTTCTTATTGTTATAGGCTTGGAATAGTAGCCTTGGAGCCTTATAAGGGCTGAGGGATTGGAGTAAAGTGCCTGCATTAGGCCCATGAATCGTTGGCCGAAGCCCCACCATTCCAAAATGGCAAAAATGTAGGGCCAGGAGACTGAGTCGAAGGCCTTTTGTATTTCCAATGACAAGAGCATTCCTGACTGTTTGGGCCCCCCTCCCAATTAGTTTGGAGAATGGACATTACATCTATTGCCCTCCTTATCTGATCCGGACTTTGCCTGCCCTGGATGAAACCCACTTAATCCTTGTTGCAATATGTGTTGATGAATGAGGCAATACGGTTAGTGAGAATTTTGGTTAGAATCTTGATGTAGCAGTTAATAAGCGATATAGGGTGATAATTCCCTACTTCTTCCGGATTCTTGTCCGGCTTTGGTATTACTGCAATGTACATCTCCTTTCCTTCCTATTTTAAAGAATTTCGTTAGATACGGGGCTAAGGTGGTAGAGAATGTTTTGTAATAGGGATTCGACAGGCCATCAGGACCAGGGGCGGAGCCAGTTTTCAGCGTTTTTATTACTCCTAGCACCTCACCCTCTGTGAATGGGGCTTCTAGGCTGTCTTTGTGTTCTGTTGTGATCATTGGAATGGAGAGGCCATCTAAATATGAGCCTAGTGCAGAGTCAGTGGGGGGTGTACCCGGGGAGTAAAGTTTTTCATAAAAATCATGAAAAGTTTCCAGGATTTTAGAGGGGTCAGCCATGGTGCCCTGGCCTGGAATTCTTATTTTTGGCATTATATATGACTTGATTTGGGGTGTTAATTCAGCTGCCAGCATGGAGCCCATCCTGTCCCTTTGGGTATAAAACCAATGCTTGTTCCAACCGATTTGTTTCTCCGCTTTAGCTGTCAGAGCTAGGCTGAGCTCTAATCTGGCTTTGTCAAGTTGTGGTACCATGGAAGGGGAGGGATTTGATTTGCGAGGCACCCAAAGTTTTGTGTACTCAGCCTCTATCCTCTTTATGTCTGCCTCTCTTTCCCTCTTAATCTTAGATGCCATGCTCCCCTCTAATGAAGGTCTTGTGGGCTGCCCACAACGTTTCAGCTGAGATTTCCTCACGGTCATTAAAGAGAAAATATTCTTTTATAGATTTTTCTAGCATTGTGACTCGGATAGGGTCAGAGAGAATGCACTTGTTGAGTCTCCACGGTCTCTGATCTGGAGTGAGTTTGGACTAAGAGGTGATCAATCCTGGCATAAGAATTGTGAGGGTGAGAAAAGTGGGTATAGTCCCTTTTGGTGGGGTTCAATTCCCTCCAGACATCCGCCATCCCTTGGGCATGAACGAGTTTTGCTATTTTGAAGCTTTCGTTGGTTGGACGGGTAAGTTGATCATTGCGGGGTCTAAACTTATCCTGCGCCCGGTCAAAAGCGGTATTGGAGTCTCCTCTAAAAATTACCGTGTCCTCCAGTGACTGGGTGAGGGTGTTGAAGAGATGTTTGAAGAATGCTGCTTGGCCTTTATTAGGGGCATAGTAGGAGACCAGAGTGTAGAGCTGCCCATCTATCGTTCCCTTAACCATGATGTATCTGCCACCTGGATCTTTAGTATCTGAGATCCAACTCAATTTGCATGTTTTAGCGATCACGACTGCCAGCCCTTTGGTTTTATTTTCTGTGCTGGCCATATAAAATGTTGGGAAGTGGGAGTGGAGAAACTTGGGACAGTACCGAGTTGGGAAATTAGTTTCTTGCAGTAAGACAATATCAAGTTTTGAGGTGTTAAATACCTTCCTATGTTTAAGGGGGGAGTTTGAGCCCTGGACATTATGGGTAGCAATGTCCAGGGCATTGTGTGTGCGGTCAGCCATGAGTCCGGGAGGGGAGGGAGCTGTGGAATCCACCATCACTTACCTTAACGAGTGTCTGTTGGATACAAGCTGAGGAGGGGCATATTGTGTGGTTATCGTATGGAATTTCAGTCTGCCTCGGCCCACTGAAGATTATTTCTGCAACAGATAATATGAGTGAATGATGCTCCAAAGGAAGAAAGAGCGAGAGTAGAAGGGAAGACAAAAAAAAGTAAGGGGGAGTTTACCCCTTCCAAGGCTACCTAGAGCCCGAGGAAGAGAAAAGTCCCCGATCGTCATCTCACTGTGAGATGTGAGATGATTTAGGAAGGTCAAAATCACCAACCAAATCGGTTGGGCATCCTATCCCCCTGAAACTCGCAGGCGTCAAAGGGATAGGAGGAGGCACATGCAAACCACAACGCACCAGAGCGCCCCGAAACCTGCAGTGCTGTGCTTCCTACAGAGATACAGATCAGCAAATATAGTACAGGTTATAACATACATAACTAAAACACCATCCAGGGGGTTTTCCGAGCCCCAAAATCTTTTCAACCTGGAACCCCTCCCCATGGGAAAAGGGTGGGAAGCTGGGCCACAGGGCTACCAAGCTTCGCTAGGGTGATTCCCAAACTGTGTTTAGTGTCCTAAGCGACCAAATATTTCCTGACTATCCCAGTGGATACAGTTGTGAGGGAACCACGTCCGGGAACACACAAAAAAAAAGGGGGGAAGGGGGGGAGACCCATAGTCAAAGGGGAAACTAAATAGGCTACATAGGGAGCCAAACTTTCCCTCAAGTGAAGGGAGAACACCTGGTGTACCCACTCCCATGTATTGGGAGAAAACCAGTCTACACAATGATAAGAAGAGTCAAGTGCAGATACAGGTTAATAAATGGGACATTGGTAGCAATGAGATTCTGCGATCATGTAGGTCCATTTTGAGAAGATCTTCTAGACTTGGTCTTGTTCCAAAGGGGGGTTCGGTGAACTGATCGGAACCCCAAACACTTTTTATGACAATACCATGCATATAAGCCTTTAAAATTAGCACTTTTGATTTCTCCCATAGGCAATTCATTATAGCCGCGAGTAGTTTTAAATGACTTTTTTACCTCTAGAAATGTAATTTTGTGCAGGGACTGTTTCGTAATACATGAAAAATGCGCCACTTTACAGGCATACTAGACACTCCCCAGGTATGAAATTTACAGGAATATTTCACTTTTATTGTTTCACTTTAAGCATTATTAAAATCACTCCTCCCAAAAAAACTTCTGTTTTTAAAACTTTTTTTGCATTGTCCTGGGGCAGTGTCCCCAAACACTTTTTATGAATATAACTTATATTAACGTATTAACCCTTAAAATTAGCACTTTTGATTTTTCACGTTCGTGTCCCATAGACTTTAATGGTGTTCACGTGTTTGAACAAATTTTTTGCCTGTTTGTAACCTCCCAACCTCTTCCTTACCCCAGATATGTGCAGCACTTAATGAATTTGCGGAAGTATCGTGTCTCCGAGTAAACATGTCTAAATCTCAGGCTCTGAATGTATCTCTCCCGGGCTCCCTAGTCTCCCACTTACAGGAAACCTATTAATTTGGATGGAGTAATTTCTCCAATAAATACTTAGGACTTAATATTACTCCCAAGATTGAAAGCCTTTATCAAGCAAATTACCCCCCAATGTACCAAAAACTAGAAGCTGATCTTAGGAACTGGGAGTCGCACAACATAGCTTGGACAGATAGAATTAATTCAGTCAAGATGACAATTTTACCCAGGCTTCTGTATCTGTTTCGCTCCCTTCCTATCCCAATTAGAAGGGACCACCTGAAAACCTTTCAAGGCAAACTTACTAAATTTGGAACATATGGAACAAGAAAGAACCATGTTTTACAGCAAGGTTTTTTACACTGATACATGCCCACCAGGGGTATGAGAGTGTTGGGATTATGGGTAGTCTGTTTAGTTTGGAGTTTACTCGAGGCAATTTTATTTTTGAGACTGGGAGCTTTTCGGTAGGTGATTCTGCCTGCTGGTGGGAGAATAGTTTTGAGTAGGGGATCCTGTTGTAGGATATTCCAATGTCTATTTAATATGTTTTCCATTTTTTTGTATTGGGAGTTGAAGTTAGTGATGAATCTCATGGAGTGATCTACTTTTTCTCTTTCTTTTTTTGCCGGCTTACCCTTAGAATAGTATTTGCATGCTTGGTCTACCAATTGTTTGGGATAGTTTTTGTCAGCAAATTTCTTTTTCAGTGGTATACTTAATGTATCGTAATCAATGTCCAAGGTACAATTTTGTCATAAACAACAAAATTGTCCTTTAGGTATGTTTTGTGTCCATTTTGGATAGTGGCAACTTTTATAGTGCAAAAAAGAGTTGCAGGCGGTAGGTTTAGTATAATTTTTAGCTGTAATAGTCCATATATATATATATCACGTTACTGTTAATATTAGGATCTTTTATGATATATAATTTATTCTTCCATTTATATTTACATATACATTTCTGTCATTTTTACCACAGGTCTCTTTATAGTTATCTTTTTTATATATGGGGTGGCGGGTTCGTTCATCTCCACAGTAAGTATTGGTAATTTTAGAGGTAGATGTTCTTTGGCTGATCCCCAGCACGATCTTACCATATTCTTATCTCTAATGTTCTTCCCCCCCTCCCCTTAACTACCCCTCCTACCCCCCCTTTCTTTAATATAAATCTTTCCCTCCCCCACCCCCCCCGTTTCACAATAATACTACCCCCCTTTTCATTTATAGTTTCCTCAGCTTATACTCGAGTCAAGCTCTTTTCTGCAGCAATATCTCAAGCTCCTTTCTCCCCGTATCTTGGGGCCACTTTGTGCTAGGAACCCCAAATTTGGTGTGCAAACCCAGTTGACCAAAACACTACACAAAACAAATTTGGGGTTCCTAGCACTAAGTGGCCCAGAGAAAAAGGCCCCAAAGTCGATCAACTGCGTCCATCTGCAGCAAAGTCATTTCGGGACCCTTTGGCTGCAGATAGGGGGCATCTAGGAACCTTAACTACCAAGTTTGAAGTTCAGGGGACCTATGGCTGAAAATGGGCACAGTGAGGCATGCAAATGGGCACAGTGAGGCTGCAAATGGGCATTGTTGACCCTCTTTTCCACTTATAGTAGCTGCGGATTTCTCACCCTAGGCTTATACTCGAGTCAATACGTTTTCCCAGTTTTTTGTGGTAAAATTAGGTGCCTCAGCTTATATTCGGGTCGGCTTATACTCGAGTATATACGGTACATTAGAGTAAATGATCCTATTAGCATGTGGGAGAAAACCAGAGCACTCGCACAAGTGCACAAACTCCATGCAAATATTGTCATGGTCAGGATTAAAACCAATGTCCCAAATATGCTGCAAATATGCTAACCACCAAGCCACTGTTCTATCCAGATTTTAGGTGATGAAGAAGTTAAAGGGATTGTAAACCCTTGTGTTTTTTCACCTTAATGCATCCTATGTTGTTTCATGATAAATAAAGAGATAGGTATTGCACTCACCTTGTTGTGTGTATCATTCTTGGAAATGTCAGTAACATCCAGGCTGGTAGCAACTGGTGGATGGAGTGGCTGGTTTAGACAGGGTTGATGTGTGACAGTGTATTTGTAGCAAGCGGCGGCTGCAGGAGGGTGTCAGCACAGCTGAGATGGTGAGCTGGGGGAAGCTAATGCGCAAGATATCAGGTTGTGTAGTGGCTTCTGAGTCCTGTGTCCTTCAGTCTGTGGCTGGATGTATGAAGCTGTTGTGTTACTGGGAGCTGGAGCCCAAACTACCCTGAAGTGTAGCGGCGTCCAGGATGTGTTTCAGAGCTCTGCCCCTTTGTCAAACCATTACCATGCTAATGGATTAACAGAGGGGCAGAGCACTGAAACATGCAACTACATGCTGACGTCATCCTCATAGCCAAGCCAAGCCTGGCCGACCATACCGAGCAGGCTGACTGGATATGGAATATGCTACACTGCAGGGTAGCTTGCGCTCCAGCTCCCAGCAACACAACAGCTTCATCCATCCAGCCACAGAACTTGGAAGCTGCCACACCGCCTGACAGCTTGCGCTCCAGCTTCCCCCAGCTCACCATCTCAGCTGCCCTGACACCTCCTGCAGCTGCGGCTTGCTAATCTGTCACACATCAACCCTGTCTACACCAGCCTCTCCATCCACCAGTCGCCACCAGCCTGGATATTACCAACATTTCCAATGATAACACGCATAACAGCTATTTCCACCAAGTGAGTGTAATACCCATCTCTTTATTTATTATGGCACTATTTTTAACTTTCTAAATTTGGATGGAGGTACCCTCTTCATTGTGTATTTATATGTGTATTAGGTACTCGGGACCTGTATAAGGGGACCTGCCACCATCTGCACTAACCTTTACCAATCTTTACATCCCACTCTTCATTTATTTTCTTTTGATAAAGAGCTGCATGTGGAGATCGCTCTCTATGAGAAGGAGAAGGTTTGCCAGGGCCTTGTTTTATTGTTGACTTGAAGAAGCCCATCCCTGTCAGGGAGGGATTTGTGCTGTTTAGTTAGCACCTGGATGGTGAGGACTTTTGTTTCGGTTTGGATTCTGCTTATTTTTATTTAAAACACTTTAAATACAGTAAAAATGACTACAAGTCAGGATTTAATGAAAATAAAATAATATAATATGCAAATAAAATTATTACCAAACATGTGGAACCCAGACATCACTGAAGCGAAAATCATTCTGGGACTCAAGACACAATATGATTTTTCAGAGGGAAAAGCCCAGAAGGCTTTAAGTGATATTTAAGTGTATTTTTTAAAATAACAAACATGTCATACTTACCTCCACTGTGCAGCTTGTTTTGCACAGATTGGCCACGATCCTCGACTTCTGGGGTCCCTCGGTGGCTCTCGCAGCTTCTCCCCGCATCAGATAACCCTCTAGGAGAAGCGCTCTCCCAGGGGGGGTTACCTTGTGCCTGTGCTCCCGAGGCCAGCATTCGGCATCCATAGACATGAATGCCGGGCTTGGCCTCACCAGTGCCCACGCCATTGGATATGATTGACAGCAGCGGGAGCCAATGGCTGCACTGCTATCAATCTAGCCAATCAAGAGCCGATACACCGTGCAGAGAGGGACAGCGCATCTCTGCCGAGGCAAATACGGGGCTCAGGTAAGTAAAACAGAGTCACTGCCAGAACTGCACTGCAGTCACTACATAGGATCCCCTTTAAGTGGTTAAAAAAAAATGATTAGCTCCCTGAAATATAGCCAGTATATTTTGGTACTACAGTGTATAACACTTTAAAATAGGCATGCAAACAGCAACTTATTATACCAGAAGTTCCAAAATGTTATTATAATTGTGGTTAAAAGTTAAATCCAAGTTTAATATGAAAATTAAGTAAAGATATAACAATTGAGCACAAAAAAATCTCATGCCACATACTATATGTCAAATACTTTACACAAACTTTACACAAATTAAAATAGAAAATAGAATATGGTCTTCTAAAAAATATTAAAACAATGCTGCAATAATAAAATAATATCTAGCTATGCAATTTACCTATTATTACCAATTATCCTTGAACAATACCAAATTCTAATAATAGTTTTCACTCATTTCCATACACAATCCATAAACCCACATCCAAATATACACAGACAAAGACTAAGTAGGCCTGGTTGCCAATCAGAACCAAATTGACAAGCAGAGCCTAGGGCCACTAAGGGAAAATGGGAATTAGCACACTTTAGTGAATCTGGGACTTGAACTATAAGAAAAATGATAGACATTGATTATCATCCTAGCATGACTCTTTTGTGATTTATTGCCAGAGTCCTGATATCATTTACTTTCCTTGTGCTGCCCCTAAAGAATCATATAAGGCTCAATAATATGTGTCTTTTCTGACATGGGAGTTCGGCATTGGCTTTAATTGTGCAAGGAAAGCAGATTAATAGTGATATGGTAGAATGCCATCATTCAGCTCTATGATTGAAATCAATCTGCTTGCTCTGTTCAATAAATCATTTTAAATGTTCATCTGTGGATGTGCAGTATACTCAGTCATAGCCATGTTAGTCCCTGGGTAAGCCACGTGTGTTTGCACAGAATATCTATTTTTTATTATATGCACTGTATAATGTTCAAGTAATCCATATCCGCTGCATATAGAAATAGCTGCAATTCATTTCTTCTGGTTACAGGCCATTAAATATTGAAACAAATAAAAACATGCAAAGGCTTTTTTATATAAATAGTTTTACACCGAGCCAAGGATGTTTGTTAATGTTATGATGTAATAAAGTATACGTTTTTAACAACAACAAAAAAAAAATCAATTTTCACTTTATAAAAACACGTTAATTCATCTAGATGTGCCTGTGGCATATGTTTACAAGTTGGCAATGGTTTCTTTTTCAAAGTGTACATTAAAAATAATTATAAATTTAAAAAGTGGCATGTGCATGGGAACCGAATAAGGGAATGCTTAGTTGATATAATTAGGCTGAAATAGGAAATCTGAAACAACACAATGCTCATAGAAACCATCAAATTTCTTCTGTTTAGCAGTTATGCCTGACAATGGCCACGGTTTTGCTCTAGTTTTCACAGACCAGACCTACTGAGGAATCTAAAAAAAAAAAAAAAAAAACTGTAGCTAAGGAAAAATAAGACATCAGTAATTTAATAAAAGAGAACATCTGAGTGTTTGTTGTGAGACGCTATCCACTCTTTCTACACTCTACAGTAAGAAAATAAAAGAGCATAGTTCCTAAGACCACATTCAACTTAAACTGATATTCCCATTTTGATTAAGTAAAGTGATTGTAAAGTTTCTTTTTTGTCTATTAAAATGACAAACATGTTACACTTACCTGCTCTGTGCAGTGGTATTGCACAGGGAAGCCCGGATGATCCTCTTCTCGGGTCCCTAGCTGGTGCTCCTGGCCCCTCCCTCATGTTCAGTGCCCCCAGAACAAGCAGCTTGCTATTGGGGCACCTGAGCCAAGCCGCAGCTCCATGTATCCATTCAGACAGGGAGCCATGGTTCGGCCCCACCCCCTTTCTCTTCCGATTGGCTAACTGAGTTTGATTGACAGCAGCGGAAGCCAATGGCACCGTTGCTATGTGTAAGCCAATCAGGAGGGAGAGTCCTGGACATCCGAGGCACTCGTGGACATTGTTGGATGGAGATGGGGCTTTAGGTAAGTATTAGAGGCGCTGAGGGGGCTGCTGCACACAGAAGGCTTTTTATCTTAATGCATAGAATGCATTAGGATAAAAAAACCTTCTGCCTTTAAAACCACTTTAATAGGCTGAATCACCAATCACCTACTTTTACTCCTTGGACACTCCACTGGCAAGATTTCCCCTCAGTAATTTCTCAGTTTACCTTTCTCACAAGGTATGAATTAAGCCCCATACACACGGTCGGACAATCCGCGGACCAGGTCGGTCGGATCCTGTCCGTCATACTTTGTCTGATGTTGGTTTTGCGTACACACGGTCGGACAAAGTTGTCGGAAAATCCGATCATTCTGAACGTGGTGACGTTTGTTGCCTACGACGGGACTACGTAGAGGCTAGTAGCCAATAGCTTTGGTCTTGTAATGTGATCTGAGCATGCGTAGCACTTTGTCCGGTCGGACAACCGTACACACGATCGGATTTGGTGTGATCGGACCGTGTTGTCGGCAAATATTTCCAGCAGGAGATAAGACTTTGTCCGTCGGACAATCCGACGTACACTGTCCGATGGTGCATACACACGGTCTGATTTTTCAACAACATTGTCCGATCGGACAGAATCCATGAAAAAGTCCGACCGTGTGTATGGGGCTTTAGACTGCCATGCTCTCATAATGGGATTCTCCAATCATTTGTTTATTTTACATTATTGAGAATCCATTAAGGCAAATTACACCATTGTTTGGCTTTGTAATGGCCAAAGTAGCTGGGTATGAAAAGAAATAAAGATCTGATTGACTGCCATGGACCAACACATAGTAGGACTCATTTATTGGTGTTCACCAGAATTGTATATATATATATATATATATATATATATATATATATATATATATATATATATATATATATATACTGTATGTATATACATATATAATCTTTCTGTATGACCAATACAGAAAGTTTATATATGTATATATATATATATATATATATATATATATATATGACAATCCATTAGATAAAAGGTTTGTTTGAAACGAACATTATTTAAAGTTAGTTTGGTTATTCTAAAGCATCTTAGTCAGTTGCATGAATGTAAAATTGATAAATGAAATGTATAGTCCCTAAAAACTTGTGAATAAGACCCAATGTAAAATAGTATCAGTCATATTAAAAAAGAATCATAGAAGATGTTTGTGCTGTTCTTGCAGTATTCAAAACAACTGCTTATTAGTGCTGTCTGAAGGGAAACCTTAAATTCTTTAAATAACCTGCTTATGAGATACACTAAGCCCCCGTATAAACGGGTGGAAATTCCAATGGAAATTGTCCGATCGGACCATGTTGTGGGAAAATCCGCCCAGAGTTTCTCCTTCCTGCTCTCAAAACAAAATCCAATCAGACTTTTTCCGATCGTGTGTAAAGAATTCGGACGGACAAAGTGCCACGCATGCTCAGATCAAATTTCGAGATCAAAGCTATTGGCTACTAGCCTCTACCTAGTTCCGTCATACGCAACGAACGTCACCACGTTCAGAATGATCGGATTTTCCGACAACCATGTGTATGCAACACCAGTGTCGGACAAAATCCGTCTGTAAAAAGCCGTCTGTAAAAAGCCGACTGATTTTGTGGTCGGAATTTCCGACTGTGTGTTGGAGGGCTTAGCCTGCTAGTATAGTTGTGAATCAGTACAATGTACTGCTTTGAAAGTGACACTTAGGCCCCTTTCACACTGGGGCGGTGAGCCGCGGTGACGGTAAAGCAGCGCTATATTTACCAAGGGGATTGAACAAAGAATGAAGAACAGGATTGATGTATTAGGAAGAATCTAAATCCAACAAAGATTACACCTTTTTTTTTCAGAAAATATAACTAAAGTTTTATTACAGTTTAAAAACCTAATTTGGAAAATGCAAAAGTGTGTCAACATGTGCTATCTGCCATCAGGGGATATCAATGTACGCGTTTTGTGGATGCAACCCCTTCCTCCCAACTCTAGTATGTGAGAGGAAGTGGTTGCACCCCCAAAAACACATCCAATGATCCCCATGATGGGAGATAGCACATGTTGACAGTAGGTATGGGATCAGAAAGGAAATCCCCATTTTGACTCACAATATTTGTGCATCTTCTAAATTTGGCTTTTACAGGGGTGACATTACTGATGAAGGCAAGATCAACACAGTTTTGACACTATAATGTCTGATATTGCTTTCATTTTTTCAATGTTGAACTTTGTAAGTTCCAGAGTTGTGCATGTACTTTAAAAAAAAAAAAATCAAGGTAAAAACAAGATGTTGTTTTTTTTACCACAAAATGTTTTATAACACACATGTGCACAGAGTAAAAGGCTTTCTACTCAACAATGTGTGGCTTCGTCTTTCAATGCTCAATAACACTTTTTGTATTAAGTTGGTGTTTACAGTGACAATGGGTGTTATTTAAATAATGTTAAAACCACTTGGCACTACAAGTGCACTAGGAGAACCTAGGAGACAGCTAAAAGAAACAAAAGCGGTAAATCAAAATCAAGATTTTATCATATAATTATTTTTGTTTTTTTTTAACTATTTAAAAATTAGCTGGCATAGCAATGGCCCCCCTACCCGTAAAACATTCCACATATTTTTGACGCACTTCACGGGCGCTTTCGGAGGGCCAGCCAGGACGCCCAGCTTCCAGGGCAGTAATTGGATTCTCATGAAGTCCAGTCTCAGGCCCAACTGAGGCAAAATAATCAGGTGCATTTCGCTTTAAGAAGTTGTGCAGTATGCAGCAGGATAAAACGATGTGGTTAAGTTTGTACTCCGCCATATTTATTGCCGTTAGAAATAGGTGGAACCAGCTGACCATTATCCCAAAGGTATTCTCCACAACTCTTCTGGCTCTGACAAGCCAGTAATTAAAAACCCTCTTCTCCGGGGTGAGAGTCCTCTGGGGGAATGGCCTCATCATGTGATTACCCAGACCAAATGCTTCATCAGCGATAAAAACAAATGGGAGTCCTCTAAAATTCTCTTCCGCAGGTGGCAATCCCAAGCCACCACTCTGGAGACGTCTGTAGAACTCGGTCTGGGCAAAGACTCCACCATCCGACATCCAGCCATTCTTACCCACGTCCACATAGAGGAACTCATATGTCACAGACACCACTGCCATTAACACGATACTATAAAACCCCTAAAGCCCCATACACATGGTCGGACAATCCGCGGACCAGGTCGGTCGGATCCTGTCCGTCATACTTTGTCTGATGTTGGTTTTGCGTACACACGGTCGGACTAAGTTGTCGGAAAATCCGATCATTCTGAACGTGGTGACGTTTGTTGCCTACGACGGGACTACGTAGAGGCTAGTAGCCAATAGCTTTGGTCTTGTAATGTGATCTGAGCATGCGTAGCACTTTGTCCGGTCGGACAACCGTACACACGATCGGATTTGGTGTGATCGGACCGTGTTGTCGGCAAATCTTTCCAGCAGGAGATAAGACTTTGTCCGTCGGACAATCCGACGTACACTGTCCGATGGTGCATACACACGGTCTGATTTTTCAACAACATTGTCCGATCGGACAGAATCCATGAAAAAGTCCGACCGTGTGTATGGGGCTTTATAGTTAAAATAGTATGACCACGAATGGGGTGGTGGGATGATGTGGACATGATTCCCATCGATTGCCCCTCCGCAGTTGGGAAAGTCCCACCACTGGGAAAAGTGGGATGCCACCATCTGCCATTCCTGTGGTGCAGAAGGAAACTGTGGAGTCAAACAAGAAAAAAAATCTGTGATTTTGCACATAAACATTGCAAGCAGATTAGACACAAACATTCTTGGCCAACATCAGTATAACATTTATTTTAAGAAAAAACAAGGAAAAGGGGCGCCTCTTAATATATATCATAAATCTAATTTATTATAACAGCAATATCCACTCACATGGGGGAAAGAGAAGTTGCATTCATATCCTGTGTGCTGGGCTGAGGAGATGGTGTAGAACTGCAGGTCACAGCAGATCCATGCAGGCTAGCCTCACATCAGATCCTGTCAGGAAGGGCTGGCAGAGCATGGTGCTGTCTCCTTCAGTGATCCAGGTTCAGTGTATTAATATCACAGTCCGGTGTGAGAAAAAAGGGAGTCCTTCACACCTGGATAGGGGTCCCAATGGTAATGTGGGGGAAAAAGATAGTAAAGCGCCAGTGCTGGGGGTTAGCCTTGCTGCATCTCCATGGCGATTGTCCTGCCTCTAGAATGTAGGGAGACACGGCGTGTATACAGGATGGAAGTGAGACTTGGAGAGCACGCACAGCGCGGCGCCCGGCAATGATGACACCAATGTGCGACGCATTTCAGAATAGGCAGGCCGTTGATGGAGTAGTGGCTGCATTCCTTTTTCAAGCATAGGTCTATGAACACAGGGGGAAGTTTTTATAGACTGACAGGGGGCGTGGTCAGAACGTACTTGGAGGGAAAAAAAGTCAGTAACGCTACTGGGAAATGGATTAAAAGGAGAAACACAATTCCAAAGAAAATTGTATATACCATGTATAAATTAATGGACAGAAAAAATATATACTACTTTAGAAAGAGAGATTATGATTAGTCAATTAATTAATTTGATGCAATAAAGTTAAAATTTAAATTTAAAAATGAAACAATACGTTGAGCAAAAAATAGCGCAACTCTGCAATCAAAAGATTTATATTGAAGAAAGGGGGGGGGGGTAGGAGGGGTAGTTAAGGGGAGGGGGGAAGAACATTAGAGATAAGAATATGGTAAGACCATGCTGGGGATCAGCCAAAGAACATCTACCTCTAAAATGACCAATACTTACTGAGGAGCTGAACGAACCCGCCACCCCATATATAAAAAAGATAACTATAAAGAGACCTGTGGTAAAAATGACAGAAATGTATATGTAAATATAAATGGAAGAATAAATTATATATCATAAAAGATCCTAATATTAACAGTAACATTATATATATATATATATATATATATATATATATATATATATATATATATATATATATATATATATATATATATATATATATATATATATATATATATATATATATATATATATATATATATACATATATATATATATATATATATATATATATATATATATATATATATATATATATATATATATATATATATACATATATATATATATATATATAGACTATAACAGCTAAAAATTATACCAAACCTACCGCTGGCAACTCTTTTTTGCACTATAAAACTTGCCACTATCCAAAATGGACACAAAACATACCTAAAGGACAATTTTGTCATTTACGACAAAATTGTACCTTGGACATTGATTACGATACATTAAGTATACCACTGAAAAATTAATTTGCTGACAAAAACTATCCCAAAGAATTGGTAGACCAAGCATGCAAATACTATTCTAAGGGTAAGCCGGCAAAAAAAGAAAGAGAAAAAGTAGATCACTCCATGAGATTCATCACTAACTTCAACTCCCAATACAAAAAAATGGAAAACATATTAAATAGACATTGGAATACCCTACAACAGGATCCCCTACTCAAAACTATTCTCCCACCAGCAGGCAGAATCACCTACCGAAAAGCTCCCAGTCTCAAAAATAAAATTGCCTAGGAGTAATAAAAACCCTGAAAACTGGCTCTGCCCCTGGTCCTGATGGCCTGTCGAATCCCTATTACAAAACATTCTCTACCACCTTAGCCCCGTATCTAACGAAATTCTTTAACATACGAAGGAAAGGAGATGTACATTGCAGTAATACCAAAGCCGGACAAGAATCCGGAAGAAGTAGGGAATTATCACCCTATATTGCTTATTAACTGTGACATTAAGATTCTAACCAAAATTCTCGCTAACTGTATTGCCTCATTCATCAACACATATATCAACAAAGATTAAGCGGGTTTCATCCCGGGCAGGCAAAGTCCGGATCAGATAAGGAGGGCAATAGATGTAATGTCCATTCTCCAAACTAATTGGGAGGGGGGCACAAACAGTCAGGAATGCTCTTGTCGTTGGACCTACAAAAGGCCTTCGACTCAGTCTCCTGGCCCTACATTTTTGCCATTTTGGAGCGGTGGGGCTTCGGCCAACGATTCATGGGCCTGATGCAGGCACTTTACTCCAATCCCTCAGCCATTATAAGGCTCCAAGGCTACTATTCCAAGCCTATAACAATAAGAAAGTGGACTAGACAAGGATGCTTACTCTCGCCGCTTATATTTGCGATAGCGATAGAAATGCTCACTATATCGATTCGCCAAAACCTGAATATAAAGGGTGTGTCCTGCGGATTCCAAAATCACAAGTGCGGCCTCTTCGCGGACATCGTTAGTCTCTTCCTCACCTCAACCATTACCTCTCTCCCCAACTTATGCCAAACCTTGGATACCTTTGCAAAGATATCAGGCCTCCAAGTGAACTATTCTAAATCTCAGGCACTAAATGTATCCCTACAAAGCGACACTGTGGCTCTTCTACAAAAGTCCTTCAAATTCAAATGGAGCAACTCCTCCATTAGATATTTGGGAATTAACTTGACAGCTAGGATTGAAAGCCTGTATAGCCATAACTACCCTCCCATGTACCGTACATCATATATATCCCAACATAACATTTCTTGGCTGGGGAGGATTAATTCAATTAAAATAACGCTACTCCTGAGATTATTATATCTCTTTTGCTCTCTTCCCATCCCCATCTGGAAGGACCATATCAAAGCTTTCCAAGGCAGGATTCTGAAGTACACTTGGGGCAAGGCAGGATACAGAATCCATCAAAGGTCCCTATACACACACACAGGAAAAAAGGAGGTCTAGGACTGCCCCACCTCTATAAATATTACCAGGTGGCTAGGCTGGCCCAACTGTCAATAGTCTACTCTAGATTCGAGAAGCCTGACTGGGTCCAAATAGAAAAACAAGCTGTTCCTAATTTTACTTTAGATTTTTTGCTTTGGAGTCCTCCGAAAAATAGACCCCTGATCCTCGCCCCTACCCTGTCTCACTCCTTTGCCCTCTGGGACTTCCTAAGTTCATCACCGGCTCTGGTTGCAGCCTATAAACCCCTGACTCATCTATACAATAACCCAAATGTCTTAGCCTTTAAATGGTGGGTGGATAGAGGACTTTATAGGATAGGGCATTTTTTCACATCTTCTGGCCCTTTCACCCTAAAGCACTGTATCAAAAAGCTTGACCTCCCCCACTCTGAACAATTTAGGTTTCGCCAAATATCCCACTTCTTACATTCCCTGTGTAAAGACAACCCCCTCCCTCGAAAATTTACGGATTATGAATTGTGGTGCGGTCAGGCCATGGACCAGAGGGGGGATCACAGTAGTCTACTCGTCGCTTACGTCTCCTGTCTCTAAAATCGTCTTTATGGAGGTCTGGGAATCTGACCATTAATTCCAGTGGAATCTGGAGAAATGTCAGTCAGCATATTTTAAATCCTTTAAAGGCATCCTTAACACCACTCTAATGGAAGCCAGCCTGAAAGTAATCTCCAGATGGTATTATACTCCTTCCAGACAGGCTTCAATTTTCCTACAGTTAACCCTCTATGTTTCAGGGGCTGTCAACTTACAGGCACGATGCCGCATATTTGGTGGGAGTGCCCAAAAATTCGTCCTTTCTGGAAAAAAGTGTTCAACATAATTGACAAGTTAGTGGGTACCCAAGCTCCCAGGACTCCTATGGTGGCCCTTCTAAATGCCTCGATCCCACGGATCTCCAAATCCTCTAGTAAATTAGTACATTTTGTGCTCTTGGGGGGTAAACTCACGATTGCCAGGGCCTGGAAAAAGCCAGGTGTCTCTCTCCTAATGGCAAAAAGGAAAATATCCTGGATAATGTTCCAGGAAAAGCTCTCCAGTTTAGTACAAGACACAACCAACAAATTTGAAGCTACCTGGGAACCGTGGGCTCGACTGATGGGCATACCTTTTGGCCCCCCTACAATGTCAACATAAAATGCTGTCTGAATGAGTAGTGATGCTCCTGATCTCTCCTCTGTCTTCTTCCCTTGTTTATTTTTCTCTTTCTCTCTATCCTTTCCTCTCTCCTTTCCTTCTCCTTTCATCAGTCCACTTTGGATCTTGGAATTATCACTAATATCTCAATGTCTAAGTTATTCTAGAAGTGAACTTGATCAGTTTAGGCACTAAGGGTTGGGTTAAGAGTTGATAACCCTTTAGTTCATAGCTTAGATCTAAATGCCTGGAGGTTTTCCCATTTTTCATATTTAGAGGGAAAGTACATCGTCGGTGAAGACAGGGACCTGCCCGCTCCCGCACAGTGTGTTCCCTTTAGGGGTGTTGGGGGGCATGGGTTCCGCAATAAAACAGACTGGCTTATCCTTTAGCTTATCCAACAATTGGTTTGTTGTTCGCAACGGGCTTGGATCAAAGACTCTGGCAACCGTCAGCTCTCTACCTATAACGGACCTATGCATGTATCACTTAATTTGTTGCTTTACTGATATTCTATATTTGATATAGTATTCCTTTGTATTTTCATGTGTTGTTTCTCTTTTCAAAATATTTTTTTTTAAATAAAAAGTGTTTGGGGACCTGGGTCCTGCCCCAGGGGACATCTATAAATGCAAAAAAATGTTTTAAAAACTGACTTTTTTTTGGGAGCAGTGATTTTAACAATGCTTAAAATGAAACAATAAAAGTGAAATGTTCCTTTAAATTTCATACCTGGGGGGTGTCTATAGTATGCCTGTAAATTGGTGCATGTTTCCCGTGTTTAGAACAGTCCCTGCACAAAATGACATTTCTAAAGGAAAAAAAGTCATTTAAAACTACTCGTGGCTATAATGAATTGTCGGTTCTCAGCAATACAGTTAAAAGTCATTTAAAAAAACGGCATGAGGTCCCCCCAAAAATCCATACCAGGCCCTTTGGGTCTGGTACGAATATTAAGGGGAACCCCAAACCAAAATTAAAAAAAAAATTGCATGGGGGTCCCCCCAAAATCCATACCAGGCCCTTCAGGTCTGTACGGGGCAGTAGGCTTAATGTACCCTGGACATCTTAAAACCTCTCCTGAACGATATAATGTGAGAGATAGTAACCAACATTTAGTCAGTTTTGCCACATTTACATGCCACATTTAGCCGCATTTAGCCGCATTTGTGTTTAGAAGCGTTTTTTTCAAATAGTCAAAAATGTATCTCCATTAAAAATGCCTGTAAACGGAGCGCGGCTAAATGCGATATACCATGTTTGCAAGCTGTTACAGGCATTTGGCATTTCAAATGCCTCTGAATATCCGTCCTGAATGCATTTTTTTGTTTTCCAGAAAAATGCTTCTAGACTCAACTGCCTATAAACGACTATAAACGACCATGTACCGATAAGATAACATAGAGGAGAGTTCAGGGGCAGCTTAAAAAATATGCCCAACTGCTCCTAAACGTCTGTTTACCAGCAGCAGTGTACATAAAGGCCTTACTATGCTGAATACGTTGCCTGCCCCTGTATAGGTCTTTGAGCTTTGATCCTGCATTTGTTTAACAGTAGAATATTCTGGTATTCTGGTTGACAACAAATCGACTACACACTGCTAATTTTCTCAAGCTCTAGTTGATTAAACTTTTTTTTCCTGAAAATATTCTTATTATCTGTTTGAAAAGGGTTTGTATACCTATAATTCAGTTGTCCCTTCTAGCTATTCACATTATTGTGATTATAATTGTACTGCTGAAACATGTTCTGTGCAAATCAGTGCAATTCAGTTTTAAGCTATATCTTGCTCAACGCTGGCTGTGTGAAATCTTTGTGTATGAAAGTGCTACTGCCCAACCAGATAAATACTGTTTTGCGGGTTCATTTTTTTTACTTTATTTCTTTATTACTTATAGAAATAAGTACAAAAATAATAATACTTCAGTAACAATCAACAAAATGTCACATAACATATTCACAATACATAGTTTAGTATGTCAAAAGTATCAAGCCATTGGTACAATTGTTGACCTGGGTCTAATGGTGAAAATATAAGAACAAGGAGAAAAATTCATACCCTTTAAAGCATGGCTGGTCAAGAGAAGGAAGGAAGAGGAATCCAGTTACAAAGGTTGTATGAATTATAAACATCTAAATAACAAATTACTAAACTATGTTCATATTTCCTGAGATGCAACTGGTAATTTGTTTATCAATCAGTTTAACATGCATTATAAGTGTAGTGAGAAGGATCAAGCAGGGTAAATCTGATCAGGGAGTTAGGTCATATTGCTCTAAGGTAGGGTGATGCATCTGTTGCCAAATAGCCAATGGTACCATTGTTGCCAGAAAATATTAGGTGTGCTCTGGCAAATAGATATGTGTATAGGATATGGTCATTAATTATATGGATGACCATAGAGAAGTGTTATGGTATCTTTCCAGTCTCACAACAGCAAGTCTAGCTACTATAAAAGTATGGGTTTCAAAGGTTTGAAAATTAACAGACCACTGCTCAATTCCCACTCCAAATAGAGCTATTTTTTTTTTTTGTTGGATGCAGGAAATATGGGTAAAAGAGATAATGAATTTCAAAATATCAACCCAGAAATTGACTTAACGTGGACAGTACCACTAGACATTAGTTACATTTCCTGTGTGTCCAAAGGTTCTCCAACATAGTGGAGAATGCTGCTGAAAGATCATCTGCAATCTGTAATGAATTGCAAACTTGATTCAGTGTAATGTGAGGAGAGGACACTCAGCAGCTGTTTACACATCTGGAATCAGGAGCACTAGTGTGGGACACAAGCAAAAACTTTTTAGGGTGTCCCACACAGATGCTCCAGTGCATACTTGGGGTGTCTCCATGTGTGAAACTTGTCCAAAAAAGGTCAGTATTCCAGCTTGGTTAAGAGAATTAATCATGTCTTCGACTTGGAACTCTGCCCAAACAGACAATTGTACCCCACCTCCAAGCAATGTTTCATATTCCTATTTTTGGCTACAAATATCGGTGTGCTAAGTATACCGTTTGTTTCATTCTCATAAGGGAGCAAAGACTCGGGACATCTGAGAACACCAGGGACCCCTCACCTCATGAAGAAGGGGAACAGAGGACACCACAAGATGAGGATGTGGAGGAAGAAGAGGGGGTTGAGATTGTCACCACAACAGGTGAGTGTCTGACACCACAGATTGGAATATTCATACCCATACGAAAGCATGGGTGAACATCGAAAATGCATTCTCCCCCATGCCAATACGTCAACTACCCTGGACAGCCCCAAGATAAGTTCCACCAGGATGCAAACAACACCCCCTGATTTACAACACACTACAAATCTTCTAGAAATCATGCAGTAAATTCCAAATGTCCTCCTTACCTCACCTGTTACAGATGGGGGTCCAGAACACTTCTTTGCCAGGGACACCTTTCTGACTTTACCCACATTGTCTAGGCAGATGTCAGGACAATCCTTCCCATTCTGGACATACTGCCAACTCCGACATTTCCTCACGCACACACAAACATGCCAGACTATGCTAGACAACGCACACCTCTCGAAGAACTTTGTACCAATAAAGAACCACCAAGACACGCGATCTCTGACATATATGCTATCCTATTCTCGGATCATAACCCCAATCAGTTCACCAAGCCAAAGACACGCCAACCAAATTCAGGAAAATTAGGGCTTGTTGGCACCACTTTAAAATGCCTGACGAACATGCTCAATTATTGTCTCAGTGATGCTTGAGGGAACGTGATGTCAGGTTGGAGGAGGAGGTTAAGACCACCCTTCTCACCTTTAAGCTACCCCCCCACTTCTCCTTTTCTATCCTTTACACACATACCACACCGCAAGTCCAAATAATACATCTATACATAAAAATACGATACCAACCACCCCCTTCTACCCAGGCCTTTTACCCCTTCCTGATATCTGGATCCGCTTTAGCAATCATCACCCAAGAGGAGCCTCTCTATACTAGGTCCCCTTGCAACTCCCGCTCAACTAACCTAATGGGTTCTCCCCAACGACTCAACTAACCCAACTGAACGTGGAAGGTGCCCATTGGACCCACCTTTTATCTATGGATTGCTTGTGGTCCAGTGACCACAATCCCACAGGGTTTCACCTGCCCTAGAGTCTTTGGACACCTAGCCCATGGTCAAAACGGGCATCCAACCCATAACAACATACAAATATCTCCAATAGGGAAGCATGACCACTAAGCCTACACCCAACCCCTATTATTGACAAAGCTCCCTAAAACGACCAATACCGAGATATTGTACATACCCCAAGAAACTCGAGGGCTCACAGCTGCCCTAACAGTCAAGACAGGGAAACTCCAGTACGCTAACCGAACAGGGTAACAGCAACAACTATAAAACTACCAGGTCACTTTCAGGGCTCAGTGCCCATATTGTTCACCTTTTAATGTTTTTTTTTATGTTTTTTTTTTTATTGTTCACCCTACTGAAAAACATTGCTCTACTCCCAGTAATATCTTTGACGAATTATAATATTGCATTGTACTGCAGTTTTGACATTCTACAAATGGTTTTCTTATTTTGCAATATATCTTCTGTATACAATAAACTTTGATTTTGGAAAAATAAATTAATAAATAACCCAAAACATCCCAACCTGTTTTTCCTTAATTTAGGGCTTCCTTAGGGATGATAAATGTGAAAAAAATAAAGACAATAATACTATACTGTACATATACAGTATATATATATGAATATATATATATATACTGTGTATATATACAGCCTAGGTGGCCATGGACAGTGAGCATGTTGCCTCTATTCTCCAAGCCACGTGTATTTAAACATTGGGAGGGTACCTTACAGGGGGGAAATAGCAAAGTTCTCCCTTGCAAAATAAATGTTGAGGGACAAGCGCCTCTTCTCCATCTTTGATGACTCAACAAAGGAGGTAAGGATAATATGGGGGACTAATAATAGAATCTGGAGGCCACCTTTATAATAAAGGAAAGCAAGATATCAGCACCCTCCCAGTGGAATGAGTACAGGGGTACATTATTGCCCATTATCAAAAACCGTCAATAGTAAATAAACACACATCTTAAAAAAAAGTCTCAGGTTTCATTATGAGTCCCCTTATATTACCCCCACTTCCTTCCTAGGTCATCAGAGGTAGGGTTTTTTACAAAGGGGGAGGGGAACTTTGCAAGGCACCCCACACTGTTGAAAAGCATGTGGCCTGATCTGGTACAGAAAAAGGACGGTCATTGCCATCTCTTTCCTGGCCACTCAAATTTTGTGCCTGGATAAGGGTCTGGTTGGAATATTAAAGGGAACCCCACATTGTTTAAAAAAATAAATCATTACTGTATTCAAAGTAGCCATTAATTAGATTGGGTTGTTTCTGTATGAGCAAGCTAATTGTAAAAACAAAACAATTTCTTAGCCAAATATGTACTTTCAGTGTACCTTTTCACTAAGACTGACCGTGAAATCACACTTTTTTGTAACACCATGTACAGATTAAAGGCATCCCCAAGCATGTATTATAAAGGATTTGTGTGTTTTCAATGTTACCCTCAAAGACACATGAAAAGAAAGACTATCCCTGCTATATTTTGAAGAAAAGAGAACAGTTTGTGGGACTTTGTGTGAAGCACATTACTAACTCAGAACTGAACCAATTAAAATAAATATAATTATGTATTACAAAGGGTGAACATGCACATCAAAAATCAAGTAACAAGTCAATGAACATGATACAGCATTGAAAATAGAGTAACAAGTCAATGAACATGGTACGGTATGGTAGTAGGTCTCAATGAGTAAAATTTGAACAGTTCATAGTAAATGACAATTATCTCAACATAGTTGGGTAGAAATAATAACGGTATCAAATAGGTAAAATGATACAGTAGAATATTAGATCTCGATGGATAAAGTCTGAACAGTTCATGATTTGGAACAAATATCTCAACATGATTGAAAAATAATGATAGACCTAGGGCATGTAGACCGCATTGCAGTGGTATCATATAGACATATTAGTAATAAGGAATTGGTTCGTTATAGTAGAGATGTATTCTGGTACAAACGGTAAATATAGAAACTGTGACGTAGCATCGTAGATAAGCTCTACGCGTTTCGTGGTTACATTACCACTCATCAGGAGCAGATGCATAGTTTGGGGAATATCTATAAAAGAAATGCCAAAGATTGTATCATGTTAAAAAAGAGATATAAAACACAGAAGAAGGAGGGGGAGCATAAAAGGTCCCAAGCACTCTCACCTATCTGTAGTATGTAAATAGGACTGGTTGGTAGTATCAATAGTAGAGAACACTTTGAAAAACGTTGTCCACGGGAGCTGAGACGGTAACATCAAAGGCACGGGCGGTGGTACTGGCAACTAGGTTACACACAAACAGAAATGTCCAGTATGCAGCTGGGAGATGGGTGTTTAATATTGTGCGTGTTGCATGATATCTGATTCCCCAGAGTGTCTATGGAATTCAATATTGAAATAGTAAATTAGTTGCCCAATTAGTGAGCTGTAAAAAAGCACCCAGATGAGTGTGAAAAGGAAAAATTACCAAAAATTAAACAAGGTGTAATCAAATAATAAATGTGACTTTAAAGTGAAAAGACCCGGGTGGGAAAAGAAAAAAGGTTTTAGGTGAAATTAATAATGTGGGGGTACCTGTAAGGGTGTGTTGAGGGGAGTCCAGTGAGGTGCAGCAATATCTGTAACGAGTGAGTGAAATTAAAGTGTGATCTGAGTGTGTGTATGGTATAAGTACCAGCCGTGGACCAATGATGACCGGCAACGTCACACAGCGTAGTGAGGGAGGAGCTGTGCCGCCGCCCGAGCAACAATGTGTGCTCAGCGTTTTGGCGCCAATACCTCCCTCATGAAGTACGCAGAGTAGACAAACACGTCGGTGATGCGGCGTCATAAATGACGTCACTCACTCGACGTGTGGGTGTGGCGTCGACCCACAGCGAGACCTGCCCCGCTCCCCAGCAATGGGAGGGAGGAGGGGGAGGACCCGGTGTGCGTCGCAGCTCCCGGGGACAACGAGACAAAGTCTAGCCCCACCTAGCAGAGCTAGTCCCTAAATACAAAAGAAACGTCTTGGCAGAGATAAGTCACAGATTATGATTAAAAACAAGTATAATGGTTTAGTGATGTGCTTCCATCCCCGATAACATGAGAAAAACATGGGCTAAGACTGAGCTAGAGCCAGGCTGGGACTTTATATGAGGCAATAATAAATTATATACCTCCATCCCCGATAATTTGAAGAAAAGAGAACAGTTTGTGGGACTTTGTGTGAAGCACATTACTAACTCAGAACTGAACCAATTAAAATAAATATAATTATTTATTACAAAGGGTGAACATGCACATCAAAAATCAAGTAACAAGTCAATGAACATGATACAGCATTGAAAATAGAGTAACAAGTCAATGAACATGGTACGGTATGGTAGTAGGTCTCAATGAGTAAAATTTGAACAGTTCATAGTAAATGACAATTATCTCAACATAGTTGGGTAGAAATAATAACGGTATCAAATAGGTAAAATGATACAGTAGAATATTAGATCTCGATGGATAAAGTCTGAACAGTTCATGATTTGGAACAAATATCTCAACATGATTGAAAAATAATGATAGACCTAGGGCATGTAGACCGCATTGCAGTGGTATCATATAGACATATTAGTAATAAGGAATTGGTTCGTTATAGTAGAGATGTATTCTGGTACAAACGGTAAATATAGAAACTGTGACGTAGCATCGTAGATAAGCTCTACGCGTTTCGTGGTTACATTACCACTCATCAGGAGCAGATGCATAGTTTGGGGAATATCTATAAAAGAAATGCCAAAGATTGTATCATGTTAAAAAAGAGATATAAAACACAGAAGAAGGAGGGGGAGCATAAAAGGTCCCAAGCACTCTCACCTATCTGTAGTATGTAAATAGGACTGGTTGGTAGTATCAATAGTAGAGAACACTTTGAAAAACGTTGTCCACGGGAGCTGAGACGGTAACATCAAAGGCACGGGCGGTGGTACTGGCAACTAGGTTACACACAAACAGAAATGTCCAGTATGCAGCTGGGAGATGGGTGTTTAATATTGTGCGTGTTGCATGATATCTGATTCCCCAGAGTGTCTATGGAATTCAATATTGAAATAGTAAATTAGTTGCCCAATTAGTGAGCTGTAAAAAAGCACCCAGATGAGTGTGAAAAGGAAAAATTACCAAAAATTAAACAAGGTGTAATCAAATAATAAATGTGACTCTAAAGTGAAAAGACCCGGGTGGGAAAAGAAAAAAGGTTTTAGGTGAAATTAATAATGTGGGGGTACCTGTAAGGGTGTGTTGAGGGGAGTCCAGTGAGGTGCAGCAATATCTGTAACGAGTGAGTGAAATTAAAGTGTGATCTGAGTGTGTGTATGGTATAAGTACCAGCCGTGGACCAATGATGACCGGCAACGTCACACAACGTAGTGAGGGAGGAGCTGTGCCGCCGCCCGAGCAACAATGTGTGCTCAGCGTTTTGGCGCCAATACCTCCCTCATGAAGTACGCAGAGTAGACAAACACGTCGGTGATGCGGCGTCATAAATGACGTCACTCACTCGACGTGTGGGTGTGGCGTCGACCCACAGCGAGACCTGCCCCGCTCCCCAGCAATGGGAGGGAGGAGGGGGAGGACCCGGTGTGCGTCGCAGCTCCCGGGGACAACGAGACAAAGTCTAGCCCCACCTAGCAGAGCTAGTCCCTAAATACAAAAGAAACGTCTTGGCAGAGATAAGTCACAGATTATGATTAAAAACAAGTATAATGGTTTAGTGATGTGCTTCCATCCCCGATAACATGAGAAAAACATGGGCTAAGACTGAGCTAGAGCCAGGCTGGGACTTTATATGAGGCAATAATAAATTATATACCTCCATCCCCGATAATTTGAAGAAAAGAGAACAGTTTGTGGGACTTTGTGTGAAGCACATTACTAACTCAGAACTGAACCAATTAAAATAAATATAATTATTTATTACAAAGGGTGAACATGCACATCAAAAATCAAGTAACAAGTCAATGAACATGATACAGCATTGAAAATAGAGTAACAAGTCAATGAACATGGTACGGTATGGTAGTAGGTCTCAATGAGTAAAATTTGAACAGTTCATAGTAAATGACAATTATCTCAACATAGTTGGGTAGAAATAATAACGGTATCAAATAGGTAAAATGATACAGTAGAATATTAGATCTCGATGGATAAAGTCTGAACAGTTCATGATTTGGAACAAATATCTCAACATGATTGAAAAATAATGATAGACCTAGGGCATGTAGACCGCATTGCAGTGGTATCATATAGACATATTAGTAATAAGGAATTGGTTCGTTATAGTAGAGATGTATTCTGGTACAAACGGTAAATATAGAAACTGTGACGTAGCATCGTAGATAAGCTCTACGCGTTTCGTGGTTACATTACCACTCATCAGGAGCAGATGCATAGTTTGGGGAATATCTATAAAAGAAATGCCAAAGATTGTATCATGTTAAAAAAGAGATATAAAACACAGAAGAAGGAGGGGGAGCATAAAAGGTCCCAAGCACTCTCACCTATCTGTAGTATGTAAATAGGACTGGTTGGTAGTATCAATAGTAGAGAACACTTTGAAAAACGTTGTCCACGGGAGCTGAGACGGTAACATCAAAGGCACGGGCGGTGGTACTGGCAACTAGGTTACACACAAACAGAAATGTCCAGTATGCAGCTGGGAGATGGGTGTTTAATATTGTGCGTGTTGCATGATATCTGATTCCCCAGAGTGTCTATGGAATTCAATATTGAAATAGTAAATTAGTTGCCCAATTAGTGAGCTGTAAAAAAGCACCCAGATGAGTGTGAAAAGGAAAAATTACCAAAAATTAAACAAGGTGTAATCAAATAATAAATGTGACTCTAAAGTGAAAAGACCCGGGTGGGAAAAGAAAAAAGGTTTTAGGTGAAATTAATAATGTGGGGGTACCTGTAAGGGTGTGTTGAGGGGAGTCCAGTGAGGTGCAGCAATATCTGTAACGAGTGAGTGAAATTAAAGTGTGATCTGAGTGTGTGTATGGTATAAGTACCAGCCGTGGACCAATGATGACCGGCAACGTCACACAGCGTAGTGAGGGAGGAGCTGTGCCGCCGCCCGAGCAACAATGTGTGCTCAGCGTTTTGGCGCCAATACCTCCCTCATGAAGTACGCAGAGTAGACAAACACGTCGGTGATGCGGCGTCATAAATGACGTCACTCACTCGACGTGTGGGTGTGGCGTCGACCCACAGCGAGACCTGCCCCGCTCCCCAGCAATGGGAGGGAGGAGGGGGAGGACCCGGTGTGCGTCGCAGCTCCCGGGGACAACGAGACAAAGTCTAGCCCCACCTAGCAGAGCTAGTCCCTAAATACAAAAGAAACGTCTTGGCAGAGATAAGTCACAGATTATGATTAAAAACAAGTATAATGGTTTAGTGATGTGCTTCCATCCCCGATAACATGAGAAAAACATGGGCTAAGACTGAGCTAGAGCCAGGCTGAAATTTTACTCATTGAGACCTACTACCATACCGTACCATGTTCATTGACTTGTTACTCTATTTTCAATGCTGTATCATGTTCATTGACTTGTTACTTGATTTTTGATGTGCATGTTCACCCTTTGTAATAAATAATTATATTTATTTTAATTGGTTCAGTTCTGAGTTAGTAATGTGCTTCACACAAAGTCCCACAAACTGTTCTCTTTTCTTCAAATTATCGGGGATGGAGGTATATAATTTATTATTGCCTCATATAAAGTCCCAGCCTGGCTCTAGCTCAGTCTTAGCCCATGTTTTTCTCATATCCCTGCTATATGTTATTTTAATACAATATCCATGCTTTAGTTTAAGTTTGCCTACTAGCCCTAAAAATGGTCAAAACTTACCAACAAAATTCACTTCCCATAGACTTTAATATGGTTTTCAGCTAAGCTTGGTTTAGTTGAAGAGTAGCAAGACGAAAGCCATTGTTGAAAAAAAACCATAAGAAGACCTAATTTTAATTTTGCGCAAAGCCATGTGGGGGACCCAGCAAACATGTAGAAGAAGGTGCTCTTGTCAGGTGAGATCAAAATTTTAACTTTTTGGCCTGAAAGCAAAACGCTATGTGTGGCGGAAATCTAACACTGCAAATTACCCTGAACACACCATCCCTACCATGAAACATGTTAAAAGCATCATGTTATGAAGATGCTTTTCTTCAGCAGGGACAGGGAAGCTGGTCAGAATTGATGGGAATATGGGTGGAGCCAAATACAGGGGAATCTTAGAAGAAAACCTGTTATGCCCCGTACACACACTCGGAAATTCCGACCACAAAATACGTCTATTTTTTTCCAACGGATTTTGTCCAAAACTGGTGTTTCATACACACAGACGGACAAAGTTGTCGGAAAATACGATCGTTGCTAACGTGGTGACGACGACGGAACTACGTAGAGGCTAGTAGCCAATAGCTTTGGTCTCGTAATTTGATCTGAGCATGCGTGGCACTTCGTCCGTCGGAATTCCCTACACACGATCGGAAAAAGTCCGATTGGATTTCGTTGTCGGAATGTTTGAGATCCTGCTCTCAAATCTTTTCCATTGGAAATTCTGACGGAAAAAGTCCGCTAGAGCCCACACACGATCAGATTTTCCGACAACATAATCCAATCAGACTTTTTCCATCAGAATTTCCGACCGTGTGTATGGGGCATTAGAGTCTGCAAGCGACTGGGATGGAGGTTCACCTTCCAGCAGGACAACTCTAAACATACAGCCAGAGCTATAATAGAATGGATTGGATCAAAGCATATTTATATGTTAGAATGGTCCAGTCAAAGTCTAAACCTAAATCCAATTGAGAATCTGTGGCAAGACTTAAAGATTGCTGTTCACAGACGCTCTCCATCCAACCTGACAGAGCTTGAGCTATTTTGCAAAGAAGAATGGGCACAAATGTCACTCTCTAGATGTGTAAAGCTGGTAGAAACATCCCCCAAAAAACATGCAGTTGTAATTGCAGAGAAAGGTGGTTCTCCAAAGTATTGACTCAGGGGGGCTGAATACAAATGAATGCCACACTTTTCACATATTTATTTGTAAAATAATTGAAAAAATTATGTGCCACTTTGTGTTGGTCTATCACATAAAATCTCAATAAAATATATTTACGTTTTGATTGTAACATAACAAAAAGAGGTATGAATACTTTTTTTAAGGCACTGTATATCCTATGACCTCTCAGCAGCCTCCACTGACAGGGATAATGGTATAGCAAAGGGTGTCACAGGTCCTTGCAACACAGCTGCCAGCAGCACACCACCAGCTGTAGAGTATAGCAGGCAAATTTTTCTGCCCCAGCTGCTGCATCAAAAAAAAAAAAAAAAAAAAAATACACTCCCTGACATCCACATACCCAGTGTCTAAATTCCAGCTTGTACAAGAAGAAAGCTTGCATGGGAAATCAATTTACATGTATTTTTTTTCTTTATAAATGTCAGTTTTGCTGCAGCAGGTTATATACATAGATGTGCCACTGTGCAGGCAGACTTAGGGGACCACCCAGACACTATATTTAAAGGAATTAATTTAAATTTTTTTCACTGTAAGCATCATTAAAATCACTGCTCAAGTGCAGTACCCGGGCCCCCATACCCTTTTTATGGCCAATAACTTGCATATAAGCCTTCAAAATGGTGACATTCAATTGTTCAACTTCGGGTCCCATAGACTTTAATAGGGTTCATGGTTCGGGTCCAAACTCTTGCGAATAACCGGGGGGGGGGGGGGGTGTTCGGCCTATCTCTGTTAAGCATTATAACAGATTAATTATTATTTCCTGCACCTGGACTTTGTAAAGTAAGTGAATATTTCTGGATTGAGGTAGAATACATATAGAGGGATCTCTATACCACTGAGACTACATATAGAGGGATCTCTATATAACTGAGGCTGAGGAATGAAAATTGCAAAAACAAAGTCAATACTTTAGTACAAGCCTGTATTTAGAAATACCGTATATACTCGAGTATAAGCCGAGATTTTCAGCACTTTTTTTAGGGCTGAAAGTCCCCCCTTCGGCTTATACTCGAGTCAGTGCCATCTGCCTACATGAACAGCGCGTCATGCAGACAGACGGCAGTGTTTTCTAAAGCCGTGCCTCCTCCTCCCGCCCGTCCGTGATAGGCGGACACTAATTTTCCCAGCAGTAAGTCAGTGTGCAGTGTTCCGCCTATCACGGACGTCCTGTTATTCTCATCTCATGGACGAGGATGAGAGGATGTCTGTGATAGGCGGAACACTGCACACTGACTGCTGGGAAAACAAAGTGTTCCTCCTATCACGGACGAGGAGGAGGAGGAAGCGCGGCTTTTAAATGTGTAATGGCGCCTTACACGCTGATCGCCAGGATCAGCAATGGGGGGACACAGGATCGGCACAGGAGCAACAAGAGGAACATGGAGGCATAAGGAGGCATTAACGATCGCAAGACTGGTGGACACAGGTGGCAGATCGGTGGGAGGCAGATCAGCACAGGTAGGCTGCAATGGGGACAAAGGAGGGGGTTTGTACAGGACACTGGGGACATGCAGCTGCAGATGGGCATTTGCTGACCCTCTTTTCCACTTACAATAGCTGCTGCATTTTTCACCCTCGGCTTATACACGGGTCAATACGTTTTCCCTGTTTTTTTTGTGGTAAATTAGGGGCCTCGGCTTATATTCGGGATGGCCAATACTCGAGTATATATGGTAGTTCAGCTGGGAACACACAAGCAGCACAAGTAATGGACATTTTACAAGTTCAGTAACAATTGTTGCTGCCTGTAGTTACTTTTAAAAGTGTGTGTTTAAGTACTATCTAATCAATCCTCTAAGCAGCTTCCATTAATATAACATAGTCATAGTCTCTACTACATAGTAGACGGTGTAGCACTGTGTACATCTGTAATCAATAATGGAGATAAACAGCTCTGCCATCTGTCCACATTTTATAGAGATTCTAAATCAGGGGTCTCAAACTGGTGGCCCTCCAGCTGTTTTAAAACTACAAGTCCCATGAGGCTTTGCAAGGCTGACAGTTACAAGCATGACTCTCACATGCAGAGGCATTATGGGACTTGTAGTTTTGCAACAGCTGGAGGGCCGCCAGTTTGAGACCCCTGTTCTAAATGATAGTTTTATACAGTGTATTTATAAAGGCTGGAGAACCAGTTAGATAACTTCCAGATTAAAGTGTTTTCAACTGACTTCCTTCTGCATCTTGTTTATATTGCTCAATTTCCACTTTCACTATGTATTTTCTCTAGGGGAAGAATTGGCCTTATCATAATCAGTTTGTTGACAAGATGTTGGACATTTGCCATTCAGATACTTGAGTAATTATTCACCAAGGGCTTAGGACTAAATGCTGCTCCACTGTTTCTTGGAGACTAGAGTGATCTTTACAATGAGATGTTTTTTTTTTTTTTTCTATTTCTAAATATGAGTAATGATGAGTTGCTTTTCAAGATCAGAATTTAGCAAGTTTAATAATTCATTGTATACTAAGTCTAATAAACAAAATGTATTATGTTGAGCATTGTGGGTAATTCTCAGTGAAAAAGTCACAAATTTGTCTTAAAACTCTGTTTTTACACATTTAAATAAGAAGAGCTTTAAAAAGTGAACAGCATGTTATTTATGTATTGAACCCAAGACCAGAAATCTAATATGTTGCAGCTTACTAATCCTTATAGAATAGGTAAGGAATTTCGCGCAAATGGGGATAAATAACAGTAAAGTGCACCAGTGCAATGATTGCTAGCTGATTGTAACACTAATTGAGGTTAATGATCTGGAGGTAATAAATAAATACAGTCCTAAATAGGTGTAAAGATAAATACAGTCCTAAATAGATGTAAAGATCAGAAATGCATATAAATATCACAAAATGGATGTAAAAATCGCATAAAAATATAAAAATCGCATAGAAAAATTAGTGGATGTTGAATCGCAAGTAAATCGCATAAAAGATAAAAATCTTGTGGGTAAAATCAACAATGGTGACAATTGCCTAAAATTGTGAGTGCCCAGTGCTAAAAGTAGCTACAAAGTGAATCGCATGAGTGGCATAATTAATAAGCAAATTATCAAATAAAGTATCTAAAAGTGCATAAAGTGCATCAAAGTTATAATGCTATTGATAATAGTGAATAAAGAAGAGTGATAAATCAATGAATAGATGGTGTGATAAATAAATCAGTAAAAAAGTAAATAAATAGATGAATCAATGGTGTGATGAAAATAAATAAATAAATTGGATAAAAAAAATTGGATTCATCTATTTATTTATTTATTTTCATCACACCATTGATTCATCTATTTATTTACTTTTTTACTCATTTATTTATCACACCATCTATTCATTGATTTATCACTCTTCTTTATTCACTATTATCAATAGCATTATAACTTTGATGCACTTTATGCACTTTTAGATACTTTATTTGATAATTTGCTTATTAATTATGCCACTCATGCGATTCACTTTGTAGCTACTTTTAGCACTGGGCACTCACAATTTTAGCCAATTGTCACCATTGTTGATTTTACCCATGTGATTTTTATCTTTTATGCGATTTACTTGCAATTCAACATCCACTAATTTTTCTATGCGATTTTTATATTTTTATGCGATTTTTACATCCATTTTGTGATATTTATATGCATTTCTGATCTTTACATCTATTTAGGACTGTATTTATCTTTACACCTATTTAGGACTGTATTTATTTATTACCTCCAGATCATTAACCTCAATTAGTGTTACAATCAGCTAGCAATCATTGCACTGGTGCACTTTACTGTTATTTATCCCTATTTGCGCGAAATTCCTTACCTATTCTATTGCTTATTTGTGTATTTTGTGAACACTACTCATTTTGCTGCAAATTACCTACCCGCCATTATTATATAACCACTTATTGACCCCAATTTCTCACAGTAGCGCCAGGGACCTACATTATATCATTTTACTAATCCTTATAAGTGGTGGCTACATTGGTTTTATTTTTCAGACTTTTTAGCTTTATTTTCAACTGGTTATCTTGCAAATAACATTAGAGAAAAATGAAGCAAATAAGGGGAAATGTGTTTTAGGTTTCACATACATCTTCATTTGGGATGGTGTTAATTTACTTAATATAAGGAGTGATTTAGTTTGAGTGCTGAGCGAAATATGCCACTGAGGGGATAGGGTTTTTGTTTAACCACTTCCCGCCCGGTCAATAGTAAATTGACGTCCGGGAAGTGGCTTCGTTATCCTGACTGGGCGTCATATGACGTCCTTCAGGATAACAGCCGCCGCGCGCCCGTGGGGGCGCGCATCGCGGCGATCGGTGGAGCGGTGTGTCAGTCTGACACACCGCTACACTGATCTCGGTAAAGAGCCTCCGGCGGAGGCTCTTTACCACGTGATCAGCCGTGTCCAATCACGGCTGATCACGATGTACACAGGAAGAGCCGTTGATCGGCTTTTCCTCACTCGCGTCTGACAGACGCGAGTAGAGGGGAGCCGATCGGCGGCTCTCCTGACAGGGGGGGTCTGCGCTGATTGTTTATCAGCGCAGCCCCCCCTCAGATGCCCACACTGGACCACTAGGGAAGCCCCCAGGACCACCAGGGAAGCCCCCAGGACCACCAGGGAAGCCCCCAGCATGTGGATGGCCAGGTACATCCCCCATGGCCATCCACATGTTAAAAAAAAATCAAAAATATGCCAATCAGTGCCCACAGATGGGCACTGATTGGCACATCATATTTAATTAAAAAAAAAAGTAAAAAAAAAAGGATTCCCAGCAATGCCACCCATAAGTGTTATCAGTGCCACTCATCAGCGTCCATCAGTGCCCATCCGTGCCCACCCATGCCCACCTATCAGTGCCCATCCATGCCACCTATCAGTGCCCATGCATGCCACCTATCAGTGCCCACCCATGCCACCTATCAGTGCCACCTATATGTGTGCATCAGTGCCACCCATAAGTACCCGTCAGTGCCGCCTATGAGTGCCCATCAGTGCCACCTGAGTGCCCATCAGTGCCGCATACCAGTGCCACCTATCAATGCCCATCAGTGCCACCTATCAGTGCCCATCAGTGCCGCCTATCAGTGCCCATCATCAGTGCCACCTCATCGGTGCCCCCTAATTGGTGCCACCTCATCGGTGCCCATCAGTGCCGCCTTATCAGTGCCCATTAGTGCCGCCTTATCAGTGCCCGTCATTGAAGAAGAAAACACACTTATTTACAAAAAAAATTAACAGTGACAAAGAAAAACTTGTTTTTTTGCAAAATTTTCGGTCTTTTTTTGTTTGTTGCGCAAAAAATAAAAATCGCAGAGGTGATCAAATACCACCAAAAGAAAGCTCTATTTGTTGGAACAAAATGATAAAAATTTGTTTGGGTACAGTGTAGCATGACCGCGCAATTGTCATTCAAATTGCGACATCGCTGAAAGCTGAAAATTGGCTTGGGCGGGAAGGTGTCTAAGTGTCTGGTATTGAAGTGGTTAAACAAAGCTTCTACTGGGAGAAATACAGAGGCTGACATTGCTGACCTTCTAAAATGTCTAGTTGATTTGCTTGTCCCCAGACTCATTACCTTGAGAAGTGGACCAGCATGCAGATTAAAAAGGATAGAATAATTTAGAACTAATAATCTGTACATTTGTTCTGAGAAAGCACTGGTGCAATTCTATCAGCATGATAGCCAGAGAAGCATAGAAAACATTCAGTTAACCGCACACCATGCCAATTCATATGTCAAACAAATAGTAGCAGCCTCAGCTCACTTCATCTAGACCATGCCCTAGATGCAGTCTAGATGGAGTGAGCTAAGGCTGCTACTATTTGTTTGACACATGAATTGGCATGGTGTGTGGTTACTATACTTCTACAGTGTGCTCTGAGCTAGGACAGACTCGCTTCCAGCCTGCACCCTTTAGCAGAAGCCACAAAATAGTACCAGGGTAGCCTGAGTGGAGTTTCAAAGCTGCATTTGGGTTCACGATGATAGCCAGAGAGTTAATTTATCCAGTAGGAGAAGTCAGCAATGGCAGCCTACATTCTTTCTTCTTACAGGTTTCTTGTAAGATAACCTTTATTTTATTTCTTCTTCCTTGGAGCTTAGTTTGATGGGAGTGGGACTTTTGCATGTAAGGTGTTAAATGAACTGTATGCTTGGTGCACACCTTTTTAACTAGATGATTGCAGGACAGCATGTCTTCATAAACAGAACACATTTACATAAATATTAATCACTTTGTTATCTAAAAAAATTCAAAAACTGCAGGAAATTAGTTAGTACTGGTGACATTTTTGTTCTCTAATTTTAAGTTGTATGCAACTTGTAAAATTATCTAGTAAATGCACATATTTAGAAGTATAACAAGATCATGAAGATTACAGAATACAATTTGCAGTTTAAAAAAAAATATATACAGAGAGTACTTAAAGCAACAGTGCAACAAAAGCCCCTATCCTATCCCAAAGTGGCATATCAAAAGGCATCCTGCTATTGCATGCTAAGGAGTTTATCTGATGGTGGAGTGTCCACAAAGTTTCCCCCCTTTGACTTTAAGGTGGTGGAGTTGCGGTGGTGGATTATGTGGGGTAGATGTAATTCCGCCCTGGGTTTGGCTGGTGGCCATTGATTGCGTGGCGCAGATTGTATCCTATATTGTTGTTGGGCTGGTTTTCATTTATGGTGGGTGTGTGGCTCATTAGGAGCGATATTGGTGATGTAAGGTACATCCCCATATTGTTTGCGTTGCTATGGTAGCAAACCACGGTTGCCCTTTTTTTTACTTTACTGTGCGTGCGTGGTGGTTTCCACATCGCGCTTGAGCATAGTTTCCTGCATTGCGCAGACGAATACATGGGTGGTGGAGATTGGAGGCGGCAGAGAATTAAGGTGACAGGATGAGCTCTGGTTGACTGGACGGGCACCGATGGCTGTTTCCATTGGCGGCACTGAGGCATGCTCACATATACCCACTGGCTGTGTTGGAAGTGTTTGATGGGTCTGCTTAGAAGGCCAATAGGCACTTTAATCAGTGGTCAGATTGTGGATTATAATTATATTGTATTGAGGCGCAGGCTGATGACATCAACGGTTGTGGCACCAAACTGCATCTATTAAGCAGGATGGGTCTCATTTTAGCATGAGCTGCTGGTGGACATACTTGTGTCTGAGGATTGTGGAGTAAGTGTACCTACTGGGGCAGCTACTGTATTTCTAGCTGTCTTTTTTCTCTTTTCTTTTTAAATGGAATTATTATGCATTGTAATGTCTTCTTATATGATTGTAGGTTGATTTAGATCTTGTTTTGGCATATTGGGAGAAATGTCCCTGTTTGTTTGGTGCAAGGAGAGACTTAGGAATCACAAGTGATATTGTGGAAATACATGATAATCTACATTTCTTTAATTGTCCATATCACTAGTTGTTTGATGTGAATTGGGGTGAAATTAACTATTAATGGTATTATAGGTCGGTCTGTCTTGCTTAATGAATGCACATCTAAACAAAAGCGTCAAATATTTTGGGTACACTTTTTCCCATGCCACCTACTGATAAGTAAGTGTGATTTAAATTAGAGCACTTCCACATATAAATAAACTAGTGCTTTTATCAGCGAGTATTGGCTCACCTGTCCTTGTCTTTTTACATGTGTGTATATAATTTTTGTCATTCTTCTGCCCTTCACAATTTATTCAGTCTACATTATCCGCTGTACCACCACCTGTATGTTGCGCCCATGGGATGATACATACGTGGATGTATGAGACACAGCATGCTATTTCGTTTTCCAATGCTCATGTGCTAATTATTGCAATTTCTCTCTTGTATAGGCCTAACTTCTTTGCTACTAAAACAGTGAGGTCCTGAGGAAGTGACTATGTAAAACGTGTCAACCTCTTGAAGTATTTAGCAAAGACATATTGGTGTGTCAATATATGGCAAACATTGCCCCATGAAAATATGAATACATGTTTTTATTGATGCTTTTTACATTTTTTTTTTTTTTTTTCTTCAAAAAAGTTTTTATTGTTTTCAAGAAGCATACATTGTACAATTGGGCATTGTACGTCGATTAGCGACGTAGGAATTACATGAAATTCAGCATAACCATAAAGAGTATGTACTCAAACTCTGTAAATACCCTGCATTTTAAGTATTAAACAAGAAAAACGTGGTAAACATGGAAAGAAACCTGACCTCTCAAGTGGCACCCCAAATGGGAAAATTAGTGCCACAGGAGAGGAGAGGAGTCACTAGTATATCATATATAATGTGAACAGTGTTTGCTGTGGATTAGTAGAATAGGTATTGTATTGTATATTCTCCAGGATGCTGTAGTTTTGCTCGGTCAAGAAGTGGAGAGACCGGATGTATGTGGGTGTCTTTAATCACTAGTCGCAGTTGTAGGCGTAGTTGAAGTCCAGTTAATCCAGGGTTGCCAGTGGGTATTGGTCTTGGTATAACAGCCATCACTGGCTGCTGTCATAAGTTCGTAACTGTAGTGTGGGGCCACTATATTTACTTTTTACATATTTTTATAATAAATATTGTTATATTACTATAAATGTGTGGGCGTTCCTCTCTTGAAAACGGTAAAGTCCAAATTTGTTACGTTTTCAAGTATTGATTCATATGGATGAGGTACCCCTTTTGTAGCCTGTTCTCTTTTTAATAAAATGTGTAACTGTCTTGTGCCATCATCCTCTTGGTGCACTACTGGACATATTGACAAACTAATCTTCTGTACCATTATTTATTTAGATAAGATTCTGGAACTTTTTGCAATTGTTGCACTATTCATACTTTCCATTTCATACCCTTCAAACCAAACTATTATTTGGTGCAAAAAAAATAAGTGTGCCAAATATTTGGTGCATTGACAATAGTTTATCAGTATCTTTAAGGCTCGTATTTAATTCTTTGCACATTGCTGTACCCTTTTTTATAGAATTACAGAATAGGGATTATGGCATTTGGTTTTTGCTGTGTAAAGGTAGCAATCCTAAATCCAACATTTTTTCTGCCTAAGCCTTATGTATTTAAACTTATCTCTCATTTTGCAGAGCAATATTTCAACATGTAGTTCAGAGAAGACATGCATGTAAAGGCTGGTGTTTGTATTTAGAAATGCTTTGGACTGGTGTGTATAGGATGGTCGGTTTTCTTCTTCATCTGCTCGTGTAATTTATCTGTTCCAGTTACCAAGCTGCTTTATTTCTTGTAGACTTATGAACATGATGTTGTTTTGCTGCACTTTAATTACATTATAGGTTTCAAAAGCATGGTTGTGCATATTTTATCCTGCAATATCCTTTCTTTTCGAGCCCTTTTTTTTTTAAATAGGTAAGCGAAAATTCTAACTTGCACAACAGAAAACAAAACAGAATACTAACAGCCTAAGATGTTTAATCAATATATTTGTTCTAAGAAATATTTTGCTTTAGACAGTATAGAGTTTCAACCCAATGTCTTTTTTCTTGCTATGCAGATACATTTCAACGCATATTCTCATTTTAGGCAAATAATCCAAGCTATGAGCATTTAATCTTTAGAAACAACATGTTCTATTTCAATATATGATTATTTTTAATTTTAATCATTTAACTAGGGCAGAACAGGACAGTGAAAAGGGGCCCCAGAAATGTGTACTTTTTAACATTTCTCATTATGCTGTATACAAACACACAACTTTGACTGAAACATCAAAATGTTGAAGTTTAAGATGTACTATGCAGGGTGAAATAACAGGTTTATGTTTATCTGCCTACTGAGCATCACATAGTCATCTTCCCTTTGCTTTCCTTTTGTGGGTTAAGTTCTGCATTAACATAAGTCAGATGGCTGAATTCCTGTGGGGATGATTTTAGATATTATACTTTAGAATGGGATACTGGATTAATTCATCTCCATTGTTTATTTAGTTGTATGCTTTTACCATATTTGCAATGATGCACTGTGCCTTAGGTAGTTGAGAGATAATCCCATAAGAATTTTAGACACTAATAAGTAATTCATTATTAACTTTTTTAAAGGCTCACCTTTTCAGGCAGAATACACTTTTCATAATACCTAGAAGTCTTTTCTAATGTATTTTCTGCCCAAGCCATCCCAATGTGCATATTTCTCACTTAGCTAGTCCATGGAAGCTTTTAATTTTCGCTCTAAATTAAAAAAAAATGCATTCTGAGACCTGACTTTCTGTATCCTGATATGATCTTCCAGGAAACGTCATACCCCATCGTGCACTGCATCTCACTGCATCACAGAATATGGTTTTCCACTCTGAACCACAACTTACTTATTACTTTATCACCTCCTTTTTTATTTCCACCCACTTTCCTGCTTTTTCTATTAAGGTGGCCATACACTTTATAATCAGATTGTTCTGTTTCCCTTACATCTATCATCAACTTTGTAGTGCAAGGGCATGCCTGATTTGATACACATTAAATTAATAGTTCAGGTTGGTTCTCCTATTAAATTTTTTTACAGTTTTGAATAATCTAAAGTAAATCAGACTGTATAGTGTATGGCCAGCTTTATACAAGTACATGGGAGGGAGACATTCAGCTGTCAATGTTCTTGTACACCAGGTCCAGCTCGGGGACAGGGAGGGTGTAAACACATCAATTTCACTTTTAGGCCCCATTCTTAGTGGGAGTGTATGTTTTTAGTGTGTTTTTCCTGTGACACGCATAAGGCATCCTATTGATTTCAATGAGCTGCCCTACATGTGACAAACGCAGTGAAGTAGCTCATGGCAAATTATGGAGCATTGTGATTTGCATATTTTTTACCATGTGTATAGGGCGTATTTTGGCACTCTTTATAATTTGTATTTGCTTCCGTGTTTAGGGTGTTCGTTAACAATTAATGCCACCAAAACTGGTTCATTTTAGTTGTATAAAGATAGCCATACATTTTGCAATCTGTACAATTTCTGTAAAATCTCCTGGAGATTTACAAAAACTATTATAGGAGGATACACATATCTATCCACTCACTCTTATCCAATCCGGCAGGTCCTTGCATTAAATAGTTGATGATAGATCTAAAGAAGATTTTACAATCAGATTTTTTTGTTTATGGTGAGCTTTACATACTTTCAAGGATACACTTCTCCTGTTTTCAGCTCTGGTCCACATAGGCTTTTATGTGATCACTCAGGTCCTGCACATTCTGCCAAATGAACAATCTAAGGTACAAAGCAAAAGATGGCTGTGTATTTAGTGAGAACTGTGCTGACTGACATTGTCTGCATTGGAGAAGCATGGAACCACATAGGTGGACAGAGGCAATCTCCTGGAGGGGGGGGGGGGGCAGGTGCAGGGTGTGTATTATCGATGTCAGCTGGTGAACTACCTTAATTTCCTACAGTGTTTTTACCAAAAACCAAATACCAGGACAGAGCAATGGAGGAGTAAGGTGAAGCCTGACCTATAAAGAAAGTGTTTTCTTTTCTGCAACAAAGGCACATTAATGATATATTGGTACAAAGAAAAGCTGTAATTTAGGAAAAAATCTGAACTTAGCATTTAGACCCCTTTCATACTGAGGCATTTTTTTTAGGCATTTTAGCACTAAAAATAGCCTCTAGATAGCGCCTGAAAACCGCTTCCCATTCATTTCAGTATGTCTTTTCACACTGGGGCGGTGCACTTTCGGGAACGTTAGGAAAAGTCCTGCAAGTCCTGCCATCTTTGGGACACCCTGCTCATTGAAATGAATGGGCAGTGCTTCCAAAGCTAAGTTTTTAACCCTTTTTTTTGGGGCTAAAAGCTCCCCGGTAGCGACTGAAAAGTGCTGCTTAAACAGCGCTAAAGCGCCACTAAAATGATTGGTGCTTTAGTGCTAATGCAGCTGTGGCCCCAGTGTGAAAGGGGTCTAAGGCACCAGTACATGTCTTTGCAAATGTAATCTGCATTTGTAAATTATTAATATGCAAGTCACCGAACACCAGCTTTTACATAGATTAAAGCGGGACTGTACTGAAATTTTTTTTTTTAAAAGCCAGCAGCTACAAATACTGCAGCTGCTGACTTTTAAAAAATGGACACTTACCTGTCTCCCAGTTCCAGCGATGTCGGCAGCAGAGGCCGATCGATCGCTCGGCTCTCTGCTGTTGCCGGCGCCATTCTCGGTGAGGGAATCAGGATGTAAAGCCTGCGGCTTCACTTCCCGGTTCCCTACTGCGCATGCGCTAGTCGCGTGGCACAATGAGAATCTTCAGCGCTGCCTGTCGGGACACGTGTGTGTCCCGGCAGACAGCGCGCTGGGACAGGAAGCTGCGTAAACCCCCGTGGGAGTTTATGCCCGGAAGTGGGTGCAGATACCAGTCTTAGACAGGTATCTGCACCCCCCTCCCCCCTGAAAGGTGCCAAATGTGACACCGGAGGGGGGGAGGGTTCCGAAAAGCGGGAGTTCCACTTTAGGGTGGAATCCCGCTTTAAGTGTTCCCAATGGAAGATTTTCCATCTATTCCTGTTTGGACAGCAACAAAAAAATATATATATATATATATTTTTTTTTTTCTTAACTTTCAGTCTTAGTGACAGCAGTCATAAGAGTAAATAGAGAGAGTGAATTACCCCAGCAAGGTCACAGACAATTAAAAACCCATAGGGGTTCTAATTGTTTCCTTGACTATATAAAAAAAACAAAAAAAAAAGTTTAAGCTTTGGATACACTTTGAAGTTCTAAAAATAGAAAATGAGTCTTTAGCATGTGTTCATGTATTTTGCAATCATCATTTGAGGACTACTCGCATCCACTGAATTTGAATGCATTACACTGCAAGTACTAGGTAAATGTGTCCATGCAAAATAGCGAAATATTGCCCAGACAGAATTCTGTCAAAGGCCTTACCCATCTCTGAGCAGGATTAGTTTTCCACACAGTGCACACAATTAAGAAGGCAGTCACAGGTTAATGTCTAATCACTTTTGTAACTAAATAATGTTTATCTGCAATTTGCTTTCAATTAATGCATGGTAACTAAATAATGTTTGTCTGTAATTTTCTATGAATTTATGCATCACTGAATACACAAGGCTTTGTGGAGGAAAGAAACGCATTCGTAAACCTCTCTGGTTCAGAAGGCACTATTCAGATATAATCATAAGTCTGCAGATTAAGGAAAGTAAATATGTAATTATGAAAAAAGAGTAGTTAAAATAACATAAGCAACTACATCAGGCACCACAACATATTGCATAAACCCTTTTCTACAACTCGTGACATGACTGTTATACATGAGACCAAGCCAAGGCTGATCATAGTTTACCTATAGTTAATGATCTCTCAGAAACTCAGAAAAGGGTCAAAGAAGAAAGTATTCATAGGCAATGCCTAGTTCTTGTTTGTAGACACCTACAAAAGAAATTCAGGACTTAAAAAATATACATTTATACTTGCTCAGATGCTGCATCTGTTCCCTGCCAGCTTTGCAGTGAGAACTGAGTGATCAAACACAGCTAAATGCTCAATTCTCCCCTCTGCTCTGAGCAGAGAGCTGTGATTGTCAGTCAGGAGATCACTGCTCCCCCCTCCAGCTCTTACTGGAGTGCTGGGCTGTGGAATTGGCGGCAGGGACTGGTTCAGTTTCTCTGAGAAACTGAGCCAGGTGCCAGTCCAGGCTCCTGTGTGGATACCGAAAACGTGGTTGGGATCTTTCCCAAGCCTGGACTGGCTGAGTGACATCAGTCAACAGCAGGCATTAGCCTGTCGTCGGCTCAAAACGGGTCACAGGAGTGCAGAACAAACTGCCCTCCTGTGACCTATAGGAGAAGCAAAAAAAAAACTATGGCCATATCTCTCCTTTAAGTATTGTCTTAACAGAAATAATGTTATTTTGTAGAAGGTTGGTATAAAAGGTGGACCCTAAAGTATAGTGTGTTAAGTTGTGAGCAATGGAAAATGTGACTGGGTTTACCATGTGTGGATAAACAGTTAAAAATAATTAAAAGTAAAACTGTGGCTAGACTATAGACATTCAAATATTTACATATTTTAAACAAGCAGTAAATAAGATCTTACCCACTTGCTGACCACCTGCCGCAGTTGTACTGAGGCTAGGTGGTACGGCTGCGCAAAATTGTGTCAGTACATATTTTTAGCACTGATCCCTGTAATAATGTCACTGGTTCCCAAAAAAGTGTCAAAAGTGTCAGTTAGGTTTCTTATCTGTCCACCGCTATATCGCAGTCCCGCTAAAAAACGCTGATTACCGATGTTACTAGTAAAAAAATAAATAAACAAAAATGCCATAAATCTATCCAATATTTTGTAGACGCTATAACTTTTGTGCAAACCAATCAATATACGCTTAATGGGATTTTTTTTACCAAAAATATGTAGCAGAATACATATTGGCCAAAATTGATAAAAAAAAAAATTTGGTTTTATTTTTTCATTGGATATGTTTTATAGCAAAAAGTAAAAAATATTCTCAGTCTTTTTATGTTTCTAGCACAAAAAAAAAAACGCAGAGGTGATCAAATACCACCAAAAGCAAGCTCTATTTGTGAGGAAAAAAAGGAATTTAATTTTATTTGGGTACAGCATCGCACAACCGTGCAATTGTTAGTTAAAGTAACTCAGAGCCGTATCACAAAAAATGGCTTGTTCATTAAGGGGGGTAGAACCTTCTGGTCCTTATTTAGTTAAAGAAACACTGTGCTCTGTAGCTGCAGACTCTGTGAAACAACTAATTCTCAAAATTTTCGACACAAGGTACATTCAGTTTAATTTCAGTCGTTCAACTGAACTCTACTTCCCCACTCAGCAACAACTTGCTAATCTGCCATCCCTTTTTATCAGTGTTTTTCCTGTGAATTTTGAGGATGAACTGCTTCACAGTAGCTACACAGGTAAGTGAGAGCTTGTTCTAAAACTTTTATTTTTTTTAACTGCTTGTGAACAATCCTCTTTAAGTCCTTTGCAGATTTAAGAAAAAATAAATAAAAGCCAAAGTGAAGAAAAAAGTTGAAAGTATTCTTCTGCTGAGAAATAGATTTTGGGTGAACATTTTACCCTACAAATTGGGCTGTTTGCATACATATTTACATTCTCAAATGCCAGAAACTATACAAAGTAAAAAACTGTTGTCAGGGGCCATTGTAAGCAAGTTTATCCTAGGTATTGAAGCACGCTATAAAATAAAATTACGAACACAGATCAATAAAAAATAGGGAACTACATTTTACTTACCAAAAAGGAATATGGCATTTGTCCATGCTACATATATATTGAATATCTATTCAATATATATATAAACTGTTTCGTTTTGACAACATCAGTTATAAAAACCACAAAATATGTCTAAGTAAGTTTTATTCATAATAATGAGAATACGTATTGTGATAGGAAGCCAGGAAAAACGATGAGTCGTGTCCAGAATGGGAAAAATATTTGTCCCAGGTTCATGCAGTGTTTTTCCCTTTTGTGCTGTGTAGTGAGCGCGCTTGGCTCACTGAGGGGTTAACAAGCTTAGCTGAAGCAGGTTCAGTACTCTGGTCTCTATAAAACTCCCAGGCTGCTTAGGGAGGTTGCTCCATCCTGGAACCAGATCTCTGCGCATGACAGACTGGGGAGCAGAAACTTCTCTGTGTGGTGAGATGAAGTATATGCGACTAAAGACTCTGATTTCTTTTGTGTGACAGCCAAGTGCCTGGGCAACAGTAGGCTGTTCCAGGACAGGTAGTTAGGTTCCTGTGTTTGACATTAGACACTCAATATTGCAAAGGGTTTACTTTTTCTGTTTTATTTTGCTATATTGATACCTGCACTTTGTAAACACAGACCTAATCTCACCACATTGAGCTCTCACTTTCACCCACTACTGCTCAATCCACTGCCACCACTGCCCTTTTGACTAAGCCCCAGGGGGTCTGATTGGGAAAGAATGGAATTTGCGCCCTATTCACTGCATATATTGCTCTGTATGGGCATACTGAAAGCCTGGACCCCTGCACTTAAAGATCATAGTAATGGAATCTCTGGCTTTGACGTCCCAAGCTTAGTCTAATGCCACCAAGACATTCCTTGCCCGACAGCTTCATGTATTCAGTAGAGATGGAGATGCTTGTTACCTAGTTACATAGGTCCATCCAGTTCAAACTATGTATGTGTGTGTGTGTGTGATTTTTATTCTCCAACAATTTCCATATCCCCGTATCTTCTGATTCCAGAGGAAGATATCTATTCTTTTTTTTTTTTATGTTGTCCACACTCTCAGCTAGTTTCATAGTTTCATAGTTAGTAAGGTTGAATAAAGACACCAGTTCAACCTGAGTGAGTGTTGTAATGGAAATTTGTAAGTTCAGTATATAATTGTATTCTATTTTGTATGTATTGCACACTGCCCTCACTGTGCACACGGCACTAATAATGTTTTCAGTACATGTTTACATTCTTTCGAGTCCTGATTAGAATTAGCCTTCCTATGATACGCCCCTTGTTACCATAAACGTACAATTGTAATATTAATGTAATACCTACGTAATCATGTGTATAAAAACCTTCAATTGCGTCATAATAAAGGAGAACGGTTATTTGGAAAGATGCTGAGCGTCTGTCTGTTCCCTACTGCAGTAGTTATTATTAATTTGGAACCACTAATCAATATGAGGATAGGAGTTGCCTATCTATAAATTTCCAGGACAATACAATTGTCCCTATCCCTGTACATTGCACACTCACATCACATGTCCCTACCCTCAAGGAGCCCACAATCCAAGGTCCCCATTCATATACTAGGGCCAATTTTGGACAGAAGCCAATTAACCTACCTGCATGTCTTTGGATTGTAGGAGGAAACCAGAGTACCTGGAGGAAACCCACACAGGCACAGGGAGAACATTCAAACTCCGGGCAGGTAGTTTCATGGATGGGATTTGAACCAGTGACCCTTGTTACTGCTAGGCGAGAGTGCTAACCACTACACCACTGTGCCGCCCCAAGGTGAGGGAAACTACAGACCCTTCAGCTTAACTAGTTACCACTTCCTGGTGGAAGGAGGCACATTTTACTGCTCTAAAAGAGCATTACCATTTTCTCAAGCTAAAGTTACCTTTATCACAAATAGATTTCTGTATATAGTACCTTACATTCCTTCAAATTTATTTTTTTACTATTGACATACCATTGATGTTAAGCTAAAGGGTCTTGATCCTTTTTTTAAATTTGTGCCACATTTTTCTCTATGCCCATCAGTTGGCACTATTCTAGTCAGTAAAATGTCTTAAAAAATTAGAAATAGTGGCTTGGGTATGAATTCCCTAAAGACTTGCGGGTGTAAGCCATCTTGCCCTGCTAATATTTCTACATAAAGTTCTCTATTCTCTTTTGTATATGATTTTCAGTCAGCCACAGAAGTACTTTTGGTGAATCATCGTTAATATTACTGTTAAGACTACCATACCCATCTTTTTCATTTGTAAAAACTGAAGAGAAAAATGATTTAACACATTTGTCTTTTCTCTGTCATTTGTGATCAGCTTGCCATGTTCTATGAATTATTTTTATTCATATTAGATAGTTTACAAATAAATACATATCAAAAAAACTAAAACAATCAAGAAAAGGAAAAATTTAATTTTAAACTTATACAAGACACAATAGAAAAAAATATAACAGACATATTAAAAAAAAGGTGTGTATCCTAGGACCCTGTTCAATTATCACAACAACCATATTTATTCCCCAGAAGGAGGAAAGGGACAACGGGAGAGGAGGGGGTTCCCTGAATCTGAGTATATATTATTCGACTAATCTTCACTAAAAAGATCAAGTGACTACCAGGCCCTACCATCTAAACCTCACCTCTCACATAATAATAATCATAATAATAAGGAATCCATGTTGGAAGAAGCCTTTTCATGTGTGAAGGTTAAATCTTTTTTCCTCCATATGTAAAGAATGGCCCCTTGTCCTCTGTAATGTCCTGAAAGTGAATAATGCCCCGTACACACGATCGGACTTTCTGCCAACAAAACCGTGGATTTTTGTTCTATTTGTTCCTCCAACTTCTTCTTCTCCATTATCTTCTTCATCTTCTTCCTGCGCTCTTTTTGTCCTGCATCTTGCTCCGGCTTCTTCTCCACTTCTCTCCGCTCCGCCCGCACTATCCACCTCAGTGGGAGTCTTCAGCCGTGTGATGCTTTGATTCTTCTGACACTTCTTAAATAACGGAGGGCGGGGCCACCCCTCTGACGCACAGGGACTTCCCTATGGCTTTCCCCGTGATGTCAGAAGGCAGGCGGAGGAAGAAGAAGATGAAGAAGAAGATGGAGAAGAAGTTGGAGGAACAAGTAGAACACCAAAGGAAGACAAGAAGAAAGAAGATGGAAGAAGAAGAAATTAATAAAGGACTTGTCAAAAACTGGCTAGTTTTTTTAACCTTTTTGTCACTTTTTTTGTGAAATGGTAGGGGTAAATTTGTACCCCATTACCATTTCACACATAGGGGGCGGGATCTGGGGGTCTCCTTGATAAAGGGGGCTTCCAGATTCCGATAAGCCCCCCACCCGCAGACCCCCTACAACCACCTAGCAAGGGTTGTGGGGATGAGGCCCTTCTACCCATCAACATGGGGACAAGGTGCTTTGAGGGGCTACTATGCGCTTTCTTGTCCCCCCTTTTTTTCCTGCACCTGCCAGGTTGTGTGCTCGGATAAGGGTCTGGTATGGATTTTTGAGGGGGACCCCACGCCATTTTTTTTTTAAATTTTGGTGTGGGGTTCCCCTTAAAATCCAAACCAGACCTGAAGGGTCTGGTATGGATTTTGAGGGGGACCCCCACGCCATTTATTTTTTTTAATTTTGCCACAGGGTTCCCCTTGATATCCATACCAGACCTGAAGGGCCTGGTATGTAATTTAGGAGGACCCCCATGCATTTTTTTAAAATTTTTGGTTCAGGTTCCCCTGTGGGGAAATCCCCATGCTGCTTTTATCTATTTATGAAGTGTTATGTGTATTGTCGGACCCAACAATTCATTGTAGCCGCGAGTAGTTTTAAATTAGTTTTTTTCCTTTAGAAATGTAATTTTGCTGTCAGACTGTTCTAAACACGGGAAACATGCGCCCCTTTACAGGCATACTATAGACACCCCCAGGTACGAAATGTAAAGGAATATTACACTTTTATTGTTTCATATTAAGCATTATTAAAATCACTGCTCCCAAAAAACTGACGTTTTTAAAACTTTTTTTTGCATTGATACATGTCCCCTGGGGAAGGACCCAGGTCCCCAAACACTTTTTATAGCCTTTAAAATGATCACTTTTGATTATTCATGTTCGTGTCACATAGACTTTAACGGTGTTCGCGGCCAATGGGACTAACTAGGAGAGATGCCAGATTGCTGTCCCTACTTTATAGGAACACACAATCTGTCTTCTCTCCTTTGACAGTACAGGGATTTGTGTGTTTACACACACAAGACCATGTGCTGGCTCTCGCGCATGCGACCGCATGTGGCCGTTGGCGATCGCGCTTCCAAAACAAGGCACTCTTTGTTCCTTCAGCCCTTTCCAAAGTGGTGGTAGGGGGAAGATTGTCCCATTTCATCAAGGAATGGGCAGAGATTTCCAACAATCCCTTTATCCTCCAAATGTTAGAAAGGGGTTACAGGTTGGAATTCAAAAGCCCCCCTCCCCAGAGATTTTTTCTTACCCATCTGCCGAGAGACCAAGAGAGACAGCAGGCCATGGTGAATCTGATAACTATGTGGGAAACGGAGGGAGTTATTTCTCCCGTTCCGGAAGTTCAAAAAATTCCATGGATTTTATTCTCACATCTTTCTGGTCAGGAAGGCTTCCGGCGGGTTTCATATGGTCATCAATTTAAGCGTCCTTAACAAATTCATAGTTTACAGACATTTCCAGATGGAAAACATTTATACTGTAAGGAATCTCTTGTTACCAAGGGGTTTCATGGTAACCCTGGATCTTCAGGATGTTTATCCTCATGTGACAATCTGCCAGAGTCACCAAAATTTCCTCAGATTTGCAGTTCTCATGGAGAATGGTCCAAGTCATAGGCAGTTGAAAGCCCTTCACTTTTCTCTCTCGGCAGCACCCCAGATTTTCACAAAAATCATGGCCGAAGTCATGGCCTATTTTCGGATACAGAGGGTGTCTATCATCCCTTATTTAGATGATTTTCTGATCTTTGCCTGAGACAAAGAGACACTTGTCTTGCCTGGTGCCCTCCCAGAAAATACCCTTTTTGGGTTATCAAATAGACACTGTTGCCCAAAAGATTTTTCTTCTGGAATACATTTTTTTAAAGATTCTTCTCTCCGTGCGGAGCTTCAATCGGCTCCCGCAGGCCTCCCTTTGGCAGATCATGCAGTTATTGGGTTTAATGACTGCGGCCATCCCAGGGGTGCCTTGGGCCCAATTGCACTCCAGGCCCCTTCAGGCGTTTCTTCTGCGCCATTGGGATTGCGGAAAAAACCCTTTGGATCAACTCCTTCAGTTTCCAAGTGAGGATTTTCTCAATCTGTCCTGGTTGGAGCAGCGGGAGCATCTGCAGGGAGGGAAGGACTGGGCACAACTTGCCCCGATAAAAATGACCACAGGTGCCAGTCTGTGGGGCTGGGGTGCTCACTCAGAGGGCTGGCAGGCCCAGGGAGCCTGGTTGCCAGAGGATGCATGCTGCTCCTTAAATTTCAGAGAACTGTTAGCTGTGGGGAAGGCTATAATGGCTCTGGAGGAGAGGGTCTATTCAAAAAACCTGTTGATTTTCTCGGACAATGCCACAACCGTGGCGTACCTAAACAAGCAAGGGAGCACTCGCACAGATACTCTTCTAGTGTTATCCCAGCAGATTCTGTTCTGGGCGGAGGACTATGTCGCTTCAATCAGGGCAGTGCACATCAGTGGGACAGAGAATGTCCTGGCTGGCTATTTGAGCAGGGTGAACATCAGTACCAGCAGTTGGGAACTACATCAAGGCACGTTCCAGGAGATAATGCTGAAGTGGGGTCTTCCCACAGTGGATCGTTTCGCTTCCAGTCTCAACAAAAACTGCCGGCTTTCTTCTCACTGGAAAGAGATGAAGTCCTTAGGGACAGATGCACTCTCCTTCCCGTGGAATTTCACTCTGGCCTATGCCTTCCCTCCATTTTCCCACTTACCGCTAGTAGTTCGGAAAATTATTCAGGACCAAGCGGAAGTTATTTTGATTGCCCCTTGGTGGCCCAGGAGGAGTTGATACTCCTCACTGAGAGCCCTCTCAATAGATCCCCCCTGGCCCCTGCCGGAACGGATGGATCTTCTCCGTCAGGGGCCGGTGTTTCATCCATGCCCTCAGAGCTTCCATTTGACGTCCTGGAGGCTAAGCGGCGCATTCTACAGTTAAAGTTGGCTATCCTGAACAGCTGTAAGTTTCGAGGAAGATCTATGGGAAAGTTTGGAAAACCTTTGTTTCCTGGCAAAAGAAGACAGGGATAGATTCTTTTTCTATTCCCTGTGTGACGGGAGGGCCCGTGGAACCCAGAATCCCTTGGAAAGTATGGGATAACGTTGTTTCAGCTCCACATGCACCACATGCACCTCATATGTCTAAGTCACCCTGTGCTATCTCCTGGCACAGGGTAACTGAGAAAATATATTTTGTATTACTTAAAATGGGACAGTAATATTTATCCACAATATCTCCCAGAATATATGTAAAGACTATTCTATTTTTAAAAAAACCCCATATCCGCCGGGGAGGCATTTATTGGATTCAGTGGGCTGGTGCCTCTACATGCATTGGTGAGTTGATCCACCTTAAGCCCCATACACACGGTCGGACTTTTTCATCAATTTGGTCCGATCGGACAAGGTTGTTGAAAAATCAGACCGTGTGTATGCACCATCGGACAGTGTTCGTCGGTTTGTCCGTCGGACAAAGTCTTATCTCCTGCTGGAAAGATTTCCCGTCAACCCGGTCCGATCACACCAAATCCGAGCGTGTGTACGCTTGTCCGACCGGACAAAGTGCTACGCATGCTCAGATCACATTACAAGACCAAAGCTATTGGCTACTAGCCTCTACGTAGTCCCGTCGTAGGCAACAAACGTCACCACGTTCAGAATGATCGGATTTTCCGACAACTTTGTCCGACCGTGTGTACGCAAAACCAACATCAGACAAAGTATGACGGACATGGTCCGACGGACCTGGTCCACGGATTGTCCGCGCGTGTGTATGGGGCTTTACTGTGTAAAGTTGTATTAACTTGTATACCCAATGAAATTATATGGCTGTATTTATACTATATATCTAAATATACATTCATCTGTCTTGTTCTACTTTCGTTCAGGAGTGGTTACTATTTGATTTTATTGAATTGAATTGTACATTGTACATTTTTTATTCATGTAATTTTCTTTTCTATTAAAATTAGTTTTTGTTAATTAATATCCCTATCCCTACTTTCTTTTATATATTACAAGTACCGAGATAGTCCAATTTCTTTTCCCCAAAAGTCTTGTGGGCGATTGGCTCTTTGGACGCAGACTCAGCACCTGCGTTTGTAGCTCAATCACACTGTTCCTACAATATCAATGGATGATGGTACATGTTAACTAAGTTACGGTTATTACCAAAGACTATACTCACGATCTTATATAAAGACTATTCTTGGTTTGTTTGATTCTGAACTCAACATGTTAATTGAAAGAGCTGATCACATTGGCCTCTGTACAATGTAGGAGATGGGCCGTCATCACGTTCCGAACGATCGGATTTTCCGACAACTTTGTTCGACCGTGTGTATGCAAAACCAGTTTCGGACAAAATCCATCGGAAAAAATCTGACGGATTTTGTGGTCGGAATGTCCGACCGTGTGTACGGGGGCTTAGACTTCAATATAACCTCTCAAAAGTCACATGAAAGTGGCACCTGCACGATTTACATGCAGCTTGTTTGTGACTTTGTAGAGCACAAACAATCACATTGGTCAAAGCTAAAGTTAAATCCCTGCATTGTTTCATTGTTTGAGATTAACAGGTATAGCAGGGCATCATTAATAGGTCTATAAATCCCCCACCCCCATTAATGTTCCAGCAGTGCCATTAATTCAGTAAATTTCAGGATTGTTAAAATCGCCAATTATTATCACTGTTCCAGCCCTTGCAGCCCTTTTATTTATGCAAGGAGCTGAGTTTCCACCTCCTCATTAATACTGGATGGCCTGTAACAAACTCCAAGAATTAGCTTTGAAGTATGTGCCCCTCTATGCAAATCCACCCATAATGTTTCAGCAACATCATACTCTCTGTCCACAAGGTCCTTTTCATCCTCACTTTGAGATCATTTCTCACATAGAGACAGGCACCACCATCTTTACCTTTTACCCTATCTCTCCAAAAGAGATTTCTTTGTTACATGTCCACTGGAGCAGTGCCAAACCCCTCCCCCCCACCACATGCACTTTTTTTGCTGAATCCTTAGTTATTTGCCTTACAACATGACAACATTAATTAAACAGATCTGTTTTTATTGGCTTTAATGGGGATCAGATTTGAAAAACCTCCCTGACCTGAACCCAGGTGTGTTTGGCTTATTCCTACTCTCAAATGCATGGGTTTCTTTAGAGACATTTTTTTGCCTTCTGGGCCTCTTTCCTGTAGTTAAGTGAGGATTTGTGCATTGGTTGTGTTTTATCTGCTGCATGACTGGAAGAAGCGATTGCTGGAGGGCTTGCTGCAGGATTGAAAAAAAAAAAAAACTTAAATAATTATCTAGATGTTTGCAGCATGTACCCATTTGTTTCTTAAACTGTTTATTATTGAAACATCATTTGATTTGTTTCAAACTTACGCTGATATTCTTATAGGATAAATTAACCTTTAGGAGCATGTTACACCCATATTTAGGGTGTAACATGCAACATACTCCTATCCACTCACCCCCTGGCATCAGCGCTCCTCACTCTGTGACAGTAGACAGGGGATCCTCTCCCCCACCCGCTGTCACAATTTGAAAACAGCGTGGCAGTGTGGGGCTCTAGCTACACAGCTGCGTTATTCATTCAGTTTCTTGTAAATTAATAGACTAAAAGTACCAAGTACAAGTGGCTTGTAGTTCTCAGTGAACTACGAGGGCGCTGGTGAAGAACTCTGATAGTTCATTGATTCTTCCTGCCATTCAGTAACTACCTGCCCACATCTGAGCTACAGGTGGACAGTGTACTGAGAGTATGCAGGATACAGACTTTGCACCTGTAACCTTCTGATGCAATGCTTTACAGGATACAATGTAAAAAAAAAATAATAAATGCACTTTTTTTTTTTACCTGAACAAAGATGTGCATATATAATTTTTTTTCAAAAGGTGAACTTAGCCTTAGCCTTTAAAGTGCAAAACACATTTACAGTTTCATTGGCCATTTTATCATCACTCCACCTTATAAACGTTTATCTTTTAGAAATACAGGTTACTAAAAAATTACACCTGCTAAATTCTTTCAGCAATAACAAAGCTTTCTTAAGTAATTTCTGTGATTTCTAAATGTCATTCGTAGTTTTACTTCTGTCCAATTAAAATAAAGAAAGGAGAAATATTCAAATTGAAGGGAAGAGCCAGTTTTATTGTGCTACTTAAATAACAGTAAATGGTTTTATCAGAGTCCATAGTGAAGGTCTGCAAGAGGTATTGCCTATTAAAGCTAATGGTTTCAATTTTGTGCTTCCTAAAACGGCAGCCCCAAAAGCTGGCAATTAGAGTGAAACTATTAAAATGGCCATCTAGCTGAATTAAAGCATAGTATTTCATAAAAGATGTTAGTACCTTTTTGTAAGACCTGCACGTGTGACCTTTAGATTGTGACTTCGACTTTAACATCCATTTCCATCATTTACATGAAAAATTACTTTTAAATGTGCTTTAGCCAAAAGGAACTCTATATTGAATTTGAGCATTGGCAATGATTTAACTCTAATATTGAGCTTTTCTGATTTACACAAGTACTTAAGCAATAACATAAAAACTGGTATAAAAGAAAATTTGGTGCACTGGGAATGACTTGTTATACATAGATACATATACATAGATTAGACATTAAAGAAAACTCAGTTGTCTTGATGACTGAATGCTAAAAACATGACAGATATTTAGGCTTTTCAAGAATACAGACAGCTTTAAAGTGGTTGTAAACCCTTACAAACCACTTTGACCTACAGGTAAGCCTAGTTTAAGGCTTACCTGTAGGTCCAATAAATATCTCCTAAACCTACATGATTTAGGAGATATTTAGAAAAAAACAGGCATCGCTGTCTACGGAGCATGCACCGTAGACAGCGGCGCGCAGGCGCACTGCGCATGCCGAGATCACAGCGATATGCCGCTTTCGTGCACATGCGCGGGAGTGACGTCATTGCCGCTCCAGCGAATGACAGCGCTGGAGCAGCGAGACCCTGAAGTCACTCCGGGCTTGATGGCGGCGCAGAAAGTCGTGGATGAGGGTCGCTTCGGGGGCTTCGTTCTCAGGTAAGTCATTCATAATGAGCTAGTATGCTATGCATACTAGCTCATGATGCCTTTACCTTGCAGGTTCCGTTTTTTTTTTTTTTTTGGAGGAGGCTTTACTTCCTCTTTAATTTCCCACTGGCATGTATTGTCCTTAGGACCTCTAGTGGAAACATTTTTCTATAGTAGATACTTCTAAACAAATGTGACCATTAAAAACCCAAGTAGTAGTGTCACACTTCTCTTACTATTTAGTTTTCAATGTAAAATAAATGAATGCATACATCATCCAGCAAAGAGAATGATACATACTCATAATAATGGTTGTAAGAGTAGCTGGAAACACATTTATAAAACTTACAGTTTTAATTTTCTGCAGTCTTTAAAGAAATCTTATGCTGCTTACACACAAGCAGATTTTCCGTCAGAAAAATCTTGGATGTTTTTTCCGAAGGAATTTCGCTCAAGTTTGGCTTGCATACACACGGTCACACAAAAGTTTGCTGAACTTTCGACCGTCAAGAACGCGGTAACGTACAACACTACGACGAGCCAAGAAAATTAAATTCAATGCTTCCGGGCATGCGTCAAATTGTTTCCAAGCATTCGCAGGAATTTTGCATGTCGGAATTGCTACAGACCATCGGAATATCCGATTGGAATCTTTTTCCAACCAAAAAATTGAGAACATGCTCTCAATATTTTGCTGGCAGGAATTCGGCCAGCAAAAGTTTGATGGAGCATACACACGGTCTCCCAGCCATTTTGAGGCCACCCAGCAGGGCTGCCCCCGGAGTCTGTGGCCACCCCTACTATGTAATATACTAAGGAGAAAAAAGAAAGTTGTCTCAAATGAATGAGCAAATAAATGTAAATTTCCTAACCCCTGCACTACCATACACACAAAATAAAACCTTTAATTGATATGTGTAAATGTGTGAAAATTGTGAATAAATTGAAATAGCTACAATAGCTAAAACACCAACGTGTGTTCCCAAATTAGCATAAAAGATAATGTAACGTAGCGCTGCTTGTACAAAAAATTAAATAAAAAAATAATCGCAACAATAAATTAATTAAATTGAATCAACAGCAGGTGGTTAACCAGTCTTGAACACAATTTTCTGGGATACCAGCCTGGAGAGAACTTGTGCAAAAGTTGTGCTACTAGCCAGAACAGAATCACATTATACCAGACTGGACTGGGAAGAGATGAAAAGGCAAGCCCAAGAACAGGCACACAAGTATACAGGAGGGGTGTATGAGCATCTGGAGAGATAGCAAGGTTTTTAGGACACATTGAAGAATACTGCAAGAAGACCCAGCTCTGAATAACACCCTTCCAGAGAGACCTAAAATAATAATCAAGAAGCCTAGAGATTTAAAGAGTTTGCTGGCTCTGAGTAAGATGCGATTTCCATTTGGTGATTGTACCTAACTCTGAGCTGCCGTTTCTTTGGACATCTGTTTGTCTTGCTGTTTTTGACTACCTGTCATGGATGTCAATTTCGTCTGTGAGTAGGACTTTTGCCTAGAAGTTGGTGGAAGGAGATGCACTGGAAACATTAGCCATATATTTTTTCTACACTGTCACGTTTGATGTATAGAAGAATTCCAGATACGCCACTTCCTGGAAACATTGGGACCCCCAGAGGACTATCGCCGTCCACGTACAAAATTTGAGGTATACTGTGAGGAAAAGGAGCCCCTTTCCCATACTATCTCTAAGATGTCCACATTGTTGTCAACACCCCCAGAAGACTTTATAATGCCAGGCCTGAGCAAATGGGAGAGAGATCTTGACCAAACTTTCACACCAGCTCAAGGCTAGAACATTATATATCTGTCACTAAAATCATTGAGGTGTGCGAAAACCCTGGAGCTGAACTATAAACTATTAACACGTTCGTATTATACCCCTCAAACGATTAATAAATTCTTTCCAGCCACTTCAGATTATTGTTGGGGAGGTTGTGAAGAACAAGGGACTTTACTTCATATTTTTGGGCTATGTCCAATAATTAGACAGTTCTGGCAGGAAGTACAGTGGATCACTCAAAAACTCACAGAGTACCAGATCCCAGATGATCCGACCTTCTTTCTATTACAGTATTCACAAATCCCACTTAAGAAATATAAGAACTCAGTACTAAGTCACCTGGTAAATGCAGAGAAAAGCTGCATTGCCTTGTGTTGGAAGGACCCACGACCACCCCCATCTCCATGTGGCTCAATAAAGTTAGGAGAGTAGAGATAATGGAAAGTCATATGCCCACTACATTGGATAGAAATGAACAAATTATCAAATCATGGTCCCCATGGGAGGTATTAGTACATTTGGAAGAGGGGAAGAGACTACTGGGAGTTGTAGGGGGGAGTGAGGCCCCTGTGGAAGTAAACAAGGAATTCAAGATGGGTAGGGAAAGACCCTTTTCCCCTATTTTTTTTTTTTTTGTTTGGCTTGGTCTTATATGGTTATGTCTGTTTGAGGGGGGATTGTTTTTTGTTGTATGTATAATAAAAATAAAACAATAGGAGAACTGACCACCTCCACCCCTGTCCACTGGAGTCTCCCTAGGGACACTAATAGGTACTTTCCGGGATAACAGGAGCGCTGCTACTTTAATAATCCTTAATACTTCATAAGGCCAGATAGATGGTATTCTCAATATCAGGGCATCCTGATGAAGTCATATGATCGTGATGTCATGTGATCATAACGCATAGAACACGAGTGGAGACCACTTTGGACCAGGAAAGACATGCAAGGAAGTCCAGTATTTGGTTTTGAAATGATTTTAAAGGCTTTTTTTGCCATTTTAATTATGAGTGTATTAACTTTAATAGAATGTAATGGTATAAGTTATAATATACTATAAGAGCCCTTTATCTATGCTTGTCAAATTGACAATACCATCTATCTGCCCGTATTGAGGATCCTTAAAGAAGCAGCGCCCCTGTTGTCCTGGGAAGTACCTATCAGTCTCCTAAGGGAGACCCCAGTGGACGGAGGTGGAAGTGGTCCCTAATGGAGGGCTTAGACATCCGAGAATCTGCTTATCCACTTGCAGACCGCAATATGTATATATTTCTATCAGCTATAACCCCAATATATTTTTATTCAGCAGCTAGCTTTCTGATAAAACAATCTGAGTGTCTCATGAGCAGCTGGAACGCTGTCATACACTGTGGGAGGAGACGTTCCACCGATCAACTGTGTTTCTCGGGCTTACCGTTTTTACTGGCGCACTCGAGAAACGATCCAATGGTGTGGCCGGCTGCTCACAGAGGCAATAAAAGACTAAATTGTCTTTGATCTCATCTATGGCCTTGGACTGATGTCACTTCCGGTCTAGGGTGGAAGTAAACAATTTTTATTTTAAGCAAAAAAATCGATTTTGCTTTTAAAATTAAAGTATAGATTTGGGGTCTTTTTGACCCCAGATCTCTCCATAAAGAGGACCTATCATCCTTATGTCTATCACAGTGGATGTTTACATTCCTTGTAATAGGAATAAAAGTGATCAAAAAAAAATTAAGGGACAGTGTAAAAATTAAATTAAATAAAAAAGAAAAATAAAGCTCCCCATCCCTCCATACTCGTGCGCAGAAGAGACTGCATACGTAGGTCACGCACGCATATGTAAACTGTGTTTGCGCTACACATGTGAGGTATTGCCACAAACATTAGAGCGAGAGCAGTAATTCTAGTGCTAGACCTCCTCTTGATTCACATGGTAAGAGATTTACTAATGAAAGCACTCAAGCACTTTAAGTGGTTAATCTATGCTGGAAAAGGCTGAGAGCCCCAAACAGACCAAGCCGGGTGTTGGTTCTTTCATGTGATTCTTTCCAAATACATATCAGCTAAATCTTTGCCAAAAAGATAGGCTGTACAACACGGAAGCATGTGACAAAAAAACACAGTCCCACAAAGATAGTCCGTACAATTTTAACTGTGGCTACAATAAATGTAATGTTAACATCAATGTTAGTACAGTGTCAATGTTTTTTTGGGGAAAAAATAGATAATTGATACTAATTTTACTTTCTCTTTGGAACTTCTTTTAAATGTACAAACTATAAGGGCAGTAATAATCCTACTACTACTGTATTTAACATTGTCTTTGTCAGAAATAAATTTCAAAGCTAATGAATAAATTATGAATTGATTCTGATTAACATATGGTTATGCATCACTTAAATGATATAGTTTAACTCGGAAGTTTTTAAATGAATTGTCACAGCCTGAAATGTTAATCAATTTTATATTATTTTCAAAATCACTTTTCACCTGCCATGTGACAGCAGAAAGATTTCCATTTTTCGTCCACGTTTGATATTTAAAAAGTGATTAATCATTTTACACTACACTGCAGCCGCTGCAAAATTCTAATGATCTATTGTTCTAAATTAAATCTGCTAATTCTCATTTAAAATTCTTGAGTCACAGAATGCACAGTCATGGATACATAGTACAATAAATAGTACAATAAATAGTTATGTCTGCAAGTATTGCACACATTAGTTTGAAATGTGGAGCTTTATTATGAAAATTGGTAAAGAACTACAGTAAGCAGATTTTATAGCCTAAGTATTAGTGTAGGTCCAACTTTTTTTAACAGATGTGCTTAACTATAATTCATATAAAATATACTGCAGACTCTTTAGATAAATTTTTAATATTTGCTTCTTGTTCTTGCAATTTTTGGAAGAAAACTGGTTTCACCTTCAGGGTTGCACTGCACTCAGACGCAAGGGGAGCCCTCTCAGCACCTTGGCCTCCAACCAGACTCCTGACAGTTACTTTTACAAGGGTCTGGCAGGTGATATCGAGCTCACCAGATTCCCATTGATAACAGGGGAGCCACGTCGCACGACCGCGCAATTGTCAGTTAAAGCGGCGCAGTGCGGAATCGCAAAAAGTGCTCTGGTCAGGAAGGGGGTAAATTCTTCCGGGGCTGAAGTGGTTAAACAGAATAGAAAAAGATCTAAGATTATGGAAAACAAAACAATTCTCCTGTTTTTTTCCACCTATCTTCTTTAAAAAAAATTGTTGAATATGCAACGCAACTTTGTATGGGCACATAAAAAACACGTATCCAATTTAAAATGATTACACTACCCAAAGCAAAAGAAGGAATAGGTCCATCTGACTTCAACAAATATTATTACATGACACACCTGACTAGAATCATTGACTGGCACTGCCACTCTAATAACAAAGATTGGGTAACCCTGGAAAGTTCCTGGACCCATCTACCTTTACAGTTCCTCCCCTGGAAGGAAGTTTTCAAACTTCCAAAACCATCAAAAAACACTCATTAAAGTGGTGTTCCACCCAAAAAAACAAAATGTCATTAATGTAAAAAAACATTTGGAAATTGTTTTTTTTTTTTTCTACTTACCTTTTTTTCCCTGTTGCTGCCTGCCTAGATAAGGGTCTGGTAAGGATTTTGGGGGGGGGGGGGGGGGCCCACACCAAAAATCACTAATTTACCAGTGAAATAAAAAAGAATCCATAAATCTATCCCATAGTTCGTAGACGCTATACATTTTGCGCAAACCAATCAATATCCGTTTATTGATTTTTTTTTTTTTTTACCAAAAATATCTAGCAGAATACATGTTGGCTTAAATTGATGAATGCATTTAATTTTTTTACATTTTTTTTATTGAGTATGTTTTATAGCAGAATGTAAAAAATATTGTTTTGGCGGCTCTCCTCTCTTCCCCTCCACAGGTAGGCTGCATATGGGACACAAGCTTCACATGGGACACAAGCTGCACATGGGACACAAGCTGCACATGGGACACAGGCTGCACATGGGACACAGGCTGCACATGGGACACAGGCTGCACATGGGACACAAGCTGCACATGAGACACAAGCTGCACATGAGACACAAGCTGCACATGAGACACAGGCTGCACATGGGGGACACAGGCTGCACATGGGAGACACAGGCTGCACATGGGGGGACATAGGCTGCATTGGCGGGCCTGGATAACATTGTTAATATTTTTATAACTTAATTGCATAAAACATTAAAGTGTAATTTCATGAGATAATTTATGAAGGCGGGTTTAGGGGCGGGGCAGGGTAGGGGTTGGGCCGGGCAACTGGTGGCGAGTACCCTTGAGGCCTGGCTAGTAGCTCAGGACTTGAAATTTTGACCCCTGGTTTAGGCTAATGTTAAAATCTCCTCCTAATGATATGCAACCATTTGCAAACCACTTGAATTTGTCCATGATGTCTTGGCAGAATGATATGCAGGCTTTGTTGGGAAAGTACACCTTTGATAACGTAACAAGGTTTACCATTTAAAGTTCCTTTAAAGAAAATATATATTTCCTCTGGATCTACTGTATATGTTGTTGTGATAAGGAAAATGTTACATGTTTACTTAGGAAAATGGAAACTCTTTTAGTTTTTGCATTCAGATTAGTAGCATGATAAGCTTTATTGAAAAAAAATGTTAGAAAGGCATGGAATTTGAAGGCCTTTAAAATGTGTTTCTTGTGAAAATACTATTTGGGGTTTAGTTTTTTTTTTAATTCATTCAATAATTTAGACCTTTTTTCTGGTGTATTTAATGCATTTATGTTATGAGATATGTATATAGTAGGGTTTTTCCAGAGCCTAGAGTATGCCATGGTTCTAGGAAGTAAGGAAAAAGTAGAAAAGAGGGAAGTTAGTGGGGCCGTAGGTAGAAAAAAAAAGGGGGGAGGGGAAGAGGTTGAGGGACAGGAATAGGTAAGTTAAGTATCTTTATTCACCACGTCTGTGGTTAAAACCCCACAGAGAAAGTCACTGAATTTAAGAAGTTACAGTACTAAGAATGGTTTGGAACTGCTGGTTTTATACACATACAGCAGAACCGATTACTTATAGCACAGATACAACCTTTTGATTCATCATAAAAAGCCATTTTAAAATATCTGGTAATGTGTAAGGTGACGTTATCATGCATGTCAACACTTCAGTTGTTCAAAATGCAAAGGTTTATGACATTTACTTCCATTAGTCTGCAAATTTACTGCCTTTCTATAAATGAGACCACTTTAATGTTTTGATTGCCTCTCTAAATATCTTGTTATGCCAAGAAAAATCTCAGGATGAACATCTTTAAAAAGTAGCAAGAAATTAGTTCACTGCAATAGTTTGAAAAAACTTCTTCAAAGCCTTTCAGTTCAAACAAAAAGAGAAACCTAGTTTGACAAGCAGTTTCTAATTATAACTTGCACATCATTTAATTTATCAGGCAATGACACAAGTGACGAAAATGTACTGCAGCTACAGGAATACTTTAAAAATATTTCCACATACTGATATGATAAGACACAAGATTAAAAATTCAAGATTTTGCTCTAATTTTCATTTACCTAATCCACAATTGTGCCAATAAAATAAATTAAGATACTTGTTTCAAAGAGACCTAATTTTGCTGATCTCATTACAAAAAAAGACATACTGACTGTAAAAACTTTGACTATTTAGTTTCCACCCATTTTTTTAGTTCATTAAAAGTCAGCAGCTACAAAAAGCTGCTGACTTTTAATAAACCGTCACTTACCTGTCCCAGTCTCACTCCTCTCCCCCTCCTCTCCTCGGCACCTCCAATGATACTGTGGGCATCCGGCCATGACAGCTTCACGGCCAGGCGCACAATGCGCATGTGCAAGTCGTGCTGTGCTCTGCTATTGGCCAGCCAATCTTCTGGAACCTGTGTTGTGTCCCAGAAGATCGCTGGCAGGGAGGGGCCGCCTAGGCGTCCGAGAGCAGGAAGGAGGAAGTGGGACAGGAAGTACCACTAAAAAGAGGGTACACACTCAAAAAAATGACATGCCAAATGAGGCATGCCAGGGGGCGAGGAGTGCTTAAAGCGTAAGTTCCCCTTTTGGGTGGAACTCCTCTTTAAGCATTGATATACCAGCATATAAATTGTATGCTCTAATAAGTGCATCTAAAGAGAAAACATTTTTTGTGTCTCTCCTGGAGTGATTGATTACCCATCTCTGTCCATCTTGGTGACCATTGTCCCATACAGCAGGTGATGGCCAAAATCTTTCAATAGCAACAGCTGGTCTGGTGACAACTGGTGAGATTTTGTTTCACTTTGGAGAGAGTTTCACACTGCCTTGGTGTGAATGGTCCCTTACTATCCTGGACACACAACAGGAAATCAATTACAGTTATGCCGCGTACACATGTGACATGTGAATGTGACCCTGTCCCCCATGGACCTATATAAGTCCAAGCGCAGAGCGGCACAGGCATTCCGGGCAGAGCGCGACGGGTCAACATCGGAAGAAGAAGAAGAACAAGAAGGACAAGAAGAAGAAGAAGGCGCCGGCGGCGCGGAAGACGACGACCGCCGCAAGAACAGAAGTGACCCCCGGAAGACCCCCGAAGGCGGATCGAGACCCCCAGTCGACGGCGGCGACGACGAAGAATGTAGCCGGACTCCCCCCGCTCCTGAAAGAGCTAGGTAAAAGCGCAGAAGCGAGCGGAGGAGTCCGGCGAGAAGACCCCCAAGACGGAAGAAGACCCCCGGAGCAGTGCAATAAAATATTTTTTCAAAAGTGTGTGTGTTTTTGTACTTTAGATTTTACACCTTAGGTGAAGGGGTACATCGTACCCCATACTCATTCAGATAGGGTGGGGGGCCGGTATCTGGGGGCCCCCTTATTAAAGGGGGCTCCCAGATTCCGATAAGCCCCCGCCCGCAGACCCCGACAACCAACGGCCAGGGTTGTCGGGAAGAGGCCCTTGTCCACATCAACATGGGGACAAGGTGCTTTGGGGTGGGGGGGGCCGCACGGCCCCCCTTTCCCCAGGGCACCCACCAGGAAATCAATTACAGTTAGAGATGGCGCTTTGCACCAGAACTCCCAAACAGAGAAAAAGTTTGGACCTGATTCCTCATTTTGAAGGTTTATATACAAGTTATTATGTACCAATGCAAAAAAAAAACTTTTATAAAAGACTTACCCTCTTCCTGACCAGCCCATGTTTTGGGGATAGGGCACTGCGTTGCTTTAACTGACAATTGCTCGGTCGTGCGAAGCTGTACCCAGAAAAAATTGACATCCTTTTTCCCACTAATAGAGCTTTCTTTTGGTGGTATTTGATCCCCTCTGCGGTTTTTATTTTTTGTGCTAGAAACAAAAAAAAGAGTGACAATTTATAAAAAAAAAAAAATATATATATATATATATTTTACTTCTATAATAAATATCCAAATTAATAAAAACATTTTTTTTATCAGTTTAGGCCAATATGTATTCTTCTACATATTTTATTTTATTATATACAAGTGTATTGATTGGTTTGCACAAACGTTATAGCGTCTGCAAAATAGGGGATATATTTATGGCATTTATATTTATTATACATTTTTATTTTTACTAGTAATGGCGGTGATTTTTAGTGGGACTGCGACATTGCGGCAGACAGATCGGACGCTTTTGACATGTTTTAGGAACCAGGGACATTTACACAGCGATCAGAGCTAAAAATATCCACTGATTACTGTATAAATGTCACTGGCAGGGAAGGGGTTAACACTAGGGGCAATCAAGGGGTTAAGTGTTCCGTAGGGAGGTGTTTCTAGCTGTGGGGGGAGTGGACTGCCTGGGAGTAGAGAGATTGCTGTTCCTGATCACTAGGAACAGCAGATCTCTCTACTTTCCTGACAGAACAGGGATCTGTCTGTTTACATTGACATATCCCTGTTCTGGCTCTCTGAGGAGTGATCGCGGGTCACCTGTGGACATCACGGGTGGTGGCCACGTGCATTAGCTCCAGCATTGTGCCGTGGGCACACACACGTGCCTCCCCATGGGAGCAACAACGGCGGCTGGTTGGCAAGTAGCTAATGATGCCTAAAGTGAAACAATGAAAATAAAAAATGTCTTTAAATATAGTGCCTGGGGGGGGGGGGGGTCCCCTTAGTCTGCCTGTAAAATTGGGCCTCTGTACCATGTATAAAAGCTACTGCAGCAAAACTGAAATATCTGGCAATACAATACCATTTCCGGCAATAGAAAAATGTAAAAAAAAAATGGCTTGGTCCCCCCATTCTATAACCGGCCCATTGGGTCTGGTATGTATTTTAAGAGGAACCCCATGCCCAAATAAAAAAAAACAGTGTGAGCCCCCCTCAAATCCATACCAGACCCTTACATGAGCGTGCAGGCCAGCAGGTCAGGAAAGGGGGGACAACCGAGCATCCCCCCTCCTGAACCATACCAGGCCACATGCCCTCAACATCGGGGTGCTTTGAGGCAGGGGGGGGCCCACCCCAAAGCACCTTGTCCCTATGTTGATGGGGACAAGGTGTCTTCCCGACAATCCTGGGCTGTGGTTGTGGGGTTCTGCCGACAGGGGGCTTAACACAATCTGGAAGACCCTTTAACAAAGGGGCCGGCAGATCCTACAGTAGGCGGCTAGCCTTTATTGATGGCGGAGCTTTATTTTTTCCGGGTCCGACGGTGAAGTCGGCATCATGATTGATGATGGATCTACATTGGGGGGACATTGTATTTTTTTTTTTTAATAAAGCAATTGTCAAAAAAGTGTCTGTGTTTTATTTTCTTATTGACGCTTCTTTTGGTATATGAGTAGGGGTACATTGTACCCCTACTCATTGACATTGGAGGGGTGGATCTAGGGGCCCCATTGATAAAGTCCCGCTAACCCATTAGGAAAACCAGGTGAGGGTGAAAGCCCCAGCAGTGATGACAGTGCGACAGGGCTTTGTTTTAAGGTCTGCATAATGTGTTTGTATGCGTTTACTACCACTTTAAAGTGTGTTGTAGTAGCATTCAAGATGAGCGAACCCATGTAATGGGCATTACTTTGTGTTGTGATACCACTTGGTGTAAACCAGCTGTAAATCATGGAAAAAAATTCCTAAGGCTACTTTCACACTGAGGAGTTTTTCAGGAGCTTTAGCACCAAAAATAGCGCCTGTAAAGTGCCTGAAAACTGCCTCACCTGAAAAATGTAATAAAAATACAATTTAAAAAAAAAGAAAACTGCCTCACCTACAGTCCCAGTGTGAAAGCCCCAGTGCTTTCACACTGGGGCGGTGTGCTTGCAGGACGATTAAAAAAAATGTCTGCAAACAGCATCTTTTTACTGTCCTCTTGACAGTAGTGTGATGAAATGTGTTGAGAGTGGAGACAAACAGCGTAGGCTGATCTATGCAGAATAGTGTGTGGAACTAGGTGCACTCATTCACAATCCTTCCTCTTTCTCTTCTAAAACAATATTACACTATATGAATTTTTTTTCTGTGGTGGCATCTGTCTACCCATTTATCATCCTTGGAACCTGGAGCGATTTTGCATGCTGGCAGAGGAGGATTACGCCTTGAGTATAACACTAGCTGATCTTGCAAATATTGAGTAAAGAAAACATGTTGCTTTGGTGAGTGTTACTCTTATTGTGTGGTGGGTGCGCTAAAGAGGATGGTAAATTCTTATGAAGATTCACTGGGTGAATAGTTTTGTCTTTAACGAGCTGTTTAAATGGAAGAATTTCATTTTATAATTGATTTGAACTAGGGATGTCCCGATACCCCTTTTTAAGACCGAGTACAAGTACCAATTCTTTTTTTCAAGTACTCGCATATACCGATTACCGATACTTTTTTAATGTCATGTGACAGTTTGACTGATGGGTACTCATAGGTGACACTTACTGATGGCTGCCACTGATAGATGGCACTGACTGATGGGGACTGATAGATGGCACTGACTGATGGGGACTGATAGATGGCACTAACTGATGGACACTGACTGATGGGCACTGATAGATGGCACTGATTGTGACGGGGGTCACTTTTGGGCGCAGGGTGACCAAGAAAATAATGAACCCTGTATTTGCCATATTACAAATAGTGGCTGATTCATACTGTTGGGACACATACTGTTAGGAGATGCTGATGTCAATTCCAGCCTGTCTATTTTCTATAAGGTAAATTAGTGTAGTATGACTTGTCACAGCTTTTAAAGAGTCTTCTCATCCAGTGTGCTAATTAACCCTGCAATTGTATGAATGAGAGGTATGATAATGTGTATTGTATAGTCGGTGAGCTAGGAGACGGGATGTCTGGCCTAAGGCCCCTTTCACATGGATGGACCGTTCAGATCCGCCTGTCAGTTTTGACGGCGGATCTAAACGGGCGCTCCATGTTAGTCTATGGAGCGTCGGATGTCAGCGGAGACATCTCCGCTGACATCCGACCCGGTCCGATCCGCCAAAAGCAGACGTATGGCCCCACGTCCAGATCCGTCGCTGGCGGATCGGATCGGGTGAAAACGGACACACTGTCCGTTTTCATCCGATCTCTCCATAGAGACCAGCGGCGCTCGCAAGCCCCTCCCTGCTCAGTGAGCAGAGAGGGACTTGTCATCCGCCGGCTCAGCGGAGATCAACGGAAAGATCTCCCACTGAGCCGGCGGACAGAGGCGGACTCCGTGGAAGCGGAGTCCGCCTCGTGTGAAAGGGGCCTAACGGTCATGTCTCTGAGTCACCTAGGCTGTCTAAAGGATTAGATAATTAGCTCAAGTTAATTAGGTTTCTGGTGAGAGGCTGTATTTCCATCCTGCTGTATATATTTGTGTGAGAGCTCAAAAAAAAAAAGATTCATTCCTGCTTGAACCTCAATACAGAGCCTCGTCTCGTATTTGGGGGAAAATTATTCATATGGGTTCCTTGTTCGGCTGATGGAAGTATTCGGTAGCTACCTTGGTGTTCAGGAAGGGAATATCCTAAACGACTTTAACCCCTTTCATACTCGGGGTGTCGTTACACTGATAGTGTGCACTTATGGACACTGATAGATGGCACTGATGGATGGCACTGATAGGCAGCACCTTTTGGGCACTGATAGGTGGCACTGACAGATGGCTGGCACTAATGGCTGGCACTGATAGGCAGCACTTATGGGCATTGATAGGTGGCACTGACAGGTGGCTGGCACTGATGACTGGCATTGATATGTGGCACTGATAGGTGGCACTGACAGGTGGCTTCCACTGATAGATGGCACTGATAGGCGGCACTTATGGGCACTGACAGCTGGCTGGCACTGATGGCTGGCATAGGTGGCACTTATGGGCAGGCATTAAAATGCAGCAATAAATGACATGAAAGGATATATTTTGAAATGCTATGCTGCAACGCCCATCTTGGTACACCCTGCAATCGGCCGCAGTAAGCAGCAGCAGAAATCTTGTTACACCCAGTCCATATAGTTTGGGCTGGGTGTAACAAGATGTCCGCTGCTGGCTTAATGCGGCCAAGTGCAGGGTGTACCAAGATGGGCGTCAGGATGTTCAACTGCTGACGGCGACTGAATGTGATGGCTCCACTCACCGCTCCTGATGCGGCTGTGCCCTGCACCCCTGCCAGCTTACCTAGATAGTTCCACTGCAGGGGAAGACTCACTCTCCACCCCACCCACTCAGCCCACTGACACTGCCTGCAGTATATAGTGATTAAAAGTCCATATGCTCTTATTGCATCCACAACTTATCCAAGGATTTTGCAGTGTATTGAAAAATGTCTGTGCTGTACCCTTCACCTTCACCTATCACCATCAAAAAGAACCAAACCATGCTGCACACCACTTGTTTGTTAGAAGCTCCCATAACTCTCTCCTCAAATCAATATCAATAGCGCATGTATTGCCCAATGCACCTTGTGTTACTCCTCCTTTGGATGGGTACCACTCGTCCCCAGGGGTCCCTCTCCGGGTGTCTCCTCTCTATTATGCAGGCTATATGTATGGTTTCTTTAAATCCTCTTATCTAATTAGTGTAGCCAATCTGTATAGCACTCAGTGGAGGAAGTAAGAAGACAAGGCTTCTAATATCAATTTATTTGAACAGTATTGCACTCACATGTAAATTGTTAAAAACTCATATTGGTACTGTCACAAACAAAAGCAAAACTCCTGAGTATCCTACTGCGTCACTTCCGGTCCGCGTCAGCCTTTCCTCTCGCCCTGGACATTTAAGTTTTATGTTGATTTGGAAAAATAAAGTGCTATTTATATTAAGGCCAAGAGAATGACCAATTTAGTGGGTTGATTATTTATAACAAAGAATTTACAAGTACGTTTTCTTATCTCAAGACTTGTGAGTGTACTGTATTGTACAGATATATTTGGGATGACAAGTGCATTCATCTTTTCTTGTTTATGCAGAAATATATTATTTGGAGCTAGATATTGCAACAGAGGGAATTTGTGTCAGTGCTTACTGTTTATTGATAGCACCATTTATGTACCTTTTAAATTAAGGACTAATGACTGAAAAGTATAGTGTACATCCATCCAGTGAATGGGCAGATGGTGGGCTATAAATTTATCGGAGTCTTCCCTTTTTAATGAGGAAACTCACAGGGTGATATTATTTGGATGTGTAGGCTGAATCATTTGTGTGTGATGATTTATAGGGTTACATATTTCTTCGCCTTTTCTCTGGACTAATTTAAATTCCGATGAGTGTCTTTCTTTCCATTTTTTTCTTCCAAACATTTTAATTGTTTACCACAAAAATTTAGTTAATGGCTTAAATATTTTATTAGCGGAGTGGATCCTTTGTAAATTTGTTATCTATTAAAAGATTTTAATTTTCCATACTGAACGGAAGAACTGTTAATGAAGCTGCCAGAATAACCATCTCTTCATGATATATCTATTGAACTGAAAGCAATGTCAGGTAAATATACAGTAAAATCTGGTTTACCGTGACAGGCTTTGCAATAGAAATATATGGATAGTGTTTTATATATAAAAAAAATTAGTGCACACAAACATTATGTCCAAGTGTTTTTACATTATCGTCACTGGGCCGATGAATGATATTAGGTAGATATGACAATTCTTTTACTTTATGTCCCCTAGTTACTATGTGCTGTAAAAAGGCAAAAAAATACAGCGCTACAACAAAGAAAAATGTGGAAAAAATAAAAAATAAAAATCTTAACAGCAGCAGCTCCAAAATTGTGAGATATACACAACAACAGAATAAGGTAACAGAAAAAAGCTGCGCTAAATAATACAAATGTGATAAGTATAACCCCTACTCCTCATGCATAGATAGAAACATAATATAAACCATGTATCAAAAAATTTGTATGTAAAGTCCATTGTAGTCCAATTAGGTAAAGAGTGGATGGAAATTTTGAAATATACACACACCACCAACACGTGATCCGCCACCACATAGATGACCCGCTTACCAGAGGGAAAGCTTATTGAAGCCTGTATAATGGATCTCTATCCAGGTAACACCAGCACAGGGACCTCCGCAAACCACTAGACATGTGCATTCGTTTTCGTCCGAATGCATTTTCGTCCGAATTTCAGGTATTCTCGTTATCGTTTTAACAAACGATAACGAAAGTGCAGAATCCGAAAAACAAAAGATCCGACATAAACAAATGCTTTATTTTTGTTGTGACAACAGTTCGATATAGATAGGAGATTCGACGCTGACAATAACAATCTGTGTCCATTGAACCTATGGTCGAATGTGCCTAACCTTAACTCTATTAGTCCAAGATTATTCTACATAGAGAGAAAAGATTCGACGTAGAAAGGAAAGATTCGACGTAGAAAGGAAAGATTCGACGTAGAGAGGAAAGATTGCTGCTGGAATTGGGTGGAATTGCAGCTAAACTATACAGAGTCATACAGTTTAGCTGCTCCGTCGAATCTTCTTTGAACTTTCGACAGACACCATAAGCCTTCAATGACAGATTCGACCTTAATTCATTTGGATTTTCGGACGAATGCAATTTTTAACGAAAAACAAAATAAATAAAAACGAATTTCGGGAGTAACTAAATAAATGTATTTTTCGGACGAAAACGAAATTCCAAAACGAAATATTTCAGTGTGCACATGTCTACAAACCACCTTGGTATAGCCTGTATGTCAGAAAACTCTCCAAGTCCAGAGTACTAGCGTCACCTCTCCTCAAACCAACATCAATGGTAAAACCAGGATAGCAAACAGCCGCATGGAACACACTTCAGTCATTGATTCATAGGAATGAGAGAAAGACTGGCCATAGTGTAAATCCGTAGGGTAACATTTATTCAGTATTTAAAAGTTGCACTTACATATATTCAATAAAAAACTTGCATCTGTAGAAAATTTCGCCGGCCGGCTAGCATACACCCATCAAAATTTCCATCCACTCTTTACCTAATTGGACTTCAATGGACTTTACATACACATTTTTTGATACATGGTTTATATTATGTTTCTATCTATGCATGAGGAGTAGGGGTTATACTTATCACATTTGTATTATTTAGCGCAGCTTTTTTCTGTTACCATACTATGTGCTGTAGTTGTCCTCATGTTTCACTACTTAAATTATAGTAAAAAGGGTGGAACTGTGCAAGATAAATTTCTACATATCAGTAGAGCAAAGAAGGGATATAATTTGGGAATCTATGGAAGGACTGGTTTGATGTATAGTATATGGATACCAGGGCAGTAAAAAATTATCAAAGTTTCAATGCTCTCCTACATCTTCCGATCCTCTTAACTGTGAGAAGAACTTGTAAAAGGAACCTCAACATACAAAATTATTTATTTTGGTATGTTGCTGTTCGCAGGTAGACAGTTACCTGAGTGTGGTTTAAAGCCCCATACACACGGTCGGATTTTCCGATGGATTCTGTCCTATCGGAAAATGTTGTCGGAAATTCCGACCGTGTGTAGGCACCATCGGACATTTTCCATCGGATTGTCCGACGGACAAAGTTGTATCTCCTGCTCTAAAGATTTTCCGACAACAAAGTCTGATCACACCAATTCCGATCGTGTGTAGCGAATTCCGACGGACAAAGTGCTACGCATGCTCAGATCACATTACAAGACCAAAGCTATTGGCTACTAACCTCTACGTAGTCCCGTCGTAGGCAACAAATGTCACCACGTTCAGAATGATCGGATTTTCCGACAACTTTGTCCGACCGTGTGTATGCAACACCAGTGTCGGACTAAATCCGTCGGACCAAATCCGATGGATTTGGTGGTTGGATTTTCCGACCGTGTGTATGGGGCTTAAGACTGCATTTCGGGAACCCATATAAAGCATCAGTTTTCAGTACTCCCTAAAGATACTCTGTAATAAGGATGTATGGATGCTACCACTGTTGACCTTGTCTTCTAAAAATAATAATAAACTAGCTATCACACTGATCCTATGGCTTTAGTACTTAATTATCACTGATTCACTATATCTTGTCTCCCACAGCACATAGAACATGGAAATACAATAGTTTTAGCAACTATAAACTGCTAAATACATTTTCTCATCAGCAGTTGGAGCAATCATGTGACTTCTAACAGTGTCTGGTTAATGCTTGTAGGAGGAGTTTTCATTCTTCCCTGATTGACCCTTGAGGCTGTAGGACCCCTGACCCTCTGTCTGGACAGTGCTGATTGGCCTTGTGCTGATCAACTGGACTCTCCCAAGAAAAAAATAAACTCTAGCAATACACACCAAACTGAGCATGTGCATCATGTCCCCTGGCTCTGTAAATATAAGGAGATTTATAAGAGTCAGTGGAAGAAAAGATGATCAGAGGAGACAGGATCAAACAGCCGTTTTACACAATGTAGTGGATTAACCCCTTAGGTTCCATAGTCAATATAACAAGCATTCTTAACTGCATATACAGACACATTTTACTGTTGTGGGTTTAGTAACACTTTAAGGATCAATTGCTCCACAGTACTTACAGAGGTCAATAATGGTTGTCCTGTCCTCACACCCAGTATTGTAAATGTCATAAAAAGGGACATAGAAAGTCCCAGTTCTGCACACAGGGTTTTGTATTATGTGTCAATAGGAACATCACTTTGGATGCAAATGACAGGCATGGTGCTGATCACCTCACCCTACATCACACCGTAGACTGCACACAATAAAAATACAGTGGTGTTGATTTACTAAATGGAAATAGATTGTGCAGTTGTTCCAGAGCTTTGTAAATGAGGGGAAGCTCTGCTGACTTCCATTATCCAATCATATGCAAGCATATTTGCTTTTTTTTCTCCTTGAATGTGATTGGGTATTCTTTGCAAAGTGCAGCTTCACCTCATGTATTAAGCTCTGGAACAGCTGCACTTTCAGAGTGTAACTGCACTTACAAAGTGCACAGTCTGTTTGCCTTTGGTAACTCAATCCCAGTATGTTGCTATATGTGCTGCAACCCCTTTTTTTGAGGATAATACCTGATCTAAGTCATGATTTTATGAAATGACACTATAGTTTAAATTGCAAGCAAATAAATATCCGGAATCTTGCATGTTCAAATTTACTCAGCAGTGCAGTATGAAAATAACACGATTTACCAAATGGCACAACTTTAAAGTACAACTCCAGAGATTTCCTTCTCTTCAATTGTAGAGAAACAATGTATGCTTTAAATGATAATTATCTAAGTGGATGTAATTCATTGTAAATCATAATCCCCACTGAGATTGAATGCTCATAGGGCAAAACACTTTAGAAGCAACTTATAACTGATAAAATATTGCATGCTTCTTTAACATTGCAGGTATTCTATGGCTCCCACATCTCTCAGTCTTCACTGGCAAAGAGATAAATCCAGTTTAAGCTCTGTCTGGGATGAAAGCCAAAATGTTGTATACTGCTTATAATGAGCTGAACTCCCTGATCAAAAGTCAGTCACTTTAGCTGGGAATTGAAACTAGCTGTAACTACAGAAGGTGGGTATTGTATGCTTAGCCCTTCACAAATTGTGTAATATGCATATAATGTGGTTGTGTTTTGAAAATGCAGTGATGTAAATAAAGGGTGTGTAAAGAAAACTCTATTCCCTCAACATACCTGCAAATCATTTTTAAAATTCATCTTAATTTGTTTTTAATCCAAAATAGTTTTTATTATTGAAATGGGCATAAAGTAACAACAGCAAGAGTGATAAAAACATGCACCTACGTTGCACATATTCAGTCAAAGGAATAGAAAAGTCAAGATCTCCCCAATATAATGTACACAAAGGAATGTAAGTTGGTAAGTTATAACATTGCCAAAGACAAATTAAATGAGAGATCTAATAGACTATTTGCAGGAATAAGTATAAAATATTATAGCAAATCCCATAAAAATAGTGTAGTATCGTTCGCAATAATGTTTTGAGGATTGCTCTCCTTGCAGCCATGTAGCATGTAGATAGTCATGCTTTGTGGTTTTGTATGATCTTGGCCTGTGACCTAGGCATGTCTTGGTTAGGAGCTTCTAGGGATCCAAATAGGTGGGGGTAAATGATCTTGTGTGAAAAGCTCAACTTGGTTCCAGAAGTGTGAGATGAGAGGGCAAAACCAAAGCCTGTGAAACAGGAAAGGTTTGCGGACGTTACATAAAGGGCAGTTAGAGTGATCTGGATGGTCTTTGGAAGTTAGGTGGGGGTAAATGATCTTGTGTGAAAAGCTCAACTTGGTTCCAGAAGTGTGAGATGAGAGGGCAAAACCAAAGCCTGTGAAACAGGAAAGGTTTGCGGACGTTACATAAAGGGCAGTTAGAGTGATCTGGATGGTCTTTGGAAGTTAGGTGAGGAATGTATTTTGTATTGTTTTTCAGGCCAAAACTCGTTCATTCTAAAAGCACACGTGGTATTGTAGCTTGCCAAGATGAGGGTTAGTGCCTCTTGAGATTGCAAATGTTCCAGGAGATGGAAGTGGTGGAGTGGACTGGTTTTGTAAAGAGTAAATTCAGAGGTTATTGTAGCTTGCCAAGATGAAGTGTAAGTTTCTAGGACGGCATATACTGGCCACAAAGCTTGTTGCTTGAGGGGATTGCAAATGTTCCAGGAGATGGAGGGAAGTGGTGGAGTGGACTGGTTTTGTAAAGAGTAAATTCAGAGGTTTATAGAGATCAGCTATTTTATGATGATGCTCTTGAGATTGCAAATGTTCCAGGAGATGGAAGTGGTGGAGTGGACTATTTTATGATGATGCCGATCCAGGAAGGTGTCTAGGAGGGAAGTTTTGAAGTGTAAGTTTCTAGGACGGCATATACTGGCCACAAAGCTTGTTGCTTGGTGGATGTATAGTAGGTGGTGGGTGGGTATCTTGAACAGATGTAGAATGTGTGAAGAAGGGAGGGGTTTCCCTAAGGAGGCATCAAATAGTTGAGCAAAACTGGAAAGGCCATGTGAGGCCCCTGTGGAGAACACTGCAAGTTGCTGCCAAAACTCGTTCATTCCAAAAGCACACGTGGTATTGTAGCTTGCCAAGATGAGGGTTAGTGCCTCTTGAGATTGCAAATGAGGAAGCAGAGGATGACCGCAAATAAGAAGATGGGAAGACATAAGGGGGGAGATTCAAAGTTTCTTTCCAATCTCTCTTCAGGCCACCACTGTGTCCCAGGTAAGGAGGTTGTGTTTCAGTGCAGAGGGGTTCGATCTGGTTCCACAGTGCAGAAAAAACGTGGGTAAACCACATGGGTGAACTTGTCATCTGGAGGCTTGTGTTTTCCAGTCTAACCCCACTCTCAAAAGACAGGATAAGTTGTAAAGCCGTATGTTGAGAAATGTGTAAGGGTAGGGGTGGATGTGAAGTAATTATAATGCTACACAGGTACCAGCCCAAATGTAGCAAAAGTAAAAAAAACAATGGTAGAGTGGGGTGGGACTTTTTGGTGTACCTTATTATTTATATTTTTACTTCTTAGTATATTTGTGTATTAACTTTATTTTCCATATAACAAATGGTTAAAAAACACATTGCATTTATAAAGTAACAGGTTATAATCCCAATTACTGTTATTTGGTCCAGGATGTGCTGGTCCTGACTGAATAGAGCAAAACAGATGGCCTTCGCGTTTTGTGGGAAATCACTTGCTTCGTCAGGGCCTTGAAATAGGTGCAAATAAATCAGTTGTCACTATGGATGAGCCGAACACCCCCCTGTTCAGTTCGCAGCAGAACATGCGAACAGGGAAAAAAATTAGTTTGAACACGCAAACACCGTTAAAGTCTATAGGACACAAATGTAAAAAATCTAAAGTGCTAATTTTAAAGGCTTATATGCAAGTTATTACCATAAAAAGTGTTTGAGGCCCCGGGTCCTGCCCCAGGGGACATGTATCAATGCATAAAAAGTTTTACAAACGTCTGTTTTTTCAGAAGCAGTGATTTTAATAATGCTTAACGACTTCAGCCCCAGAAGAATTTACCCCCTTCCTGACAAGAGCACATTTTGCGATTTGGCAATGCGTCAATTTAACTGACAATTGCACGGTCATGCGACATTGCACCCAAACAAATTGATGTCCTTTTTTTCCCACAAATATAGCTTTCTTTTGGTGGCATTTGATCGCCTCTGTGGTTTTAATTTTTTCTCTTTAAACAAAAAAAGAGTGACAATTTTTTTTTTTTATTATTATTATTTTATACTTTTTGCTTTAATAAATATCCCTTTTTTTTTTATAAAAGCAATTTTTTTCTCAGTTTAGGCCGATATGTATTCTTCTACATATTCTTGGAAAACAAAATCGCAATAAGTGTATATTGATTGGTTTGCACAAAAGTTATAGCGTCTACAAAATAGGGGATAGATTTATAGCATTTGTATTAATTATAATTTTTTTACTAGTAATAGTGGCGATCTGCAATTTTTATCGTGACTGTGGCATTATGGTGGACATATCTGACAATTTTCTGGGACCATTGGCATTAATACAGCGATCAATGCTATAAAAATGCATTGATTACTGTAAAAATGTCACTGGCAGTGAAGGGGTTAACACTACGGTGTGATCTAGGGGTTAACTGTGTTCCCTGGGAGATGATTCTAACTGAAGGGGAAGGGGACTGACTAGAGGAAGTGACGGATCATGGTTCCTATCTAATAGGAACACACTATCTGTCACTCCTGTCAGAACAGAACAGGGAGGTGTGTGTTTACACCTGTTCTGTGTCTCCTGGTCACGATCGCTCGTGGCTGGCGGTCATCGCGGCCGGCAGCCACGAGAATCAGCACCCCCGCGCGCCTGCTATCTCGACCCTGCAGGCCAACGTATAGCCATGGCGGCTCGCGCAGGGGAGCCAACCTGCCGCATTATAACTGCAGTGGTTGGTCGGGAAGCGATTAAAGTGAAACAATAAAAATTGAATATTCCTTTAAATATCGTGCCTGGAGGGGTGTCTATTGTATGCCTGTAAAGTAGCACATCTTCCCCATGTGTATAACAGTGTCACAGCAAAATTACATTTCTAAAGGAAAAAATGTAATTTAAAACTGCTCACGCCTATAATATATTGTCGGATCCTGGCAATATAGATAAAAATACCAATTTATTTTTTTTAAATGGCATGGGGGTCCCCCAGGCCCCCAGGCACTATATACTCGTACCAGCAGTATATATACTATATGGCCTGCTCTATATACTCTGCAGAAAATTTGGCCTTAGGTGTTGGTGGTACAAGAACACTGTTACACATGATCAAATTTTCCGACAACAAAACCGTGGATTTTTTTCTGAAGGATGTTGGCTCAAACTTGTCTTGCATACACACGGTCACACAAATGTTGGCCCAAAATTCCGAACGTGAAAACGCAGTGACGTACAACATGTACGACGGGACTATAAAAAGGAAGTTCAATAGCCAGTGCACCACCCTTTGGGCTCCTTCTGCTAATCTTGTGTTTATCTTGTGTTAGTAGAAGTTTGGTGAGAGACGATTCACGCTTTTCAGCCTCGTGCTTTTCAGCCTCGTGCTTTTCAACCTCGTGCTTTTCAGTTTATTTCTACTTTCAGTTTGTGCTTGTGGGTTTGTATCTGTTCTTCTGTGCATGTTGTCAGTTCGTTCCTGTCTTTCAGTGCATTCTATTTATAGTTTGCTTCTGTTTTTCAGTGCATTCTTGTCCACTCGTTTCTGAATTTCAGCTCGTTCTTCTCAGGTCCTTTCTGATTTTCAGTGCGTTCTGTTAGTTCGTTCTGACCAGCCGACCGTTTTCAAGCCATTTTGCGGTTACGTTCTCGTCTGAGAGCTTGGAGTTCCTGCTTTGACCCAAGTCTAGTCCATGAACAGGGCGAGGAGGGGTCCATGGACCAAGAATTGGTTGCTCCAGCGTGACCAATTCTCTCACATGCCTTTGCTGCTGGAGATCCAGGAGAATAATCCTGATGATTTCAGGAATTATCTCCGTCTGTTGGCATTGCTGTCCACTTGTATTACAAAGCAGGACACCTGCATGCGGTAAGCCATCACTCCCGAGCAGAGGCTCATCACCACCTTGCGGTACTTGGCGATGGGGAGAAGTCTCCAGGATATTAAGTTCACGATTGGGATCTCCCCCAGGCGCTGGGAATCATTATTCCAGAGACATGTTCTGCCATAATTCAGGTCCTGCAGAAGGACTATATTAAGGTAAGTGTTATCCTTTAACATCACATTTTATGTATTTAATGTTTGCCAATGTATTGTATTTATTTCATAATTCCATAATTACCATGATTGTAATATGCTGTGAATGTCCTCTTTGTCCTCATGCATGCAGTAAGCTTTTAATGCTCCTTTTTTGACCTTCATGCATATTTGCCTTCACTAACCTCCCCAGCATGCTATCCTGGGCCCATACACACCTAGCCTGGTCACTTAATAATGTATTGTGTCAGCTCCATTGTAGTGTTTACCCCCTAAAATGTGTCCAAATGTTATTTTTGTTGTTAAAGGGGTTGTAACGGAGATTATTTTTTTTTTAAATAACAAACATGTTATACTTACCTCCACTGCGCAGCTCGTTTTGCACAGAGTGGCCCCGAAGCTCCCTCGCATGGTGTGGAGTACTTGCGGGGGGAATTTCGTGATATAGCTGCTCGCTATATCACTCAGCCCCGCAACCCAGCGCAGGGCGTCATTAGATGTGATTGACAGCAGCGCGAGCCAATGGCTGCGCTGCTTTTAATCCATCCACTCTAGCCAATCTGCGGCCAGGGTGAGTTGCAAAGAGGATGTTGGGGGTGAGCGTGGGGCTTTCGAGGGGTCAGGTAAGTGAAAAAACGTTACCTTTACAACCCCTTTAAATTCAGGCAGAGTGCAAGAGGCTTTTTTTGGGGGGGGTCAGGTAAGTAAAACAGTGCAAGAGGCTTTTTTTGGGGGGGTGGGCTGGGGGGGCGGTATTGTCAGATGTCAGGGGGTTTAGTACACGCCCCACACTATATGAGGCCGCCTGCGTGGCGGCCTTGTGTAGTGTGTTGCGGCAGTGGTTAAAATAAAGACAGACAGTGAGAGAGAGAGACAGTGTCATTTAATTTCAGTTAGATAGAGTAGGCAGGCGAGTCAGTTAGCTTCAGTTACAGTGTGTAGAGGCTATATATGCATCCCAGGTGTGTTGTATATATATTTATACACTGTATTTAGTTTAGCTAGATATGTTTCTATTCTTCTCTTCATAATATAGTGACAGGCAGGGAGCTGCACTATTTTCACTTGGTGTATTGTGTCCTTTGCACAGTGTGGACCTAAAGCTTTACCTGAGTACAATTGTTGGTGTTCTTATACAAATACAGGCAGGGAGCTGCAGTATTTTGTTTTAGTGTCCTTTGCACAGTGTGCACCTAAAGCTTTACCTGAACACAATTGCCGGCATTCTCGTACAAATACAGGCAGGGAGCTGCAGTATTTTGTTTTAGTGTCCTTTGCACAGTGTGCACCTAAAGCTTTACCTGAGTACAATTGCTGGCGTTCTCATACAAATACAGGCAGGGAGCTGCAGTATTTTGTTTTAGTGTCCTTTGCACAGTGTGCACCTAAAGCTTTACCTGAGTACAATTGCCGGCGTTCTCATACAAATACAGGCAGGGAGCTGCAGTATTTTGTTTTAGTGTCTTTTGCACAGTGTGCACCTAAAGCTGTACCTGAATACAATTGCCGGCGTTCTCGTACAAATACAGGCAGGGTGCTGCAGTATTTTGTTTTAGTGTCCTTTGCACAGTGTGCACCTAAAGCTTTACCTGAATACAATTGCCTGTGTTCTCGTATTAGTGTTCTCATTCTAATAATACTACAGGCAGGCAGTTGATTCTGCTAGCTGCAGTAAAATCAGTATATATATATATATCCCAGCTTTGTGCAGCTATATCTCCCTGCAGGCCATTAGTATGTCTGGAAGGCCAACAAGGAGAGGCAGACAGTCACGAGCCAATAAAAGAGGGCAAGCAGGCTCTGTGTCTAGAGGCAACAGTGCTGGTTGTGGACAAGGTGCATCCTCATCAGCACCTGGCCGTGGGACACGCTTGTCCTTTTTTTCGGCAGCTGGCCGTGTTGAGGCCGCAACATGCCGAAGACTTGGTAGAGTGGATGACCAAGCCGTCCTCATCCTCCTCATCCTCTCTCACTCAGGCTCAGGGTACTTTGGCAAAGCAGCTGCCAACGTGGCCTCTTCCCTCGGCTCAATGGCATCAGTCACTCCTTCCCTAGCTCCACCATGTCCTCCTGAGGAGTCCCCCGAACTGTTTGACCACAGTGTTGGGTACATGCTCCAGGAGGATGCCCAGAGTTTTGAAGGCTCTGATGATGGTACCCAACTACAGCAATCTGGCAGTCATGTTCCCCAGCTGCAGCATACTGCCAGGTTTGCTCCAGTGATGAGGAGGGAGGGGATGATGAGGTCACTAACTCCATGTGGGTGCCTGATAGGAGAGAGCCGTTCCATGTTTATGGAATTGCAGTTCTATGTATGATGACTTGATGTTTTCTAGGATTTCAGCCTAAACATCAAAAATAGGGGCAAGGTCAGACTTGGACACCTTTCCCACTGAAAATCCTTCAAATGTTACAGGGGTGATAACCCTTCCCTATGTTCTCCAAAAAGCTTACAAATTGATTTTTCTACATATGCTATCTTTTGATAGGTCTTCTCTCCTGGCGCCATAGGTGATTAGATCACCATTTGGAAAATCACCAGCTGATTTCAATCCACCACTAATGACAGCACCAATATAGGGTAAAATGGGTAGGGTAGATTATTTCTACAGTTTAGTCTCTTTGACTTTGCAGCTGACTGACCGCACATCTCTGCTCTATCCACTAAGGCAAGTTATTTATCATTTAAGACATATATAGACTATGAACCCTGGACCACTGCACTATTGGTTTTCAGGGTCTCACTTATCCACTTATGTATACTCTCTCTTTTTCTTATAGATGGTGACAATTGCTACACTTTTTAAGTAATTGGCCAGAAGGATGAAAACATATGGGCTCTAGTTTATATGATCCTAGGTTGGACACCGTTCCATCATTTGAACCCTGTTATGGCTGGACACCTCCTATATGAGAGATATACATATAGATATGTTTATTATAAACAAGGTATGTTTCTATCACATATAATTAAATAATAGTATGCGTTTCATAGAACTTCCTTCAGGTTTTTGAATTGTAATCTATGTCTGCTTTGCCATATCTAGTTGGACACTTAGTAGTTTAAAAGAATCCCCCTCTATTGACCACAAGCAATTTTGGGAGCACAGGTGGATCTAGGGCTGTCTTTGGGGGATGTTCCAGGCGTTCCCTGGATGGATACTTCAATCCCAGTACTTGAGTGTCTTTTTTTTGTCTTCAGCTGCTCGTGAAACCATTTTATGTTCGGGGTCAGTATCTCCAGCTATTTAAGGAAATATTTTTGAAATTGCTGTTCAGATAATCTGTATCTATTAAATATATCAATGTATTTTGTGCACGATGTTGATGATACACATTTCTGTTATTCTTGTAGAATTACAGCATTTGGAGTAGCGCAAATTCCAAGGTCACTGAGAAAGATCCGCACTATATGTGCAATTGAAACGCGTTGGACATTAATTTGCGAGCTCCTTTTCTCTTCCTAGCTGGTTTTTCCATTTCCCCTTACATAGGTTTAATCATTAGCAATATGTTGTAATTTATCGATTGCACAATTTATATTATTACTGCCTTGTGTCCATTCAAAGTCCCATTCGCTGAGGAATCTCGTTCTTTATTATAGCTGACTCTAATTCATAGTTTGTGTACTTTGAGGCTTGGAGAATCTAGTCCAACCCCACTCTTAGCAGAGAAGATATGTTATAAACTCTGATTTTATTAAAGTTGCCCCCCCCCCTCTCCTCCTTGGGAGATGTAATCAGAGAGGGCATAATGTTTGCTAATGAGGATGCCACTATTTTTGAGAGAATTTTAGAGTCCACCTTTAAAAGGAAAATTGCGCAATATGATCCAGGATTGTGGGGCCTTGACCCTTTTTTGCTATCATTTTAATGTTTGCCTGATGGCCTGATGGGAAGTATGTATCTCTATCCCAAATGCCATCTTATACCCCCAGTAGACTGTTGGATAGCATATTATTGGTAAGCTTGGCTTCGTGCCAAAGCTTTAAGTTGTCTGGAGCATGTTGTTCATTTAGTCGGGTTTGTGCTACTCATCCTCTTTCACTAGCTTATTGATATTTTTTCTGGGTGTTTTTCTTGTGTGTGGCTACATATGATATAACCCTATCTTGCAAGAATGTTTTGCCAGCTTCCCAATAGAGATTGGTGTTTTCCCTGTGGGGGGGGGGGGCATTTTTGTTGGGGCATTTATGTTTGAAAACCCCCTGAGGAATATACGCCACGCCCTGAGTATCGACACACGTAGGGGAGGGGCCAGGACGGAGCGAGAGACAGTACACCTGCCTGGAGGGGATACAAGCCATACCCATACCCATACTGTTTACAGTATTTTATTGAGCCTTATGAAGTATGGTGCACTGACGCACCTTACACATGTGAGTACCCCAGCGGGGAAATGTTTTTTAACTTGTCTATTAAATTTTGTAAAACGGTATTGCACTATTAGTCTTTTTGTTTTTTCATGTGCCTCTGAGATCATTGCACTGATGATACTACTGATCCAGTGAAACAGCTGAGAATCCTATAGTGGTTCATATGCGTGCTTAGACTCAGTGTAAAAGCTGGTCACACGCTCTGAGGTGAGCTTATTACCATAAGGGGTTCCCGGATTTCACCTATGCATGATTCAGAGCCACGGTTGGATGTAACAAGCATGTCAATAGTATGATCACCGGAGATCACATCACCTGCATCTAGTCTCACATCAATCAACATTTTGTGTTTCTTATCACAGCCCAAGACAGGCTGCTACAAAAAACAGTTTTTTTAATAATATAGAGACACTTGTGGGGTTTATGCACTTACATTTTTTTATAAATCTTTTATACATGTTTGCTATCACATATGTATGCATTTAGCACTTTTTTCATCTATTATTATTATTGATATTTTATTGATATTTTATTTTTTCGTGTGTTATTGTGCATTGTTATTGTGCATGGCACCTTGTAACTCTAAAGGGTCCATATAACCTCAGAGTTTTTTTGGCACTTGTGCACTTTATATTTATCTATGCATTTTAGTTGTGCGTTTACAGATTTTGTGCACTTACACTTTACACCAGTTGCATGTTTACTATTTTATGCACATTGTTATATTCTTGTGGATCTATTACTATAGATTAAGATACAGATTATCTAGTGCATAGCCATTCCAGCGCAGCGTATATTTAATTATACGTTTGAATGGTTAATTTTGTTTTAGATAAGAGGGAAAGCACCATTGTCTGGTAGAAAGTGTTCAAGTGTTATTGAGATAGGGCTATGGTCTGAGATAACCAGGTCATGGATTGTAGATTCTCTTATACTGAGTTAAAGGGAGATAGTACAGAGGAGGTAGTCTAGCCTGGCAAATGAGTTGTAAGCATGAAAGTATACTCTCTGTGTGTTGGATGCAATAAACAGCATGTGTCAATTAGCTGTAGGGTAGTAGTCATCTGGAGAAATTGAGTGTCTTGGCTTTGGGTAGTTTATGTGTCTCTTGTTCCTTTTAGGCACCTATCCTCACTACAGGCATACACCACTTTTAAGTACACAATGTTTTTTTTTTTTACTAAAGCTGGAAAGTGCAAAATCAGACTGACGTCTGCATAGAAACCAATGAGATTCCAGGTTTTATTACCAAAGCTTAATTTAACAAGCTGAGGTTAGAAGCTCATTAGTTTTGATGCAGAAGTGAGCCTGATTTTGCACTTTCCAGCTTTAGTAAATAAACCTCATTGTGTAGTTAAAAGTGGGGTATGCATGTATTGCACATGGTTATATTAAAATCCCCTCCTATGAGGTGTGGACACTGGGGTGAAGTTAAGAGCTGTTCCGATAATTTGCTGAATTATCTTTCATCTGGTGAGTTTAGGGCGTAGACATTAGTAATCACCAACTCCTTGGATGGGAATTTGAGGTGAGCCGAAATCAAATGGCCCTCGACATCCTTATGTACTGTAAACCAAGTCATAGGATAGATTTTTATGGAAAAGGATCAATACTCCTGCTTTCCGTCCCTTGGCGGCTGATCCTATGACTTTACCTACCCAAAGTTTTTGGCAATGGCAATGCTACATCAGTTTTAAGCCTTTTCAAGTGCCTGAGGATTTTCATTCTCTTGGCTGGTGATCGTAATCCCTTAACATTCCAAGAAATTACTCTCATGTCTTGTGTAGTGAGTTATAGAGATAAAACCTTTTAGTGAATGTTCTGGCTACTAGGAAGGGGGGTCAGATGATTCACTCATTGGTTATAGAGGTACATCTGTGGCATGTGAACTGGCAGGTTGCTTCCCATATGAAGAGAGAGAGGATAGGAGTGAAAAAAGAAAGAAAATAAAACTGAAACAACAAACCATTAAACAAATTGACTCCACTTTTTTACGTTTGTTTCTTCTACTTCCAGTAAGACCGCTAGCCTGCAGACATACCCGGCTGCAGTTACCCTTATTTGCATGCAGAGTAGGGGTGTGGGTTATATAGAATTCAATCTGGTACCCCCCTAGTGGAATTATCTGATAGTGGAACTTATTCAAAGTCGTGCACATTACTTATTTTATAACATTGTAGATTGACAACTGTATAAGAGCCTTTAGTCTTTTTCCGGAGTGTGGAATGTAAGTTGTTTCCCGTCTGGGGCTTACAGTCAAAGGATGGCTGGATACGACAATGTAAAGTGGATGTTATTCTTATAGAGCTCTGGGCAGACCATTTGGAATTCCTTGCGTTTGTGGGACACCTATGCTGAGTAGTCTGTGAATATTAGGAGCTTGTGCCCTTCAATTTCCTCTGAACGGGCTTTCCGAAAAGTTTGCAGGATGGCAAGGTGGTCTGCATAATTGAGATATTTGACTATTACTGGTCTGGGGTTCTTGCGATTGTTCGCTGGAGCACCAATACGGTTTGCTCTTTCTGCCACATATTTATAGCGCAGAGCCAGAGTATTTGGGAGGAGGGTGACACAGATGTCTAGTAATGATCCAGGCTTGTATAATTCTGGGAGGCCAATTATTCTTAAATTGTTCTTCCTGGAACGGTTCTCTAAGTCTTCTATTTTGTCATTAAGGAGTTGTTGTGCTTGTGTGTACTGCTCCATTGCAGCATTCATTTGGTACTGGTCATATTCCAGAGATGATATACACTGCTCAGCTTCTGTGAGCCTATGAGAGTGATCACCCAGCTCCTTCCTGAGCTGTAAAATGCCTGATGCCACTCCTCTGTCCACAGCCCCTGTGATAGTAGGGGACAGGTTAGCTGCCACTGCTTGGGCTATTTTCCTATGAGAGTCCTGGGGGTCTTGGGTCCCCATCTCACATTCCTCCATGTTGTCAATCACCTCCCTCTGATCTGCTGTATCTCTGCTGTATCTCCTGTCACGAAGCACTGTGTAGGGAGATGAGGGATGTGCTGCGGTGGCCATTTTAGAACCTGTGTGGGGGACGTGTGCCGCGATCGAGATCCCAAACAGTACCAGTATTGAGAGAGGTACCGCACCATGCTGCTAGCTGTGGGGGTCTTGCAGAGGAGATCCGGTGGTAGAGGGGCTGCCCCAGGAGTTTGTATGGAGGTTTTCCCTGCAGGCTGGAGTGGAGCCACTGGCTTATCCGTCCACTACATACGGCGCCGTAACCAGAAGTGACATTATGTTTTTACCTTATTATATACATTTCTCCAAAGGCTGATGACTCCCAAGACATTTGGAAATATACAGATTATCTTCATAAATTACTATTTAAATTCTTAAACTATATAATATATAAACAAAAAGCTTTAGCTGATATTGATTTTGATACTGAGAAGTCATGTTCTTCTTAGTAAAGTAAAATATATTATTTTAGATCAGCTGGAATTTTTGAAAATGCATGTGAATATATCCCTTAATAAACATTACCTTCCCCTATTTGTATTTGAATTCACTGTAATCAAATCAACTAAAAACACAGATTAAAAGCTAAATGATAAATCATGAAACCAACTATTTTACATATAACACATATATACTGTATACCAACATCCATGTGGCATTTTAGATAAATATTACTAATATGCACAAAAGTCCTCCAAATGAGTCCTTGTGTTAATACAATATATCCATCCTGTGCTCATTAAACTGCTCTTGTGCAATATTCCCCAAGTGAATTCTGCCACCTTTTACTCATTGCGCTCACCTTAATACATTAACCTATTGGATTAATAGGTCGCTATGTGCTTTCCCATTTAAGGGGTCTCACTTGCCACCTTAAAGCAGTGTTCCACTAGCAATAAAAAAATAAAAAATAAAAGCCAACAGTTACACATACTGCAGCTGCTGGCGTTTAACACTTACCTGTCCTGGAGTCCAGCGATGTCAGCTGATGTTTCCATCAGCTGTTTGGTACCCTTACCCGCAATGGCGGCAGCAGCACCCAACAGTGTAGCCTTACGGCTTCACGTTGGGGAAACTTACTGCACATGTTGCTCCTCTTTCCTACTGGTCCAGTGACAGGGAGAGGAGGAGGAAGTCCCACAGTGATGTCACGGGCCGCGGCCCAGACTCCCGGAAGTGGGAACAAGATACCTGTCAAAGACAGGTACCCTGTCCCCCCTAGCCCCGGAAAGGTGCCAATTGTGGCGCCGGAGGGGGAGAGGAGACAAATGAGTAGACGTTCCACTCCAGTACCGCCAGATTTTCCAACAAATCACCTCTTCTCTTCAGATTTTGTTAATTGGAACAGCCATGTAAAACAATTCTCAAGCAGCTCCTCAGCAGAAAATATTAGAAAACTTTCATGGTGTTTTATCTATGTAAAAATGTACACTCACAAATATAGTGCATAGAAAATGTTGATGCACAGCCAGTAAAATCACATTAACATGCAGGTACATTGTCTCCTTAAGATATGCATTCAGCATCAACTCACAACCACTCTATCTGACTACTTCTGGGAGTGTGTGCTAAAATTACTATGCTGCGCCTTGACACATTTCATCACTGCACCTGCGACTTACCCTTAAGGAATTTCAGAAATGTATATACATATATATATATATATATATATATATATATATATATATATATATATATATATACATATACACAGTATATACTATAGCAATAGCAACCTTATTCACAATTTAGGCTCACCATAGTAGGCACTGAGAGTATTTGGTTGTACTGTAACAGAGTATTTGGTTGTACTGTATGTTAATAGGATATTTTAAAATGTAGTTCATATGACATCTACATTTTGAGCACTTTTTGAATATGATAGCTTTGTCCCCCAGAATCTGATTAACACATCTTCAAGAGGTGTAGTCATCGTCTTTCGTCTGTAAATAAGATCATATTGTATAAATCCCAAGTGAAAGGCTTTTCCTTAGTCACTATGTATCTATACATAAACTCACTGGGGGATAATATTAACATATAATTCTCTAACCACTCTGCAGAAAGACAAATGACTTAGGTAAACATTCTGATTTTTAAAATGTCAACGAACAGTTTTCTTATTCCGTTATATATCCTAATGGTTTATGCTTCCTGCATACTAATAACCCTAGCTGAATGATTTTGATTCCCATATGCAAAGCGTAAATTACTTACATTATTCACTGCAGATTGAGGTGGTCATTTCTTTGGCAATCTCTATATTGTATTTCACCTTACTAGGGATACTGATGAGCCATCAAATCAAACTATTTACTATTACTACTGAAAGTATTTACTACTTTCTAAAACCTAAAACATTTATATTTAACTAAACAAGTGTACATCTTATATTCTAGCTGTATTCTTGATATCGAGTTTCTTCTATTGATTTTGTAAAAGCTTGCAGAGAAAATAAAAAAAAAGTATTACATTTTTAAAATTAAGCAGTTCATGCAATGATTATAAAATTGTCTGTCAACAGATCACATACTGATATAGCAATAAACGTTAAACAGTGCAGAGCATGCTTAAGTACTCTGTTTAAAAGGCCATCAGAGAAATGTAATTAACCGGTGGCTAAAACAGAAGCCTTGATCTTTACTTATAATACTGACCTACTGAGAATGAGGGACTGAAGCACTTATGACCTTATGAGATTCATGTACTGAGACTGAACATAATGTTTGCACCGCTGTTCATTTAAGTATCAGTACAACTAACGCCAGGTGAGTTATTATTAAAAAAAATGTGTATGTACCAGCATTTTTTTAGATTTGGATGAAGTGGGGAAAGAGATCATTTTAGAATTATCACCAGGGCAAGAAATGAGGTACAATCTTCCAAGTGAGGCATCTGTTTCTATGATAATGTTTTAAGGCTAGAAAACATATTTCCTTCTGCAGGACAAGAAGTGAAAGGAAATCTCTCTCTCTCTCTCTCTCATTTCCTTTCTCTCTCTCTCTCTATCTCTCTCTATATATATATATATATATAAATATATATCTATCTCTATATCTATAAATAATTTTTTATTTACTTCCTTCAAATAGATCTTCAGGTAAACAGCTAACTTTACAGTTGAAAAAACATATATTGTTTATTGTTCTATCTGAGTTGTAATTTTCTAAAGACTGTCTAGTGATTTGCATACTTTTGCCACACTTCACAACCAAAAAGATCATACTACTTCTTCCTAGTAGGGATGGGCCGAACTGACCCCTGTTCGGTTCGCACGAGAACTTTCGAACACCACGAAAGTTCGGACCCGAATAACAAACCCCATTAAAGTCAATCGGACCCAAACATCAAAAATCAAAAGTGCCCATTTTGAAGGCGTATATGCAAGTAATTGGGCATGCAAAGGTTATAGGGGTCCGGGTCTTGCCCTGGGGGACATGTATCAATAAAAAAAAAGGTTTGTGAAAGACATAATTTTTAAATGAGCAGTGATTTTTTGATTGTATAAAGGGAAAGCATAAAAATGAAAATTCCTTCCAATATAGCGCCTGGGGGTCCCCTTAGTCTAGCTGTAAAGTGGCAGATCTGTACCATGTCTAGAATCTGCTGCAGCAATAATTGCATTTATGAAGCCAAAAAAATGAAATTTGCCCTGCAAGCTGCCTTTATTTTGCTCAGCAAAAGCTGGGGAGCCAGTGTATTTGATGAGGCCACAATGAAGTGCACTAAGAACAAGATTAGAGATTTTTTGGATACATTCTGGTGTCACTTTGCCTTTGGATAGGAGTAACGGGTGCATAAAAATTGGTCTTTGGGTGTTGGTGGCGCCTTCCCATCATAACCCTATAGAGGTAATCTTGATGAAAGCAAAAAAACACCTTGCTGTAAAATATTGCAATGATATACACCTGTCAAACAGGTGCAGAAAATTGATCTTTGGGTGTCGGTGGCGCCTTCATATAGTAACCCTATAGAGGATCACTTGATGAAAGCAAGAATTGGCCTTGCTGTAAAAAATTGCAATGATATGCACCTGTCAAAAAGGTGCTGAAAAAATGGTCTTTGGGTGTTAAATGTGCCCATGAAACCTATACCAAAAAAGCCAAGTCGGCCTGAGCCTATTGTCATGCCATACTGGCACAGGTACTTGTTGACGGCCCTCTGCTGCATGTATAGCCGCTACAGCATTCCCAAAGTTGAGTTCCATCTGGTGGGCATGTCACAAATAAAGCGGTTTATGGGCAGGTAAAATTCCCATTGAATTTTAGCCAACCAAGCACTGGCTGTATATTACCGCATGAAATGGCTACAGACTCTTCTGGCCTCCTTTAGTACATTGTGCAACCCTGGGTACATACTAAGGAAATGCTGCAGCACCAATTTAAGGACATGTGCCAAGCATGGCACATGTGTCAACTTTCCCTGTCTAAGGGTGGACAGGAGGTTTGAGACATTATTGCACACCACCATTCCTGGCTCCAGCTGGCGTGGTGTGAACCACCTCTGGACCTTTCCCTGCAGAGCTGCAAGAATCTCTGCTCTGGTGTGGTTCCTGTCCCCTAAACACACCAGCTGAAGCACTGTATGGCACCTTTTAGCCTGACTCTGGGAATAGCCCATTGAACACTTAGGGGGTACATGATGTTCATAGGCCAATTTTGCAGAGAAGGGCATGGGGGTGCTGGAGAAGGAAGAGTGGGTAGAGCTCACAGGTCTGGCATCGTCACCACCAGCTGTATGGAGACGTGGGGGCATAACAAGCTGCAGCACTGAGCCAAGTCCTGCATCCTTTCAAGTTGCAAGTAGCATTACCCGGTGTGCTGTGACCTAAATATATTGTCCCTGCCCATGCTTGCTGGACCACGTGTCAGAAGTAAGGTGGATTTTATGGCTGACTGCCTTGCCCAACGATGCCAGAACATTCCCTTCCACGTGATGTTAGAGAGATGAAACTCCCTTACGTGAAAAGTAGTAGCGACTGGGAACCTGCCATTGTGGTACAGCACATTGTCCAAATTCACGGAAGGGGGCAGAATCCACCAGGCTGAAAGGCAGAAGTTGGAGAGCCAACAGCTTTGACAAGCTTGCATTCAGATGCTGGGCATTTGGGTGGCAGGGACTGTATTTTTTTTCCACTGCAGCAGATAGCAGAGAAATTTGCCGGCTACAATCTACAACTGGTGGTGTGCTGCTGGCAGATGTGCTAAAACATTACCAGCAATTGTCCAATGAAAGACCAAATAAAATATTATAGGGAAAGGGGCTGATATAGAAAACATAATGTATAAGGACTGCAAACAGCATTAAACTATTTTAGCTTTTCTTTAACCAGCTGAGATCCGCGCCATAGCCAAATGACGGCTACAGCGCGGATCTGATGTGCCGGGACGACGTCTATTGACATCGTCCCGGCAACGAGCTGCCTGCGTGCCCCCTGAAGGGCGTGCGCGGCACGCTCTGTGATCCGCGAGTCTGTGAGACTCGCTGGATCACAGATCCGAGTAAGGGGTCGATCCCGACCCCTTACCACGTGATCAGCTGTCAGCCAATGACAGCTGATCATGTGAAAATAACCGAGCCGGTAATCAGATTTTTTTCCTGCTCGCGCTGACAGCGCGAGAAGCAAAAAAAAGCCGATCACCGGCGGCAGTGAGAGGGACATCAGTCCCTCTCACTGCAATATGCCCAGGGTCCACGGTGCCCACATTTACCACAATAAAGTGCCCACTAGCTCCACCTGTCAGTGCCCACAGTGCCATCAGTCAGTGCCCACAGTGCCATCTGTCAGTGCCCACAGTTCCATCTGTCAGTGCCCACAGTGCCAGTGCTGCACATTCAGTGTCACCTACCAGTGCTCATCAGTGTCCCCTACCAGTGCTCATCAGTGTCCCCTACCAGTGCCACCTATTAGTGCCCATCAGTGCCATCTATCAGTGCCATCTATCAGTGCCATCCATCAGTGCCCATCGGTGCCACCCATCGGTGCCACCCATCCATGCCACCCATCCGTGCCACCCATCCGTGCCACCCATCCGTGCCCATCAGTGCCATCTTTGCTGTGCCCATCAGTACCGACTTATCTGTCCCCACCAGTGCAGCCTATCAGTGCCCACCAGTGCAGCTTATCAGTGCCCACCAGTGCAGCTTATCAGTGCCCGCCAGTGCAGCCTATCAGTGCCCACCAGTGCCGCCTTATCAGTGCATATCAATGAAGCAGAAAAATTACCTGTTTGCAAAATTTTATAACAAACTATTAAACATGATTTTTTTTTTTTTTTAATTTTCCATCTTTTTTTATTTGTTTAGCAAAAAATAAAAACCCCAGCTGTGATTAAATACCACCAAAAGAAAGCTCTATTTGTGGGAAAAAAATGGTAAAAATGTCATTTGGGTACAGTGTTGTATGGCCGCGCAATTGTCATTCCAAGTGCGTCAGCGCCGAAAGCTGAAAATTGGTCTGGTCACGAGGGGGGTTTAAGTGCAAAGTAATCAGGTGGTTAACTCAAAAATAAGAATGAAAACTGTATTGTGCAAATAAAGGAATACTGCATTTATTTCATGCTTTCTTGAATTTCTACATCTGTCGTTTAAGACCCAGGAAATATTCTTTTTTTTTTGTTTTAGTGCTTCAAAAATTATGTTTCTGAAGAGGTAAATGTTACTGAAGAGAGGTAAATGCATTTGTAAAGACATGAGGTTGTGACAAGGGTGATCTACAAGTAACACTTGTCATAGAATGTATTTTGCTTCCTAGAGAGCAAGCATTGGACATAAAATGTAATATAAGTCTTGGTGTGTTATTTCACATCCTCACTTAGTATTCTGTGCACCACAAATGATGCAACTCACCATGCATACATCTTTAATGTCATTGATATTTAAGATTATTTGGTCAATGTAATTGATATGATAGTGATAGTGATCCTCTTGTACATGAACAATGTAAACAGTGCTTAATTAGTAAAAGGTCAATACAAACATTTACATTGTATCGCACTGTTTGCATTGCAAACATAATGGAGAGAATTTACAAAAACATGAGCAGTGTGAGTCAAATACCCGTTCAATTTAAATAGATGTCTTATTTAATAAAACACCTTTTTGTAATTTTGTATCACAATTTATTCTGAAAGTTGTTAAGTCTGAATAATTTATTTTACCACTTTGATCTTTTTTAATAAACAGGATATTACAAATTAAAAGTTAAATTGAGCATTACATTAAAGTGTATGACAATTCTTACAATAAACTTATTTTTTTGCTATTTTTTGTTCTGTTAAATATACCATTCAAAGTTAAAAGGTGTCATTCTAGGACATAAAGTGTTACTTGAAAGATCACCAGGTAAAAATAAAGGAAACAAAGCCTGAACACTATGACTTTGGCCTGCAGTTTTTGTCGATGCTCCAGGTACTCTGTAGCTCTTCATCTGCATCCCTGCTGGTCAAAAGATACTCGTCTCGACCCCTCACCCTTCATAGGAGGTACCCGGAAAGGCTGCCCCCTCTCCCCTTACTGTTATTTTTTGCTCTAGAGTCCTTGGCAGTAAAAATATACACCTGTACAGATGTACAGGGTATTGATTGTGGGGATAGAGAGCATAAATGTACTATCTTTGCTTATGATGCTGTCTTCACCCATTACCTCCATCCCCAATCTTTGCAGAATACTTCAACCTTTCCCACAGATAGCTGGTCGATAAATCATGCATGATCTCAGGCATTAAATATATCACTTGAAGTCATTGTTCAAGCCCTAAAACAGACCTACACATTCCAATGGCAGAACAAGGCCCTCCCCTATCCATTTCATCTTATGCTTTCCTTGCACATATTGTATTCACAAAATTACCCACCCCCCATACAAATAACTCACAGAAGATCTGGCTAAATGGCAAATCCACCCTCCATTATGGTTTGACAGGCCGTATTCTTTGAAGAAGAATGTTCTTCCGAAGATCATATATTTATTTTGCACTCTCCCAGTAGCAATCAACAGGTCTGATCTGGTTGCATTTAAAAAAAAAAATGCTATTGTTTATTTGGGGGGGACAAGAGGCCCCGGTTGAACAAACACATTTGTACACTCCAAAGAAGAAGGGTGGTTTGGGGATCCCAGACTTGGTTAAATATTTCTATGCAGCCCAGTTAGCGCAGTTGATTAGATTTCATACAAGATCCTATCCCTTAGCAGAATCTTACTCTTGCCCATCCAGACCGATTTCACATATGTTATGGCTGCCACCTAAACAGCAGCCCACCATACTGTGCCCTTCCTTATCACTCTCCTTTGGTATATCAGATAGACTCTCTAGGATTTATAAATTTAAATCACCTCATAGTCCATTGGCCCCGTTGTTTTCAGAATCCGGAGTTCACCCTGGGCCTCACTCCCAAACGTTTGCTCCTCCTGCTCCCTGGGACAGCACTGGCAGAACTTGCCTTAGTCATGAATAGGATTGCCCTCAAGGTGGGGCACATATAATTCTCAGAGTTTCTGACAGAGGTCTCAGAGTTTCTGCATGGCAAGAGTAAATCGGAATACATATATATATATATATATATATATATATATATATATATATATATATATATATATATATCCAAAACTGGTTTAGAGACATTCATTGGCCAAAACTGGTTTAGGTCTTGCAGAGGAGGAAGATCAAAAACAGCAGTGTTTTTACTGTCAACGTTTTGATGAAGCTCATTTCATCTTTCTCCTTGAGCTTCATCGAAAAGTTGACAATAAAAATGCTGCTATTTCTGATCTTCCTCCTATGCAAGACCAGTGAATGCCTCTAAACCAGTTTTGGATGTATATGGATTTCTTTGTGGGTCACACCTGGGCTTTACTTCGAACATTGCTGTGTCTACCATTGGAACGGTAATATCATATATATATATATATATATATATATATATATATATATATATATATATATATATATATATACACACACTGTGTGTGTTACTAACATTTATAGGTAAAGTTGATCCAGGGATTGCCTCTCAGGGGATCAGGAAGGATTTTTCCCCTGCTGTAGCAAATTGGATCATGCTTTGCTGTTTTTTTTTTAGCCTTCCTCTGGATCAACTGTGGGTGAAGGATTGTGTATATGGGATTGTTATTTTTTTTTTTCTGTGTTTGAACTGGATGAACTTGTGTCTTTTTTCAACCTAACTATGTAACTATATATATATATATATATATATATATATATATATATTCTGTTTTGATTTGGGGTTTTGTAAAGCAGCTTCTATTTAAAAACAATATGTGAAACTTACATAAAACATTTAATAGTAAATAAAACCAAGCGTGTCTTATTTAACTTGTCTGTTGTTTCTTTAGAGCAGCCTGTATCAAAATTGATCAACCATTTCTAAGCTTGTGAGAAATATCAATAATGAAGTCTATACTTAAATTTATACAACTGTAACTATCTGTACAGAGAACAGATATTTCACACAAAAAAAAATAAGAAAAAACTGTCTCATAAGGGGAGTTAATCCTGCTAACTCTACTAGACAGCCGAAATAACTAATGGAGCAACAAGGGAAACAATTCACACAACATAACCTTTATAAAGACACTGAGTGGAATAACATTGTGCTAATCTTTGCAGTCTTCATTTACATCCTTCTCATCTGTTTGCATTGCCACGGAACTTTGGAAGGCTGTCAGTCTACTATTTTAATTCCCTCTCTGTTTTTTTTTTTAAATCTATTTGAACCTTTCCCCTTTTCTATGTAAAATAAATAATACAAATACTACTACTAATATTAAGTGCATACTGCACACTTGGTGGGTAGGGGCTTATAACATTAAGCTCTGGTTTTGTGTCTGTAGCAGCAATTGAAGTAATGCTCTGGCAGCACTATTTGTGGGTTACAGTATGTAAACGTTCCCTTTTTTTTTCACAAATGGTGCCCAACAAATGGTTTACCAACAGCACATTTATAGGTGATTGAATTCTAAAAATGTTAATCGGAATAAAAAAAATAATAATGCAGCTGTAAACTCACCATCCGGTTTAAAGTGACACTAAGCTCTGATTTAAAGAAAAAAACTTTTTAAGTATGTATCTTTAACTTAAAAAGTATCCTCTATTATTCTCAATCTCCTATAAGTCTCCTTTTTTTTTTTGCTGCTGTGATCTGACATCCTGTTAGAGGGTGGTTACATTCATTCTCCATGGTCCCACTGTATATACAAACATAGCCACTCTCTCTTGCTCACTCCCAAAATGGACTAGGGAGTAGGGATTATGAACTATGGACTATGGGGTTTAAAGTAAGCTTAGAGCAATGCAAACAACTACAACCAATGTGCACTGTTTGGTCTAGATCAGGAATCTCCAAACTATGGCCCTCCACCTGTTACGGAACTACACATCGCATGTGGCATTGTAAAACACTGACATTCACAGATATGACTAGTATCTCTAAGAAAAAACTGCGCTGGACAATACCTAAAAAGAACCTATAGCAGCAACACTAAGTACGATATTACACAGAGATACATAGAAATAAAAAAGGTTGCGCTTAAACTAAATAATAACCATATTACAAATATAATAAATTGATTGAAAAAAAATGTGAATATCACACAACAAATAATAAAATAAAAGCAAACGTTGGATTGCAAACAAAGTGAAATGACTCAAAAAAGTCCAGAGAAGACAGAAATGTCCAAGCAAAAGTGCACTGTGAAGTGACAGTTCAAATGGCGATGGTAACAGCAGTAAGTAAGGTGATTGTAGTGCATAGAATCCCACCACCGTCTGTAGTGCCTGCTTACCAGCTTCCAGAAACTGCAAACTTTTGGCTATTATCCAGCCAGGGCCTTTTCCTCACGATTTATGGACCGATCACGTTGTCCAATGTATGGAGGTTCCGTTAGGTCTGCTGGGCTATAAACTCCAAGTTCCTCCCACTGACAACCGAAGCTCTTTATGCCACACAGTGGGTGTAATTGAGGCTCGCATGTAAAAGAAAAGGCCAGAGAGGGACCATCGGTAAAACCCAGTGGGCTATTTATTAAAACATATACACGCCATAGGTGTATACAAACAATTAAAAAGAAATAAGTAATAAAAATTGCACGTCGCTCCTCCTATGCGTCTCGCCGCAAGTCGTCAGATGACTTGTGATGAAACGCGTAGGAGGAGCAACGTGCTGACGTCACCGCGCACGTCCCGTCGTACAGCACGGGCTTTGTACTGCAGCTGGCCTTTTCTTTTACATACGAGCCTCAATGCAAAGGGGTATTTTTGATAGATCCGTGAGCAGGAACTACTGCTTAAGGGATGTGGAGGAACAGGAAAGGACACAATGGTTTTCTGAGACCGGAGGGAGAATGGAAAGGTTGAAACATTTTGTTCAGGAGCACCCCTGATGTGTTTTTTGTTGGAGCACTTATGGGATACCATTTGCCAATCATCCTGAAGTGTTGGCAGTTGCAAAGCATTAGTAGGAGTTGGTGCCTGATCTGGGATGATTCCCCATGGGCACAGAGCTGTTATGCCTTCCTCTAATGTGGTGATTGAGTTACTGACCCCATTATAAATGATAGACACGATTGCGGAGTATCTCCATTTGTGTGTAAGTTTGTGGTTCCTCAGAGCCTTCGTGAAAATCGCCAGGTTGCAGCAGCATTGTAGAGGTGTGCCTGGATAGCTCTGGGAGTAGTTGCAAAATTTCATACAAAGATGATGCGTTATCAGGTCTGTTAAATGCGTGTAGTATTCATTCTTTTACATGATAGAAGTGTACTCTCAGCAGAACATCCCTGGGTGTTTCTGCAGGAAGGAACAAGGGTTTTGGCAGCCTATAGATCCAGTCTATTAGGAGGTCTTGAGCCAACAGAAATGGCACCAGGGTAGAAAACAAAGATTGGGTGTATTGTTGCAGCTGGTTGGCTAGAACAGATTCTGGAACACCCCAAATTTGAATGTTGTTCCTTCTTGATCTGACCTCTAAGTCTGCGACTTTGTGTTTTTTGCCAGGCTATTTTTTCATTCTGGGCAGTATGTGCATCTACCAGTGTGTTGAACGAGGAAGTGTATTCTCCCATTTTTTGTTCGACATGGTTGACTCTATTACCAATATCTTGAACCTCTACCTGCCACTTATTGATCCCTGTTAGTATGTCAGATTGCAGGGATGCCCTTAGGGATAAAAGCATTTCTTTGAGCATAGTGTCATATATTGGTTTATCCAAAGTTGGAAAGTTAGTAATAGGATCATTTGTGAGGGGAGAAACATCAGCATTGCTGGAGCTGGGCCCGCTTACCTCCATGTCTGGATCAGACCTCAGCTGGGCCATGGAATCCATGTGAAAGAAAAGAGATTAAGGTCTGGTGTCACCCCTCTGACACCTCCATCCCTAATAATGCACAAAAAACAAGAAAAATATCCCTGGGACTTTAGGTGAGAGAGGTTTAGCCAATGTCCACAGCAAACACTGAGACAAAATCAATTTATTTGTTTCAAAATGTTATGTAACAGAGCGGCAACAATGATTGTGAGTTACCCGACATAATAGCCAATGTACACAATACAGATGAAAGTAAATATACAAAGATTTATTACAAATGTTGTACATCCATGAGCAACAATAAAACTTAAAAGTTGCTAGGTCAGTGAATACACAATAAGAAAATAAAATGTACATACATGTGGACAGGGAAGTATGTAAACATAATACAGACATTAATAATACCCAGCATGTACTGGCATAAAACAAGCATCAATAAAGCCCTATGCATTTCACGAGACCCTGCTCGCTTCTTCAGGGGCGGATGCATGAATGTTGTATCTGCAATGTAAATAATAAGATCAATAAATGTATGTTGTTTATAAATGGGGGCAGGCGGAATAATTGGCAAGAGAGGTCTGAAACACAGACCTCATACTTACCGAAGGTCTGAGATGTGCGGCTTTGACTTGACCAGGCTCCTTTTAGAAGGATTTAATGCCCCAGAAGAGGATCTGCTCTTCTCTAAGATGTGGCCTTAAGGGGTAATTTTTGAGGTGCCTCACGCCCGCTAGATGAGGCTGCAGCTCTGCAGCAAACACTGAGACAAAATCAATTTATTTGTTTCAAAATGTTATGTAACAGAGGGGCAACAATGATTGTGAGTTACCCGACATAATAGCCAATGTACACAATACAGATGAAAGTAAATATACAAAGATTTATTACAAATGTTGTACATCCATGAGCAACAATAAAACTTAAAAGTTGCTAGGTCAGTGAATACACAATAAGAAAATAAAATGTACATACATGTGGACAGGGAAGTATGTAAACATAATACAGACATTAATAATACCCAGCATGTACTGGCATAAAACAAGCATCAATAAAGCCCTATGCATTTCACGAGACCCTGCTCGCTTCTTCAGGGGCGGATGCATGAATGTTGTATCTGCAATGTAAATAATAAGATCAATAAATGTATGTTGTTTATAAATGGGGGCAGGCGGAATAATTGGCAAGAGAGGTCTGAAACACAGACCTCATACTTACCGAAGGTCTGAGATGTGCGGCTTTGACTTGACCATGCTCCTTTTAGAAGGATTTAATGCCCCAGAAGAGGATCTGCTCTTCTCTAAGATGTGGCCTTAAGGGGTAATTTTTGAGGTGCCTCACGCCCGCTAGATGAGGCTGCAGCTCTATTGTTAGGCTGTTGCTCCCGGGCACTGTCGCCATTTTGTTGGAGCCCGCATGAAGCTGAGGTAAAGAAGCCCAGCATTTTGCAGAGCTGCGGGGGATTCTTCGGTCCTCTGCATCTCCAGTTGTTGTGGCTGCTTCTTAGAGGTGTGAGTGACAGCAGCTGAGGCAGAAAGTCTCTGATGGATGCCGAATCTCTCCAGTGGCCGAGCAGAGCTCTGAGCTCATACGTCCATCTTGGAGCTTGGTCGCCACGCCCCCCTCGTATATATAATTTACTTATTTTTTTATTGGCAATTTTTTACATTAAGGCCATTGCCCCTGGCAGTTATACCATCAGCCAGAGGTGGATATCCATGTGGCCCCTTGTGTGCTCATTGGATGTCCTTGTGGATGTTCTAGAGCCTGTGAATCTGAGGAGATGGTATGTATGTTAAATGTTCAGACCCATGCTTAATGGTATCATGCTGAAAATTTTTGTGTATATGTCCATAAATGGGGACATGTATAAAGTTTTTTAATAATTTGATAATGTTTTTCATGTTATATAATATATTTTTTTCTTAGCTAAAAATACCCCCTTCCTGAAGAAGCTTTGTAAGGAACAAATTGAAACACGTTGGGCAGGAGGAACTTAATGCATAAATTGTATTGGTGGATATTTGTATATGGTTTACCATGCCAGTGGGTACATGGGTATAGTGACCCCCTGTTGGGGGGTTGTATCATGATGTCACCATGGTACAAATAAAATATGCACTGTATTATACAATATTTCTTTTTTTTTTGTTGCTATTAAAGTCCCACTGGAGAAAATGTAATTGTTTATAGTTTGACATGGATCCATAAGAATCTATTTCCTACAGTTCTTTAAATGGTCCTCCAAGACCAACTAGTTCAGTGACAGTATCCATTATGTAAGCTCATTGACAGTAAAATACAGTGTTGGAAATCTTACCACCAGCATTAAACTAGCTAGAATCTCTTGAAATGCAGTGTTGCAGACTAACAGATTGGAAGCAAATGGAAAGCATTAGCCAACCATGTACTTGTGTTTATTATATGCAATACTTACATCTTTCTATCACATTTGGTCAAGAATTGCTCCTGGGCTCTTTTTCAAACAAGCCCAGTTAATCTTTCTAGAATTGATTCCATCATTTTCTATCTTGCAATCCGAATATATATTCTGTGTGTGTCATGCTGGAATATTTAAATCTATTTTTAAATCATATCTATAGGATGCCAATTGCAAATGATTTAGTTTAACTGTTGCTTATTCTAGAAACAACATGATCACTCGCAGCATTTCTTGAGAAACAGCAGAAATGGTATAAAGCAGCATGTTGTGTGATTTCTATGCATAAAATCGTAATAATAGTGAATTAATCATTGCAAGGACTTGTTGAATTGTAAGTCCTTATACACAATTTTACCTCAGAAACACTGTACTTTACAATTAAATTAAGGAATAGAACAGAAATGCTAACAATATTTTGCAATATATTGAATCTTTATGTGAGTTAAGAAAAGTAAAATGACTCATTTACTTAAGTGTAATTGTTGCAGATAGATAAATGCTCAATTATGCCTCAGCTATGCACAATAGATATGAAAGCGAATCACATAACTATCTGTGCAAACCAAAGGTTTTTTATTTTCCATTGCAAGTTAAGGTCGCTAATATAAAACTGATTTAGACATTTATTGTAAATATGAACTTACTAAGCTGGTCACAGCCACTAATCTGATTTAAACCTGCACTGACAAAGTACATAAAACAATGATTAAGTTTCCTGATCTAAAACTCCCTGCTATCAATCACTAAGATCAAATTCTGCTTTTTAGTTTACACCTACCATTATATTGATGTGCACTGTAGAAAAAAATAAAAATAAAATAAAAAAACATTGTTCTATTTGACCTGCTGCAGCCCTAGTCAAAATGAGAGCCTCTGTGTAAAATTTATCCTGGTACACTGATACCCTTATATTAAACACTTCCTTAACACTACCTTCCCTATTGCAAGCTGATGTTGACTGCTGCCAAAGCCATGAGGGAGCAATTGCATTACCCCTGCATCATGTGACTGTTCCCATGCCTTGTGAATTACTTCTATACCTGAACACTGCACCAGTGAAAGAAGTCATATGCTTCTCCATACCCTGAGGAGCTAGGTGTTTTGCATTGGCAGCCATGAGGAAAGAATTTGTGGGGAAGCACTGAATAGGTGAGTATATGGGGATTAGAGGTAAATAGACTGTGCACTTTCTCCAGAACATAGTAAGAACATAGTAAATGAGGTGAAGCTTCACTTTGCAAAGAATGCCCAATTAGATATAAGGAAAATTAGAAAAAAACTTTTTTGCTTCCATATGATTGGATGATGGCAGCAGCGCTTCCCCTCATTTACTAAGCTCTGGAGCAACTGCATTTGCATTAGTGTAAATTTTTTTGTTCACTGTTTGATATGCCCATACAAAACAAAATTCCTGCTCTTTATGATCAATGGTAAGTAAAATTATACACCCTGAGAATAGGCTGTAGTCTTTGATGCACCAATCCATATTATAATAAATGGCAACCGATAGCTTAGTGAAATACCTTCACAACAATTTATTATCATATACACTGTTTCCCCGAAAATAAGACCTAGCGTGATTGTCAGTGATGGCTGCAATATAAGCCCTACCCCCCGAAATAAGCCCTAGTTAAAGTCTGTGTAGGTCTTATTTTCAGGTTAGGGCTTATTTCGGGGAAACAGGGTAGGGCTTATTTGGGGGTAGGGCTTATATTGCAGCCATCACCGACAATCACGCTAGGTCTTATTTTTCGGGGAAACAGGGTAGTTCACTAGCTCCAAATCCTGCTTTTTTAGTGTTCTTCCAGCTTGGATATAGCTTTACTTTTAAAGGTATTATTTGGGGTAATCATATAATTTGTAAGATGGTGCTTTTGGAATTAGCTTTGACTTTTTGAACATACATGTTGCAATCTGCACATTATCAGTAGTAATGTTCGATAAGGAGATCTGGACATCAAGTTTGAATTGGTGCATAGAAACAGGGTAACATGTATGGTACAATTTTAAGATCTCTGGCACTATAGTTTTTTTCTGTATATTAGTTATTGATGTGCAAAGTATAGCTGGTTATGGATAGACTGGGTTATTACCGGCATTACCTCTGTTCACAGCCAGCTCACATATGGTTATTTTTCTGTTAAACTTTAAAATTCTTTGCTCTTCAATGCAGTAAGTTTTATATTATTAATATACAGTATCTCACAAAAGTGAGTACACACCTCACATTTTTGTAAATATTTTATTTTATCTTTTTATGTGACAACACTGAAGAAATTACACTTTGCTACAATGTAAAGTAGTGAGTGTACAGCTTGTATAACAGTGTAAATTTGCTGTCCCCTCAAAATAACTCAACACACAGCCATTAATGTCTAAACAACTGGCAACAAAAGTGAGTATACCCCTAAGTGAAAATTCCCAAATTGGGCCCAATTAGCTATTTTCCCTCCCCGGTGTCATGTGACTCATTAGCGTTACAATGTCTCAGATGTGAATGGGGAGCAGGTGTGTTCAATTTGGTGTTATGGCTCTCACTCTCCCATACTGGTCACTGGAAGTTTAACATGGTACCTCATGGCAAATAACTCTCTGAGGATCTGAATTTTTTTTTAGGGCAAAAACATTTTTTTGAATAGCATTTTCTGCATTTCTGTAGGTGTGAGATACACCGTTTACATACTCTGGGTTTATTCTGCTATTGCAAAAACACCCATTTAGGGCAAGATCCTAAATTTGGAAAATATGAGGAGAACGTCAAAGAAGGGACGTGGCCCGGTCGTGGTGCTGCTGGTGAAGCTCCTGTTGCAGGGAGAGGACGTGGTCGATCTGTGCCAGCTACACGCACAAGTGAAACACCTTCATCAGGTGCGAGTAGGCGACAGATCAACAGCGGTATTCGGTCGCGCCTAATGAGGCTGTACGAATGTTGAGGCCAGGACAAGTACAGGCGATAGTAGATTGGGTTGCTGACAGTGCCTCGGTTCCTTCACATTGTCTCCCACCCAGTCTCCTGATGAAAGTTCAGAGTTGGCACCTGCAGCCGATGCCCATCAGTCTTTCACCTCACCCCCTTGCAAATCAGCCAAGCAGTCTGAGCCCTCAGAAGGCAGACTTAGCATGGCCGAAATGTGGAAAAGCTTTGTCACAACAACCAGCACCACCAGCTGAGATGGAACGTCTTAGCAGGAGGCAGCATTTCACCAACATGGTGGAGCAGTATGTGTGCACACGCCTACATGTACTGAATGATGGGTCTGCCCCCTTCAACTTCTGGGTCTCCAAATTGGGCCCATGGCCTGAGCTTGCCCTTTACGCCTTGGAGGTGCTGGCTTGCCCTGCAGCCAGTGTATTATCTGAACGTGTATTTAGCATGGCAGGGGGCGTTATCACAGAGAAGAGCAGCCGCCTGTCCAGAGCCAATGTGGACAAGCTCATGTTCATTAAAATGAACCAGGCATGGATCCCACAGGACTTGTCCGTACCTTGTGTAGAATAGACATGTATACCGGTGTTCTGACAAAAACTGTTCGGCCATCGCATAGTGTCTGGCCACTTACTGCGCAGGCGCAGCGCTTGCGCAGTACGGAGGACAAGGAGATTCACAAAATCTCCTAAGATGAACGGCGCCTGCGCAGTGAGTGCAGGCTCAAGCCCCACCATCCAAGTGGACATACGGTAGCACATAATAACAGGGCCCCTCATGGGCTCGCTTTGCTCGCCATGCTTCGGGCACGGCCTCGCTTTGCTCGGCTTGAACCTCAGATGGTGTGGCTTGAACCTGGACTCACCGTGCAGGCGCAGTTCGTCTTTGGAGATTTTCAAAATCGCCTTGTCCTACGTACTGAGCAAGCGAAGTACAGGGTGCACACTATCCGACGGGGGACAGAATTTGACACATCACCGGCCTTACCCAGCCATTGTTGTATTTTTGAACCAGTGTTGGCTACCTCATCCTCCTCCACCGCCGCTTCCACCTACACAGCCACATCCACCGCCACCTCAACCTCCTACTCCATATGGACCTCGTCCTCCTAGGTCAAGATTATTATTTTGTATTTTTTTAATTTCAAAGTATTTTATTTTCCCACTAGCTTATCCATTAAATTAAATAATTTTTTCCAGAAAGGGTGTATTCTGGGGCATTCCCACCATATGTGTGGCATCGTGCCGTTGAGTTTCTGAGGTTCTTAATGACTTCCTGTACCTCTTCTGTTGAGAAGGGGCCCTCCAGCATATTATTTTTATTTTTAATTTTTTTTATGTTATTTTAAGTTATTTCCCTATCCACATTTGTTTGCAGAGCACTTGACATGCTCTTAACAACATGTTGTTGCCATTTGCAGCCCTCTAGCCCATTCCATTACTTTTTTAGAGCCATTTTAGTCCTCAAAAGTTCGGGTCCCCATTGATTTCAATGGGGTTCGGAGTTTGGGGTCGGGTCAAGTTCGGTCCCAAACTCAAATTTTTTTCCAAAGTTCGGCCGAACCCATCAAACCCGAATATCCAGGTGTCCGCTCAACTCTAGTCACTATACATGGGTATTCAATCCAACATAGACAGAGCAATTAGCCACACACTGGTGCAGATCACCCACATCGCCGAACGAACAGGTGGCCTAGAATCAAAAGTGGGGGGAAGTAGTTTCAGCTCACAATGACTTGGTGGATACCTACCAGGATCAATCACAGGAAATACATCGTCTTAAAGACAAAATGGCAGACCTCAAGGACAGATCCAAAAGGAACAATGCTAAAATCAGGGGTATACTGGAATCTGTGACGCAGCCAGAGCTCATTGTATACCTACCAGTATTGTTCAAAAGATCCTACCATGACAACGACTTCAACACAGAGATGTTCCCGTAAGAAGTCTTTGTTACCCTGGGATCCTCCCATGATCTTTTACCAATAAATAAAATACAGGAAGAGCGTACACTAATGAGACCTGGAGGGGAGTCTCTCTGATGCACACAGAGGGGGCTTCTGTTAGAGAGTCTATTAGAAAGAGCCCCCAGACATAGTACAGGAGATGGTCAGAGACTGTAGACATGATACTAGAGACAGTCAGAGACTGAAATCATAGTACAGGAGACGGTCAGAGACTGTAGACATGATACTAGAGACGGTCAGAGACTGCAATCATAGTACAGGAGATGGTCAGGCTGCACACAATACAGGAGATGGTCAGAGACTGCAGATATGTTACAAGAGATGGTAGTAAATAATGGCCGATTGGCCCTCTCACCTGACCCAGCGATACAGCAACAACGGTTCCTCTGATCAGGAGTCAGCTCACTCTGAATTGCCCGTGGCGACTCCGCTGGGTAGAGCCCAGATCTGTGTTCCTGCAATGACTCCATTCCTTTCTCCACCAGGGATGGTGCCAGGCTGTGTGGCTTTTTCTCTCTGATGGTGTTCTCTCAGCACTGCCCTCTCCCTCTGGAGTCCTGGGTGCCCTTCCCTGAAAGCTTTCCCGGGCTCCTGGCTTTCTCTCTCCCATTCAGCTGAGCATGCTGTTTGGGCTGCAGTTTCCGTGTTACAGTGGGGCTGCCAGTCCTTGGGACCACATGTCCCACAATCCTTTTCTTTGCTCCTTTGTTTTTTCTTCCCTGGCCGTTATGAAGGCGGGGAAGAAACATAGCGTGCCGCTCATTAGTACAGCAGCGCACGAGGAGGTGAGGGAGAGGGGAAATAAGAGCCCGCAGCTGCAGTGGCATCACTAGGGTTGGTGTCACCTGTTGCAGTAAAACATGGTATCACCCCCTCCACCAACTATAGTCGTCCCTCAGTACAGACCCCACTCCATTAAGTATAGACCCCCCCTCCGTCAGTGCAGACCCTTCACTAAGTATAAATACCTCCCTCAGGACAGACCCCCCCATCAGTATAGACCCCCAGGACAAAACACCCCCCTTTATCAGTATAGACCCCCCCTCAGGACAAACCTTTCCCCCCCTACATTAGTACAAACCCCCCAGAACAAACCACCCCCCTCCATTAGTACAGACCCCCCAGAACAAACCACCCCCTCCATTAGTACAGACCCCCAGGACAAACCACCCCCTCCATTAGTATAGACCCCCCAGGACAACCCCCCCACATTAGTACAGACCCCCCCCACATTAGTATAGCCCCCCCCAGGACAAACCCCCCCACATTAGTATAGACCCCCCAGGACAAACCCCCCTACATTAGTATAAACCCCCCAGGACAAACCAGCCCGCCACCCACATTAGTATAGACCCCCAGGCCAAACCATCCCCCCACATTAGTATAGACCCCCCAGGACGAACCCCCCACATTAGTATAGACCCCCCCAGGACAAACCACCCCCCCCCCACATTAGTATAGACCCCCCAGGCCGAACCACCCCCCACATTAGTATAGACCCCCCAGGACAAACCACCCCCCCACATTAGTATAGACCCCCCAGGACAAACCACTCCCCACATTAGTATAGACCCCCTCAGGACAAACCACCCCCCCCCCACATTAGTATAGACCCCCCCAGGACAACCCCCCCTACATTAATATAGACCCCCCAGGACAAACCCCACCCACATTAGTATAGACCCCCAGGACAAACCCCCCCCCACATTAGTATAGACCCCCAGGACAAACCACCCCCCCATTAGTATAGACCCCCTCAGGACAAACCCCCCCCCCCACATTAGTATAGACCCCCCCAGGACGAACCCCCCACATTAGTATAGACCCCCCAGGACGAACCACTCCCCACATTAATATAGACCCCCCAGGACAAACCACCCCCCACATTGGTATAGACCCCCCAGGACAAACCACCCCCCCACATTAGTATAGACCCCCCCAGGACAAACCCCCCCACATTAGTATAGACCCAACCAGGACAAACCCCCCACATTAGTAGACCCACTAGGACGAACCCCCCCCCCCCCCACATTAGTATAGACCCCCCAGGACAAACCACCCCCCCACATTAGTATAGACCCCCCCAGGACAAACCACCCCCCACATTAGTATAGACCCCCAGGACAAACCACCCCCCCCCCACATTAGTATAGACCCCCCCAGGACAAACCACCCCCCACATTAGTATAGACCCCCCAGGACGAACCACTCCCCACATTAGTATAGACCCCCCAGGACAAACCAGCCCCCATACATTAGTATAGACCCCCCAGGACAACCCCCCTTACATTAATATAGACCCCCCAGGACAAACCACCCCTACATTAATATAGACCCCCCAGGACAAACCACCCCCCACATTGGTATAGACCCCCCCACATTAGTATAGACCCCCCAGGACAAACCCCCCCCACATTAGTATAGACCCAACCAGGACAAACCCCCCACATTAGTAGACCTCCTAGGACGAACCCCCCCCCACATTAGTATAGACCCCCCCAGGACAAACCCCCCCCACATTAGTATAGACCCCCCCAGGACAAACCACCCCCCCACATTAGTATAGACCCCCCAGGACAACCCCCCCCCCACATTAGTATAGACCCCCCAGGTCAAACCCCCCCCCCACATTAGTATAGACCCCCCAGGACAAACCACCCCCCCCCACATTGGTATAGACCCCCCCAGGACAAACCACCCCCCACATTAGTATAGACCCCCCAGGACAAACCATCCCACCCCACATTAGTAGACCCCCTAGGACAACCCCCCCACATTAGTATAGACCCCCCAGGACAAACCACCCCCCCCACATTAGTATAGACCCCCCCAGGAACCCCCCCCACATTAGTATAGACCCCCCCAGGAACCCCCCCCACATTAGTATAGACCCCCCCAGGACAAACCCCCCCCACATTAGTATAGACCCCCCTAGACAAAGCACCCCCCCACATTAGTATAGACCCCCCAGGACAAACCACACCCCCCCACATTGGTATAGACCCCCCCTAGACAAACCACCCCCCACCACTAGGCTAATTAAAACCACCCGGGCGGCAGCTGGAGAGGACAGTGTGCAGCCGCGCCGCCCGGGTGGAGAACAACAGAGCGTGTGTGATGCTTGTGCTGGTGGGCAGAAGGCGGAAGTTAAACACAGGACTCCTCCTGTGTTTAACTTCCGCCTCCTGCCCACCAGCACCAGCATCACACACGCTCTGTTCTAAACAAGTCGGGCTCGGCCACGGAGCGCCCCACCCCCCGTGGCGTCACTGCGGGAGCGGCCGCGGCTGTGACAGGCGGAGAGAGAGCGCCGCCTACGGACAAGGAGAGGAGGAGGGAGCGGAGCACTCTGGCGCTCCAGCGCCCCCACCTCTGTGGCGCCTGGGTGCACTGCACCCCGTGCACCCCGGGACGGATCGGCCCTGCTCTTTCTTCCAGCTGAATGTAACTGACGACATAGACAAGTTTATGCTATGGAATTGCTCTCAATCTTGACAAACAATGACAAACCTTGGCCAACATGAAGACGCATTTAAAAGATCTAAACTCAATTTTGACACTCAAGCTAATAAAGCGGGCACCCTCCCGATGCATATCCCACTGGGAAACAGCCCTAAAAATCCACAGATGGTACCTCAAACCACAAATACTGGTGGATCGTCAACCAGGCGCCTACTCCCCATTGTGCTGGAGGAAGTGTGGGTGCGTGAGTTCCATTAGTCACATATGGTGGTACTGCCCCCGAAAATGACAGCTTTCTGGAACAAAATATCCAATCTCATCTCTTCTATATCACCAAGATAAACTACCAGTTGCTTCCAGAAACAGCTCTTTTCGGCATTGGCCTAGAAAAATGGCTGATCAAATGACATGTCTTCTTCACTCACGTCCTAATAGCAGCTAGAAGAACTCTGTCGAATGCCTGGAGGTCAGATAATTCTCCGTCAATTTTCTAAACACACATGCTCCCCTTGAACAAATGTTTGCAAGACTCCAAGGCAAAAAATACTCAATTCCAACAAAAATGGGCATGCTGGACTATGGACAAAAGCAACACAGTCACACGTGACCTCTACCGGCTCAAACTTCCACCATCCAAGGTCCATTTCCGAAACCTTAAATTCTGTCTGCTGAGGAAAAAACAATCCTCTCCTGATCAACACCACTAGCTCTCTTATTCCTTAAGAAGCACTTTTGTCTTTTCTTATCCGTATGTATGAGTTCTGGTACTGAACATACAGTATGTTGAGATATAGCATAAAGTCACTTACTGTTTTAAATTTATGTACACTTCTAGAATGTTGAATTAATGCCTCATTTTGCTTGATCCAATCTCAAATTGGTGAGCGCTGGCATTAAATGCATTGAGATATGTATTTATTTTTTTCTGTTTGATACTATCTTTTTAAAAACAACCTCTCAATAAAGATCAAGATTTAAAAAAAAAAAACACTTCAACCAAAGATAGAAGCGCTGCTTGGCCTATTGCCTCTGGGACACCCCTAAGACGAATATTGTTTCGTCTCTGGTGGTCCTCCATGTCATCCATATGAGACCAGAGGGCTTGCAATTGAGTATGATGATCAGTAATAGTTGTTTATACCTCTGAATATCCAGTTATTATAGAGGGGATAATTTGCTCCACTGCATCCACTCATTCATGAAAGCTCTGGAGGCTCTTATTAAGTTCAGACAAATCCCTTTTATGACTATCCTCCATCTTATGAAACATGCACTCCATATGACTCTTAGTAAGCAACAAACTAAAATATTTCTCTAAGTGAACATCAATAGCTGGATGTTCATCTTCACTTCCTGATTCTGTACTGTCTCTGTCCTGCACCTGCAGAACATAGAACTATGGGAAGAACATTGTGATTGCGATGCTACATAGCCACTCCGACTGCTTTTGCCCCCACCATAGTGGAGGACCTATTAGTGGTACTATTCTCTCGAGAGCGAGTCCTATGAAAATAAGTCCCTATATCTGTCCTCTCATCTGGCAGGTCAGGCACTATGGGTTTATGAGGTTTTTTCTTAGTGGTTTTATTCATCTCTTATCAGTGTATAATGAGGCCTCCAAAGTACAGTTCTCAACAGCTTTATATAGCTTATATTGCTTATTGCTTATTATTTATTGCTTGTATAACTTGCTTAACACACACAATACTATGCAATAATAAATGTTTGTTGCTATGGAATAGACAGACTACAACAACAGCAACAACAGCAACAACAGCAAAAAAGCTCCCACAAATGCAAAATACAAAAAATAAAACAATGCAGCATGTAGTTCAGCCATGTTCAGCCGTGGACCTACAAGATCCAACCAAGACAGTAATAACAGGTATACCTGAGAGCAGTCGCTCTGGTTATTTCTCCTGTATTCCTCGCTCCTTGATACCGCTCTGATCTGTTCCAAGGATAGTTAGATATGCTCGAGGTCTAAGTAAAGATCTGGCTATAGCAAGTGCAATAGAAAATGCTCCAGGAGAAGCCCGAATGGCCGAATAGCTCTGAGCAGCTCCGAAGACTTCAATTGCTCCAATAGAATCTGAAAAGTGATGGGTGAAACCTCCAACCTGCTGTTCCGTATTGTGCCGAGAGCCGAATGTCTCTGAGTAGCTCTGAGTGCTCCAATGACTCAGATGAACTCCTAGAAGCCGATGAATGGTGAGTGAAACCTCCAACCAGCCGTTGCATATGGTGCCGCACAGCTCTCAGAAACAGGATGGGATAGAATAGAGATCCAAGTCTCCCAGTAATTCGTCAGTGATTGACACCCGCCGCAGAGGCTGCTCTGGACCACGCCAGGCGATTTTACAGAGCCCAAAAGTCCACGAACAGCAGCAGAGGACACCAGGTAATTTTGAGCCACTCCAAAGAATCCAATATATCTGGTCCCAATAAATGGCATGGAAATGCCAGATAATATGCCAGATATGCCCTGGTATAAGGCAGCTCCAGAGGTCAGTAGAGCTAACCAAGCAGACAGGGGAAGGGAGCTACTATTGAACTCAACAGCAGACATCTTAAAAGCAGACAAGCTAATTGAGCAGCATTAGCAGCGTTAGCAGCAGTCTCAGCTTAGAGGACTGCAAACTGGAGACAGCATGGGAGCCCAGAGAGGAGACGTTCTCACGTGTCCACGTCTACACCCATACTGATCATCTTGGAGTCAACCTCATCAAGTTTGACCTCTTGGTTCTCTAAATATTGGAACAGTTCCATAATGCAGCTGAAAGTAACGTGAAAATTATAAAACAGTAAATCCAAAAATGAATTAGCGCAAAAAAAAAATAACCCCTAAAAATGTAATAAATGCAGCTGGCACAAAAAGATCATCACATAATCCAAACAGAATATTTTACAAAAAGTAGCAGCACATGAAATAATTAAATAATATAAAAAAAGTCCAATGTAATCCAGCAAAAAAAGAGGAGGACTACAGGTCCCAGCAATCACCAAGAAAGATTCCACGTGTAGGGGCACACTTCAAGTGACAGATGGTAACAGACCCTCTACCTCCAGCTCACTCACCTCAAATGACAGACAACTGAACTAGCAGATGGTCAGTAAAGCCCCATTAGGCTCGGTTTACACTACCGCGACTTGGGATCCGTCTTGTCAGACCTCAAGTCGCCCCAAGTAGCTTGACATTAGGAATTACATTATAATCAATGAGAGCCATCTTAATGTATACTACTGAAGTCGCTCCGACTTCAGAAAAGGTTCCTGTACTACTTCAAGGCGACTTCTAGGTGACTTGTACCCATAGAATTCAATGGAAGTCGCCTCCAAGTCGGATCTCCATCTATATTGAAGCAACTTTACAGGAAAATAAATTTGTTTACTCAGGCAAACCCCACCCTCCCAGAGAGCTAATTATTCTGTGATTGGCCACAGCCAAAGTCGCCTGGCCTGGGGCGACTTGAAGTTGTGTTGTAAATAACTCAAAGTCACGTTGAAGTTGCTTCCAAGTCACGTTAAAGTTGCTTCCAAGTTGCTTCCAAGTTGCCTTGCTAAGAGCCGGTTCACACCAGGGCGACACGACTTCCAGTGCGACTTTTGAAGGCAACTAGGACACTACTTGAGGAGCTACTTCAACACGACTTGGGACGACTTACAACATGACTGTCGCCCCAGGCCAGGCGACTTTGGCCGTGGCCAATCAGAGAATAATCAGCTCTGGAGGGAGAACTCCACGCCACATCCAGGAGCATACCAGGCCCTTAGGTCTGGTATGGATTTTAAGGGCAACCCCCTATGCCGAAAAAAACGGCGTGGGGGTCCCCCCAAAATCCATACCAGACACTTATCCGAGCACGCAGCCTGGCCGGTCAGGAAAGGGGGTGGGGACTAGCTAGCACCCCCCCTCCTGAACCGTACCAGGCCGCATGCCCTCAACATGGGGGGTGGGTGCTTTGGGGAAGGGGGGAACCCTGGCCGTTGGTTGTCGGGGTCTGCAGGCAAGGGGCTCATCGGAATCCGGGAGCCCCCTTTAATAAGGGGGCCCCCAGATCCCGGCCCCCACCCTATGTGAATGAGTATGGGGTACGATGTACCCCTACCCATTCACCCAAGGTGTAAAAGTGAAAATAAAAAAAAACACACATTTTTTTTAAATATTTTATTGCACTGCTCTGGGGGTCTTCTTCTGTCTTGGGGGGTCTTCTCGCCGGACTCCTCCGCTAATTTACCTAGCTCTTTTACCGAGCGGAGGAGCCCGCCGTGGTCTGGGGGTCTCGATCCGCCTTTGGGGGTCTTCCGGGGTCTCTTCTGTTCTTGCCGCTGTCGTCGCTTTCTGCGCCATCTTCTTCTTCTTCTTCTCCTTCCAATGTTGACTTGTCGCTCTCTCTGGCCGGAATGGCAGAGCTGCACTGTGTTATGACTTATATAGGGATAAGGAGGCGGGGTCACATGCTCATGTCACATGGTGACCCCGCCCCCTATGATGTCACAGTCCCAGCATCCTCAGGGACTGTGACATCATAGGGGCGGGGTCACCATGTTACATGAGCATGTGACCCCGCCTCCTCGTCCCTATATAAGTCACAACACAGCGCGGCTCTGCCATTCCGGCCAGAGAGAGCGACGAGTCAACATCGGAAGGAGAAGAAGAAGAAGAAGACGGCACAGAAAGCGACGACAGCGGCAAGAACAGAAGAGACCCCGGAAGACCCCCAGACGGCGGCGACAACGAATAAGGAAGCCGGGCTCCTCCGCTCGGTAAAAGAGCTAGGTAAAATAGCGGAGGAGTCCGGCGAGAAGACCCCCCAAGACGGCAGGGCGCCCCCCTTCCCCAAAGCACCCACCCCCCCATGTTGAGGGCATGCGGCCTGGTACGGTTCAGGAGGGGGGGCGCTCGCTCGTCCCCACCCCCTTTCCTGACCGGCCAGGCTGCGTGCTCAGATAAGGGTCTGGTATGGATTTTGGGGGGACCCCCATGCCATTTTTTCGGCGTAGGGGGTTTCCCTTAAAATCCATACCAGACCTAAGGGCCTGGTATGCTCCTAGAGGGGGAACACATGCCGTTTTTTATTTAAAATTTGGCGTGGGGTTCCTCCTCAAGGAGACACTGTCGCGTCCATATAGATGGAGATCCGACTTTTAGGCGACTTCCATTGAAATCAATGGGTACAAGTCACCTAGAAGTCAGATTGAAGTAGTACAGAAACCTTTTTTGAAGTCGGAGCGACTTCAGTAGTGTGCATTGAGATGGCTCCATAGATTAACATTACAGCACGACTTGGGGCGTCTCGGGGCGACCTGAAGTCGGATCCTGAGTCGCCTTGGTGTGAACCGGCTCTTAGTCGCACTGTAAGTCGTGTTGCCCCAGTGTGAACCAGCACTTAGGGAAAAATCCTCCAGAGACAGGCAGGAACTCCAATCGATTCCCCCAGGGTAAACATAGGTGAGAACAAAGATATATCTAAGTGCACACTGTAGGCTGGTTTTAAAGACTTTTATTCTAAAATGAGCTACTCACAAATGTCTGTTGCAACCACGCATTTACACAGCAAAGCTGGGGGTGCAAGAGACACAGAACGGCAGCTCATGGCTCCTCCCCCATATGCGTTAGATTCAAAGAACTTCCTTAGCGGGGCAGAGCCTGCTTGCGTCACCTGTCCTCTCAAAACCATGTCATGGTTAACCTGACGAGATTGGGAGACATAGCTATGTCACTCCAACAACATGGTAAAAAAGCTTTATCATGCAGTACTCCCGCAGACAACTTGGTTGCATATTGGCATTGGGTTGAACATTCTAGGGGCCAAATCCATGCTGGAATTAAACCAAAGAAGCCCTAAAACCTTTTTCAAGATTGCGCCACACTATTATCATTGATGTAAATGGGCACCATTGAGAACAATGTGATTTCCATTGTCATGCAATTCCGTGCGACTCAAGTCACTTTCAAAATTACACTAGTGTGACCCAGGCCTTATTTATTTGGGTTAGATTGTAACACTTTATGTTTCATTTATAATATTTAGTTTATGTTGTGGCACTGCAAGTTTTACCTTTAGGGAATTCAAATGTACCAGCCCCTTTTAAAAGCAGTCTAAAAAGTGTTAATTAGCACAGACATAATTTTATATGATGTCTCTACATTTCTGAGAAAAAAACAGTAAGCCCTGTGCTGTACTTAGACTCATCATGAATGGTTTACAGAGATGTTTCCACAAAAATCTACATCTGCAATAGGCACTGCATTGTTTAGTGTCACCTTCTACCAGGCAACTTCATAAACCTAAAGCCCCATACACACGGTGGGATTTTTGCATGGATTCTGTCCGATCGGACAATGTTGTTGAAAAATCAGACCGTGTGTATGCACCATCGGACAGTGTACGTCGGATTGTCCGACGGACAAAGTCCTATCTCCTGCTGGATAGATTTTCCAACAACACGGTCCGATCACACCAAATCCGATCGTGTGTACGGTTGTCCGACGGACAAAGTGCTACGCATGCTCAGATCACATTACAAGACCAAAGCTATTGGCTACTAGCCTCTACGTAGTCCCGTCGTAGGCAACAAACGTCACCACGTTCAGAATGATCGGATTTTCCGACAACTTTGTCCGACCGTGTGTACGCAAAACCAACATCGGACAAAGTATGACGGACATGATCCGACGGACCTGGTCCTCGGATAATCCGAGCGTGTGTATGGGGCTTAACATGTGGGCATTCAGATAGACGTTGGTTAATATTACAATAACCTTTCTCCAACCAAACCACACAGACCTATTACCTAATTACTATAAAGAATGTCTGATTTTAATATTGAACCAATTAAAATCTTTAATTTTTTTCCCATTTAAAAAATGTTTATCTGGATTTTGGTGGCATATTTTAACTGGAGTAAGTGCTTTGTTGGTTCACCTTTGGGCTTAATAATTGCCTTCAATTGAAAAGTGCTGGCTTTAGAAGACATCTGGTTACATACTTCATGCAAATACGTTTTCGGTTTAGTCACACTGGATAATTGATGGGTTCTTAACAGTCTCTCTAATTCATCTCAGATGTTGAAAGGGATTAAGATCTTGGTAGTGCGATTACCTTGCCACATGTACAGTATATTTGAGATCATTATCTTAATGAAAAATACATCTTCACCACAAGTGCTCTCTTTTTTTCTTTTTAAACCAACAGATTCAAATTTATTTTCAAAGTAGTGCTAAATATCTCCTAAATCATGATTTAATAAGTAGTTGGGCTGCTTCATTTATTAGAGCAGATTCTCCACAATGTTGTAAAACATTTGAAGGCGTTTGGCTTTGGGACATCCTTAACTTATCTGCTGATACTTATATTCAATTTTTTTTTTGTTGTGAGTAATTAATTTTTTCTATGCTTTATGTGAAACTGTATGAGCTTTGTTCTCCACATGATGTCACCAAAAGAGCTGACACATTTCAACATACTTATGGGACACCCCTATAACATGTTGGGCTGTTTGAGGGTGTAGAAAATGAAGAGTGTAACAGAAGCATTTTTACTCTGCACGAAGAGCCGTGTTCCTTATTTTTTTTTTTTGTTTGAACTGCTGGGTGGGTGTCACATGGCCAATGACACAGTCAGGAATTAAAGCAAAGCTTGACACACCGCTGAAGGACCACCAAAAGCAGCCTCCACCTAACAAACCTAGACCTTTTAGAACATAGGACTCTATTACCCATAGCCTGGGCTCTTTCATACATACCAACCCAAAGTGCTCCATGGTTACGCATATGAACACCCACCCACCGGATACAGTCAGAACCTTTTAAGGGTGTCCGGAGGTGAGGGGTGATATGGTCGGTACACGTCTACAACTCACACTGAGCCCACCACACACTTAAACCCCTGCCTTCTGATACAGAAAACTATAGAACACCTCTGATTCCTATTGATACTGATCATAATACCCACATAGAGATATAGACAAAACTTGCTTGAAATAGGTCAAGCCACAGGTTCTCTTCAAAGAAAGGATCAGTGATCAACCTACATAGACCCCATTGTTACTAGCAATGTACTTCTCAATTTGGTTTTGTTTGACGACTGTGTATTGTACAATACTGATGTGATTACTGTAAACCTGTAAACCTTCAATAAAATCTCTTTTAACAAAAAATAAATAAAAAATTAAAGCAAAGCTTGGAACATGGGAGGAAAAAGTAGTGAGGACCCCAGTGAAAATTGTTATTGATAAGAGATGAAGAATTGGAACTGCTGGAAAAGTAATAGAGAATTAACAGTTAGAAAGAGTCAAGAAGAATAAGTACTGTTTCTTTTCTAAGAACAGTTGAGACTGAAGGGACGAGACTGCTGGACTGCCTACATAGACACAAAGATACCAATACTGTATATGATGTTTTTCAGCTGGGGGTGCAGTAAGATGTAAGGCTGATAAGACTTTTAACTAAGCACAGAAGTCACCTGTATTTCAATGTGTTTGTAATTGCATTCTGACTGTTACAAAACTTTGTGGTAATGTTAAGAATTTGAACTGTTGATAAAGAGACTCAACCATGAAAAGATGCACCAAGCCTCAAAAATAACAAAATGATGTTTATTATTTATTTATTTTTGGCTAAATGCCGCAAGGGAACTGTGGAAGGAAAAGAGTACAAAGCATATTGAGGTCAGAAAATATTGTTGGTGTAGCACTGACCCCCGAAGGAGCTGCTAGTTTGAATTGGGCCTGCACTCTTTTGAGAAACCCCACTAACTGAACTCGATCCCCTTGGCACAGCTGTGGTGCAATGCAATACAGTACAATATATAACAATGGAAAGTACCTGTATAATACCCTCTGGATCTCCTGGCTCCACCTGGTGGGGGTAAAACAGCACGCCACACAACTAGATACTTAACCAGAAATACTTTTACGGCAAGTATATTAAAACAGGTGGTTACAGAGATCGCACTGTCATCCCAACATAGGATGTCAGTACAATATATATCAACAGACAAATACAATATGAAAGATATGTATATTCTATGTATCTAAACCTGGGAGCCCCTGCTACTTTAAAAATTATACGCAAGGCCTCACTAAAAGTACTTTCTCCCGTATCTTCTTTCTTCGCTAGCTAGAAATGATTCCTCTGATATTTGTAATCCAAAAGGTAGGTGAAAGTTTGCTTAAGGTGCTTCAGGTATAACTCCAAGAACTTTTACAAAAAACACTTGGGCACTAAAGTGAAGTAGGCATCAAGCCTGCTCAGTGTCAGTTGCTCTGTTGCTCTGCAGCTTGCCTCTGTATCAGCTGGGCAGATGCTCTGTGTCACTCAGCTGAATGGATCCGGTCCTCTGATATTCTGATGAGTGTCTCTGGGCCTTATCAATCCCATCACCGGCTCTCGGGTTCCGTCAGATCACCTTGCAAACAAGCAGGTTTGCGCTCCGTGGTGACTGTCTGTCGCTGTCTCCCAGAAACCTCCTCACAGATCCACACAGGCAGGCAACGTGGTTCAAATATGGCCACTGCAGTCCTTTTTATAACCTACCCAGCATGCACTGTATAAGAGGGTGTTCATGGGTAGGTCACACAGACTCCTGGGTAAAAAGGTCAAACTTCTTATCAACATAACAGTACTTCCTGTAAAAGTCTTTTGTGCTTGTTCTGATGTAATAAACATATCAGTGTATTACCAGATGTGGTCACTAGATGGCTCCAAACACTGAACCATAGCAATGTCCATAGACTTTACATTGACATATACATAATCACATCAATAGACAAAGATGTCACTGCTACATTGGGAAAATGTGAAATCATCTCTTCTTACTCATGTTTAGAGGCGTGTGTAGTTGGAATGTAGTTACGGAATGTATATGAAGCAGACTGCATGATGTCAGCAACAGTGCACTCTAGAACTAACTTTTACATGAGGCACATTAGCGGGAATTTATTGAAACTGGAGCAGACAGAATATGGTGTAGCTGTTCATGACAATCAATTGGGTTCTATCTTTAGCTTGTTCAGTTTAGTTTTGAAATGAACAATAGAAGCTGATTAGTTGCCATGCACTTCTACTTCAGATTCTTGCTACTCCAGTTTTTTTTTAATAAATGCCCCTGAATTAATAACGCTTGTATGAAAGGGCATTGTTGATTTGGTGTTTGGTGTCTAATACCATTCCTTGCTGTTTCTGTCCTATATTTTCACAGGGAAGTGTGGACATGGCAGATTTTGCCAGCAGTGTTCCACTACCCCCTATTTTCTTCCCTGTTCATTAAATTATAGAAACAAACTGCCATTTAAGCACCTGAAGCCCGTCATGGAAAACTCCCTTCCTGTCCAGGCCATTTTCTCAGTTTTTAGCACTGTGATACTTTGACTAACATTTGCTCAGTCATGCAAATCTGTGCACAAATTAATTCTATATTATTGTTTGAGACAGATAGAGCTTTTTTGGAGGTTTTTAACCATCACTGGCTTTTTAGTTCATACTATATTAAGGAAAAACTACTAAAACTTTTGGAAAATAAGACTTTTGCCTATAGTTTCTGCTATAATAGTTTGCAAATAAATCATCTTTTTTTGCCATATGTTTTTGAAAAAAATGTGAATAGGAAATTAACTTTTTTCACAAAATTTTAAATTTAACAAGTAATTTCTCACACACAGCATGGTCACACTTAAGCCTCATACACACATTTTGATTTTCCGCAGACAAAACCTCAGACCTTTGTCCAAAGGGTGTATGCCATGGAGGCGGAGCGTTTTGCACTTTTGCTATTTTTCAAGGTCATCGGGCGGCATGATTGATGGTGGACAGTGAGTAAGTGAGTCTCGTATATCGTAAGTAGGATGCTTGCAGCGAAGTGAATAGTGTTCACAAAGGCACTTAATAAAGGATAAATGTATAGTTCCATTACTTCTATGCAATAAATTGTTACCTTTTAAAACGAACATACTACACCAGTGGAGGCCCCTCTTTTCTCCCTTTCCCCCATTCTGACATGCTGCTGTGCTGAGACACATAGCATTTTTAGGTTTGGATCTCTGAGGCTATTAAAGGAGAAGGATAAAGCCCCATACACACGGTCGGACAATCCGCGGACCAGGTCGGTCGGATCCTGTCCGTCATACTTTGTCTGATGTTGGTTTTGCGTACACACGGTCGGACAAAGTTGTCGGAAAATCCGATCATTCTGAACGTGGTGACGTTTGTTGCCTACGATGGGACTACGTAGAGGCTAGTAGCCAATAGCTTTGGTCTTGTAATGTGATCTGAGCATGCGTAGCACTTTGTCCGGTCGGACAACCGTACACACGATCGGATTTGGTGTGATCGGACCGTGTTGTCGGCAAATCTTTCCAGCAGGAGATAAGACTTTGTCTGTCGGACAATCCGACGTACACTGTCCGATGGTGCATACACACGGTCTGATTTTTCAACAACATTGTCCGATCGGACAGAATCCATGAAAAAGTCCGACCGTGTGTATGGGGCTTTAGGCTGGACCCCACAGGAGAACACTCTGATCCCTGTCACCAACCCTGGGGCTTATGTTGATACCCCTATAAGGCTGATCTTTATCTTCCTAGAGGTAAGAGTTCTGGGAGACCAGAAAAGGATTTACCCCATAAAAACAGATGAATACCAGCGTGAATACAGCTACATATCAGCAACATAGAAAAACCTATCTATACATATAGAATTATCTGTGGAATTTCCACTTCTTCCATTAAGAGACATTAGTTTCCATTTTCTACATATAGTGGACTGGCCTCTTTTGGAATTACTTCCACGATATCAGGATACTTCTTGTATATGTGATTATTTGTATCTGGACATTTGCGATTTATCCTCTGGACGATTTCACTTACTCACCTTTTATTCATTTAGTCGCTCCATTTCACCTTATTATTGGACATTTTTAACACTCATATTTTTACACGAGAGTTTATTGTTTTTTTTAGTCACGGGACTTATTGCCATTCATTGATTTTAATCTTTATTATTGGTTTTATCGCAAAATATTTGATATATTTGTATTATCACCATTTTGATCACAGGATTGCTTTATTTTTATCACATGATTTTATCACAGGATACATTATATTCCTAGCACTTTATTGATGTGCATGCAATATTTTATTCAAGATTATTTTTATTATCACCATTCTGATCACAGGATTGCTCTATTTCTACCACATGATTTGTCACAGGATACATTTTATTCCTAGCAATTTATTGATGTGCATGCATTATTTTATTTAAGATTATTGTTATCTAATCACGTTTTTTGATCAATTACATCACGCATCATCCTATTTTATTAATTGTCTTAATTAATCCTTTACTGATTAACTATTTATCCTTTTGTCACTCGTTCACTTTATATGCACTTTTCCTTGCCGACTTGGCACCTTATTTCCCTTTAGACCATAGCGTGCACCTATTGGTCCCAGTTACCTACCTTTGACTAGCTATCCTTGAAGGACCTAGTCAGTATTTACCTTCCCATATATCCATTCTATATAGTATGCGCAAAGTTCTACTATACATTTATGATTGATGGTGGATTTACATTGCGGGACACTTTTTATTTATTTTTTAATAAAGGACTTGTCAAAAACTGTCTCTTGTGGTTTTTACTTTTTGACACTTTTTGGTGAATGGGTAGGGGTACATTGTACCCCTACCCATTCACATAAGGTGGCGGGATCTGGTTCTTGTTAAAGGGGGCTTCCAGATTCCAAAAAGCCCCCCCCCTGCAAACTCAGAGAACCACCAGCCAGGGTGCCCTATCAACATGGGCACAAGATGCTTTGTAGTGGCCTTTTTATGACGGCATGTGGCCTGGTACAGTTCAGGAGGGGGGCGCTCGCTTGTCCCTCCCCCTTTTCCTGACCTGCCAGGCTGCATACTCAGATAAGTGTCTGGTATGGATTTTGGGGGGGACCCACGCATTTTTTTTTTTTTTTTGGCGTGGATCTCCCCTTAAAATCCATACCACACAGAAATGATTTTTTCCATCTATACTGCCGGGAGCCATCAATACATTACAGCCGCGAGCAAGTTTAAATTAAATTTTGTCCTTTAAAAATGTAATTATTGCTGCAGCATGTTCCACACATCGCACAGATGCGCTACTTTACAGTCAGACTAAGGGGACCCCCATGCACGATATTTTAAGGAATATTTCATTTTTATTGTTTCATTTTAAGCATCATTAAAATCACTGCTCCTTTAAAAACAATTTTTTTAAAACCTTTTTTTTTTACATTGATACATGTCCTCCAGGGCAGTACCCGGGTCCCCATAAACTTTTTATGGCAATAACTTTCATATAAGCCTTTAAAATTAGGCTTTTAGATTTTTCATTTTCGTGTCCCATAGACTATAATAGGGTTTGCATGTTCGCTAGAACCTTTTTGCCTATTCAAGGTGTTCTGGTGTGAACTAAACCAGTGGGTGTTCGGCCCATACCTAATCCTGTAGCACAGGAAGTCCCATTACCCCCTTTGTCTTTGTGTTTAGTGTGCCAAATGTAAAATCTAAGGGCAGAGTTCATTTTTTTAATTGATCTGGTAGAAGAATCGGTACAAACATTATAAACAAATAAAGAATTTTAGGCACAATAACCATTTTAAAGGTCACTATTCACCCAAACCATTAGATCTCAGACTAAAGCCACGTACACATGATACAAAAATATGTAGAAGAATACGTATCTGCCTAAACTGAGGAAAAAAATATTATTTTTTTTTTAACTGGATATTTATTATAGCAAAAAGTAAAAAATATTGTGTTTTTTTCAAAATAGTTGCTCTTCTTTTGTTTATAGCGCAAACAATAAAAAACCACAGAGGTGATCAAAAACCACCAAAATAAAGCTCTATTTATGGGAAAAAAAGGACGTCAATTTTGTTTGGGTGCAACGTCGCACGACCGCGCAATTGTCAGTTAAAGTGACGCAGTGCCGAATCGCAAAAAGTGCTCTGGTAAGGGAGGGGTTAAAATCCTCCGGGGCTGAAGTGGTTAATGGGATAATAATGAAGCTGCTTTGCTGGTGATACTGATGGAGTTATTGCAAACAAATTTTCCAAGAATAATATTATGCTTTCTTTTTTCTTTTGGGGCAAGTCCCGTAGTTTTTAAGATCAAATGTTGGTGTTCATTGTCAATTTTACATTGTATTTTTTTTTTAAATGTAACTACTCCCAAACTGTCATTTGAAGTTAAACACATAGCCAAGTATTATTGGTTGGTGTTGGTGTTGTTGGTGTTCATTGTCAATTTTACATTGTATTTTTTTTTTAAATGTAACTGCCTATCCCAAACTGTCATTTGAAGTTAATCACATAGCCAAGTATTATTGGTTGGTGTTGGTGTTGTTGGTGTTCATTGTCAATTTTACATTGTATTTTTTTTTTAAATGTAACTGCCTACTCCCAAACTGTCATTTGAAGTTAAACACATAGCCAAGTATTATTCTCCACAATTTTTTTATTGTGCATTAAAAAAGAAAAAAATAGACATGCTATCTGCCAATAGAACTTAACCAAAAAGTCCATTCTATGCATCCAAAAATATAAAAAATTATACCAAATCAAATCATCATTCAACCAAAAAAATAATGTCAAAGCAATAACTCAACACTCACCAAATTTCTACTAACACAAAATTAGCAGAAGGAGCCCAAAGGGTGGCACTAAGGAGCTGAAAAACAACGCAGTACGTCACTACGTTCATAATTGTTGGCCAACAAATCTTTAGCCGTTTGTATGTAAGACAAATTTGGGGCAATGCCCTTTGGACAAAAGTCCACGGTTTTGTTGGCCAACAATCCGATCGTGTGTACGAGGCTTTAGACAGCTGCGAGAGCTCAGCCTGGACAGATTGCACTAAACCAGAATTATTCACTTCAAACAAGTGATCCATACGTGCTGTCAACTGGACAGCACTGCCTTCCAGGCGCAATAAAGCTTTAAGTTTGGCACGCCAAGTTGTACTAACGTTTGATGTGAGAGCATAACATTTAGAAACATTGACCTTATAATGAGAAGCCTCTCCAAAAGCTGTGAAATCAGCAAGCAGCTGTCCCTGACCCCGGTAGGACACATCCCATCCCACAATATTTTTATACATTATAAAATATATCTCTGAACATTCATTGTTTTTTAGAAACATGTTACTTTGATTAGTGTACTGAACCTTTTTGTTACATTTGATTTAATGCCCAGTTCACAAGATACATGTATGGGTGAGGGCTTTAGTATGAGTATTTCAGCTTCTAAAGAGCTGTCTAACAGTATAAGGAAAAACTGGAAATGTGGTCATTGGTTTCATTGAATGAGTTCCTATCAACTTCATCTTAAAGTGGGGTTCCAGTCAAAAAAAAAAAGGGGCTTAAAAATCATAAAAAAAATCAAAAAAAAGTAATTGGAAAAAAAAAATTTTTTTACTCACCTCCAAATGCCTGTTGCTATGGGGTCCCTCGTAGTCTGCCACCTTCAGTGCCCGGGCTAAACGTCACTTCCCCCTCGGCGCCGCACAGTCATCTGGGACCTGTCACGTGTCCCAGATGACTGAGCGTCAAATCACGGCGCACGGTGCCGCTCGCGCATGCGCAGTGGGTGCCCGGCTGTGAAGCCACAGCCGGGTTCCCACATTAGGAATGCCGGCGCCGCGAGCGGCTCGTGGAACGAGGGGGGTCTCGTTCCCCCGCATCGCTGGACCCTGGGACAGGTAAGTGTCCGATTTTTAAAAGTCAGCAGCTGCAGTATTTGTAGCTGCTGACTTTTTTTAAAAAAAAAAAATTTTCCCCAGGACGGAGCTCCACTTTAAAGTGGATGTAAACCCACCACTTACCCAGTATAAACTAATGTCACAGTAGTAATGTATATATATAGATGCAAGCTTCCTGCATTTATCCCTACCTTGCAAATGTTACCGCCTTCAGTAGCAGGAGCCCCACAAAACTCTGGAATCGGTGAGTGGGTCTCTTTGCCGAATCTCGGTGGGAGGAATTGTGATGTCACAAGACTCTCCACCTACCTCTACACTTTTCTACTCTTTCTGCTGGCTCTGTGAGCTGACTGCACCATGGAGATCCTCCTCAGTCACACTGATCACACCCCATGATGAGTAACATCCAGTCAAAACTCAGGAAAGGTACCACATGACTTCAGCATGCCCAATCATACTGAGGTGTGGAGCAGCCTATCCTGGGAGAGCTGTAGAAGAAAGGAGGAGGGATGTGAAGCTGGAATCATTTTTTATCTTACTGAAAAAAGGCAAGAGGATTGCTCAGAGCTAGATTAACTCTTTGTGGCAAGACTGGGCACAGATGAATTGACATCCTCTACTGTACCAGGAAGAAGTCTTCACTAAAAAAACATTTTTTTTAGGTTTACATCCACTTTAACCACTTGCTTACTGGGCACCTAAACCCCCCTCCTGACCAGATCAATTTTCAGCTTTTAGCGCTGTCACTCATTGAACGACAATTGCCGGGTCATACAATACTGTACCCAAATTACATTTTTATCATTTTTTTTCCCACAAATAGAGATTTCTTTTGGTGGTATTTGATCACCTCTGGGTTTTTCATTTTGTGTTAAAAAAATAAAAATATACTCACCAACTCACCATGACCCCTTTAATTAAAAAGACAGGTCAGGTAAAGCTTTGGCAGATTGAGGAACTGCCGCCTTTGGTGGGGAAATTATGCTTGGATGTACCAGGAGTGTTACTTAAATCCTCAGTTGCTCAGGAAAAAATATAGAGAGAACGGGACCATGGCATAATATCGTTTTTTTTAAAATTACATATAAAACAAAACGGCCAAATGGCCTCCTACTTTAAAAAGGGAATGAGCATGTCAGACCGGGTGGGTTGTGAACTGGCCGCGCCGTTCCGCTGCTTGTATCGGCGTGTGTTCCACCCCCATGGCTTCGGAAACCTCGTTCCTCAATCTGCCAAAGCTTCACCTGACCTGTCTTTTTAATTAAAGGGGTCATGGTGAGTTGGTGAGTAGGCTACTTACCATTATCCACCCAGTGATGCATTTGCTTGTGTATTACTTCCAAGTGGTGACGGTGCACAGAATCTACTCACTTCAGTTCAACTTTTTTCATTAATATGGACACGTTCTGAGTTTATTTATTCTGTTGATATTAATCCAATACAATACTGGACTATTTATTTTTATATATTTGGTTATGCACAGTATTAGGTTTAAAAACTGTTGAGTTATTACGGTGTATTATTAAGCACTAGTGCACTTTATTTGTGACAATTATCAATAGGTATTGTAACATCGGGATGTTTTAGCTTAAGGGTAGAGCTTACCAGTGAGCTGAGTCAACGCCAGATATGCCGTTTTTAAGGGCTTGTAGGGCCACTTTTATTAAAGAAAGAAAATGTCCATAAAACAGAAGAGTTGCCCACACAGGGGTTTCAGCTTTCCACAGCAACAATGTAAGTAAAACCAAAAATACCAAGCCACCTGGCTCTCTTTAGCAGCACTGCTCCTCAGACTTATGCTTCAGCCCTCTTGGCTCTTTAACAGAGTTCCTGTACACCCAGTACCTCAGCACTCTTTTCCAGCTTCCTTTTCCAGCCCACAGGCTTGGACCCCCTGTCTGCTCTGACAGACAGACCTGTGCAGACATGCACACTTCTCCCTTGCTTGCCTGGACTCCTCGGGAGGGTGGAGCCCAGAACCATGGTCAGGTGTCTACAAATAGCCCAGCACACACCTGACCAGTCAGTATGCTGGTGGATCTCAAAACCTGGACCCAGGACTGGGGATTTCATCCCACTTAAAAGCCGGATCGCTATGAAATCCTGCCTGGTTGAGAATCCTCCATCCAAACACTGGTGGAGTACCTCACTACCACAGTATATTGTTATAGCGCCCCCTTACCACTTACAACCCACATTATGTGCACAATAACATGCACCATGTGAATGAGCACTTGGCACAACCTTATGTTTTGATGCATCTGAAATGTATTTAGCGGATTTAAAATGATAGTTCAATTGGACTTAAAAATCAATGTTATTGTAGCCTATTAGATGCAACAAGTGTTATAAATGTGTAGGAGGGGTACAGCTCAGTGCGGCGGCAATAACACACACAGTCCAAGTGCAATGAAAGAACTTGTATTAAAATAATGCAAAGCCAATTTAAAATAAACATGGTGGGAAGGCAGCCCAACCGAGAACAATCACAGGTCCGACAGCGTGTAGAGAGCAGGTTTCAGCCAAACTGACAGAGCCTGTTGAGAGGGGAAGAATGCATCCTGGCCATCTCGTGCCCAAGCAGGAAGATGCCCAGAAAATTTGCAAGCCCTACATTCTACCTTCTCATAAGGAACCTTTCCCTGTCACTAGTTCTGTCCCTACCAGGTGGGGTACCTGTCCCTACTCTTCTCACTTGCAAAATGCACATCAATCTCAGGAGTCAGGGTCTTATATAGGCTGTGCCTGACCCAAGATGGCTGCAAGAGTCACATGAAGTGGCAGCATACAATTGGTTAGGTTCCCCAGTGACCCAGGAAAGTATAGACAAATTTTGTTTCTCTTGACTTCCTCCAGGACTGCAGTGCCGCTGCAGTAGAGCACTACCTACAGTGGAGAAAGCAGACTGTACCTGCCTACAAATGTTGAAGAAGTTTTATAGTCACAGGATACACTTTTTATTTTATATCATTGCAATTGTAATAAGTAATACAAACAATAGTTATAACTGACAATCCAATATAAGCTTACTTGAAAAATGTCCTTTGCCTGTCTGCTGAGCAGCTCTTTCTACATTTTTCTGGACTTCCTGCATGTTGTGCAGCTTCTCCTCTGCTATTTACTTTACTACAATTAATAAAGGACTACATATCCTATGGTTCCTTGGCACCTGCAAGCAGTGATTCCTGTACTCTGCCTCCTGAAACTCCTCCTCTCATCACCTCTGTAGTTCAGAATCAGGCTCTGTGAAATTTGTGACACAGCAGTGCCTACTCAAAGGGCATAGTCACAAAATTCAGGCAAGTAAATATGCGGATATCTTCACAGACCAAGTTTGCCAAACTTCTATATCATTCAAAATACCGTATTTATCGGCGTAAAACACGCACTTTTTCCCCCTTAAAATCGGGGGAAAGTTGTGGGTGCGTGTTATACGCCGATACCCCAAAAAAAATGACAAAAATCGGTTGCGGCGCCGAAAAATGGCGACCGCGGCCGAAAAAAAAAAAAAGGCCGAACCGCGGCCGAAAAAGGCCGAACCGCGGCCGAAAAAGGCCGGAAAAAGCCGAAGCGCGGCCGAAAAAGACCGAAGCCAGCTGTTCAGCTCCGCTCGTAGTCCCGCCTCCCTGCGCTCGCTCCCGAAACAGCAGGGAGGCGGGACTCTGAGCGGAGCTGAACAGTCGGCTCGGTCTTTTTCGGCCGCACTTCGGCCTTTTTCGGCCGCGGTTCGGTCTTTTTCGGCCGCGCATGCGCGGTTTGTCACGCGGCGGGAAATTTAAACGCAGGCAAACTGCAAATGACACTAGCAAGCTGCAAATGACACTGGGCAAGCTACAAATGACGCTGGGCAAGCTACAAATGACGCTGGGCAGGTTGCAAATGACGCTGGGAAAGGCTGCAAATGATGCTGGGAAAGGCTGCAAATGACGCTGGGCAAGCTGCAAATGACGCTGGGCAAGCTGCAAATGACGCTGGGCAAGCTGCAAATGACGCTTAAATGTAAGTTTTTTTTTTCCCTAAACTTCTCTCCTAAACTTTTTTTCCTTAAAATTCCCTCCTAAACTTGGGGTGCGTGTTATACGCCGATAAATACGGTAATAGGAGTAGACTAGAAATGATTGAAATACAATGTGGAATGAATATATGATTTTAAAATGACCATAGATACACTTTAAATATGCTACATAGTTACATAGTTAGTCTGGTTAAAAAAAAAGACACAAGTCCGTCCAGTTCAACCCACAGTACTGTTGGTAAATTAGTGCATTGTATAATAATTGTGTATATGCTTAGTTTTGAAACCCCAAGGAAAAATATATATATTTTTTTTCAACAAATACAATTTCAGCAGTGCTATATTTTTTTTTTTAATTCTTGGTAAACCAGTCACTTCTCAAACAACTGCACCATCAACGTTATAGCCTTGGAACATTTTAGAAGTTAACACTGTTCCTCTTGTTACAAGAAAAAAGATGGCATTGACAAAAAAGACAATTTCTTTACTTAACAATAGAGGTTGAATTTTCATGCCTCATTTGTGGTTCTTAAAGTTTCATTATAGACACCTGGGATGGGTCATGCTACTTGATTCAGCTGTAAGATTAGAACTATTGCTTTGTGAAATGCCTAATCTAACAACACCAGCCACCTTGAGGCAGTTGCTTATACGTTCATTAACATTAAATGAGGAAAACATTCAGACAAAATATTTTATGCATACTTTAGAGAATGTGCTGCCATTATTTTACATATAAAGAAAGAGAAATTTAAAATGCATTATGCTCAACAAAGAGTTTTTGGTCAAAATGAAAGAAGAAAAAAAAAGAAACCTGTTGAAAAGAAGAAAGTGCAATTCTAATCACATATTTAATGAGTAACTCCACTATTGTTGAGAAAAAAGCATTGCCCTCTAGGTCATCTATGTGCATTGCAAAGATTTTAACAAACTTTGTTGCAGATTCCTACCTTTTGTTAGTCTGCAGAAACCCCTGTGTGTAAGGACCGGTTCAGACTGCTGTGACGCGGGAACGCTGCGAATCTACTGCGGGTTCCCGCATCGCATGTCTCCCAGCGGCAGTTCACACTGCCCTATGTGAGCTGCTGGGAGTGTCAGTTAAATGTTAATGACACCCCCAAATCAGTTCGCATATCGCAGTGCGATCTGCAAACTCGGACAGGAATCGGATTGCATGGTGAATCGAACACCCATGCGAACAGATTCTGCTGCGGACCAAAAAAGGGTCCCGTACGAGTTTGGGCCGAATGCGATGCGAATTCAGCCATACTATCTGTATTGCATGAGATTGCATATGATTTGCACTGCAGTGCGGTGCGAATCATATCCGATCTCGGACATCGCAGCAGTCTGAACCGGCCCTTAATCTGTTCCCAGGTGTGAGTCTAATGAGAGTGGTTTCATAATTGTCAACCAGCTGCTGCACCTGCAATGCTCTAATGAGGGAAATGACAGGGTCTGCATCCTTTTAAATGTGCTTTCCTATTGGGAGCATCTCACCAAAAATGAAATTTTTGTTGCAGGGGAAGCCTGAAATCTGACTTGTATCTTAGTGCAAACTTCTGGAAAAATCAGTGAGCAAATCACACAAGCAGTAAATGACATATCTGGGGGCGTTCTGTACACCCCCAGGTAACCATAATGTATTGCATTTTACAGAAAATGACAGAGCTGCAGATTGAAAAGGAAAGGTCATTTTTAATAACATTCAATTACAATATGAATTGTGTTGCAATTGTATACGCTATATAATTTTTTTATTTATTTGCTATTTTTTTCACACGAAAGTAGTCAAGTGATTGTAAAGAAAGACGTTTTTTTTATCTTAATGCATTCTATGCATGAAGATAAAAAACTCCTGTGTGCAACAGCCCCCCTCAGCCCCCCTAATACTTACCTGAGCCCCATCTATATCCAGTGATGTGCATGAATGCCTTGGCAGCCTGATTGGCTGAGACACAGCAGCGGCGCCATTGGCTCCCGCTGCTGTCAATGAAAGTCAGTTAGCCAATCAGGAAATAAAGGGGCCCAGGGGACACAGGGAGCTGCGGCTCGGCTTGCGTGCTCCATAGCAAGCTGCTCGCTGTGGGGGCATGCAACAGGAGGGAGGGGCCAGGAGCACGGAAGAGGGACCTGAAAAGAGGAGGATCCAGGCTGCTCTGTGAAAAAACATTTTACAGAGGTGGTTAGTATAATATGTTTATTATATTTAAAGAAAAAAATGAGACTTTAGTATCACTTTAAGGACTAATCTCCTAAAAGCCTTTCCTCCTGGCAGTGTTATTTTGGTAGAAAAAAAACCTGACGCTTGTAAAAAGTCTGTATCATGTTTTGGTGCATTTACAGGCATTAAGCACTTGGGTGTGAAGTCATTTCATCTGCCAGAATTATAATTTACATTGGCCATCAAAATAAATTATGGGTTAAATGCTAAACATGCCTAGTGTTAACATGCCTTTAGACACATGTACATATATTTAGACACATTTACTAGCATCAAGCATTTTTTTCTGCCAAAACTCTGCTGCTCCTGGATGCACTTTTTTACTGACACTAAAATCCTCGAAAAGCCTATGTGTGCATGAACACAGGCTAACATGCAGGGGCATTTAGAGACAAGAAAAAGTCAGACACCCCTAGGAGCAACTGAAAAACAGCCAGTGGGCATGAGGCCTAATGCCCCGTACACGCGGTCGGATTTTCAGATGGAAAATGTCCTATCGGACAATGTTGTCGGAAATTCCGACCGTGTGTAGGCTCCATCTGACTTTTTCCGTCGGATTTTCCGACGGACAAAGTTTTATCTCCTGCTCTCAAATTTTCCGACAACAAGTCCTATCAGACTTTTTCCGATCGTGTGTAGCGAATTCCGACGGACAAAGTGCCACGCATGCTCAGATCACATTACAAGACCAAAGCTATTGGCTACTAGCCTCTACGTAGTCCCGTCGTAGGCAACAAACGTCACCACGTTCAGAATGATCGGATTTTCCGACAACTTTGTCCGACCGTGTGTATGCACACCAGTGTCGGACAAAATCCGTCGGAAAAAATCCGATGGACTTTGTGGTCGGATTTTCCGACCGTGTGTACGGGGCATTAGAAGTTATTTTCCAATCATCCAGGTCTCTTGCAACAAGGATTTTGGCACACCTATGTGAATATTGGCCATCCAATATTAACCCATCTAAAGGGTTGACAGCTTTTGTTTAACACCTTTAGAATCTGATAAAGGTACAAGTAAAATAAATACACTACTCCGACAGATTAGCGCTCACACCAGCCCACGGCACACCTGAATACCCACCTGGACAGCGGACTAGGAAAGAGAAACATCGGCGGCACATCCCCATGTCAGCGGGACCTGTCCGCAGGTCCCTGGAAGCCCAAATATCCAGAGCAGAGACCACACCTCAGACACGACCAGATCTCATGCCCAAGAAATACAGGGGACTCAGGTGATCAGCCCAGCCCCAGACTCCCTTCTCTTCAGCCCTATACCTGGGGCCCCTGTGAGTATGCAACAAGCAGGGGCTGCATTCACGGAATCCCTAGTAGGACACACCATGGGTGATTTCCTATTATCCCCTATGGAAATCTCCACTCATTCCTAGGGGAGGGAGGCCCACGCTACCCACCACCCTGACCTACCCACTAACATTGCAGACATGTTCTCCAGATTCTCAGACATGCTCAGCATTGGTCTGTCCCAAACTTCAACAAAACTTACAGGGGACATTACAGCGGAACTCCAGAATTTAGGTTCACCTTAGAAACAATTGAATCACATCTGGACATTAATATCTCCAGAACAAACCAAAGCACAGACCGCATACAGGATCTTCAAGACCATCTTGAGATGAAGATATCTAAGATCGATGACCTTGAGAATAGGTCTCGAAGATATAACTTCAGGATTAGGGGGCTCCCGAAGACTTAACAGATGTCCATGCAGTTCCCTCATCCAGGATCTCATACCTGACATAGCCACCCGCAGATTGCAATTGGACAGAGCTCATAGATAACTGCCCCCCCCCCAAATTCCAGGACCATGAACACTCAAAGAAGTATAAAATGTATAAAATAAAATACAGGTTTATTACAATCAATGATTAACATGATACAAAAGATTTGGTAAAACCGGAACACATGATGTGAGAAAATCAGTGAAAAGACAGACAGCTAGAAGAAGCCTAAATCGAAAAGACACGAGAAAACAAACGCATTTCAACAGATGATGTAAGGGTCTTCTTCAGGGAAAAAGGAGCTAGGGACATCCAGATGAATACAATCTCATGTGTTGCGTGTTTCAAACAAAGGAAATCATGGCTCAGCAAGTAAAAGGAAAGGGAAACTATGATGCCAAAGCAGCGTCATAAAGCCAAAGCTGGATGGCTCCGGCCCTACTTTGTGGGAGGCATGCTTTGGACATGGGGGTTCATGTGGACATGATTTATTTACGTCCTGCTTTGGCTTTATAACGTTGCTTTGGCGTTGTAGTTTGCATTTCCTTTTACTTGATGAGCCATGATTTCCTTTGTTTGAAACACTCAACACATGAGATTGTTTGTATTCATCTGGAAGTCCCTTGCCTATTTTACCCTGAAGAAGACCCTCACCTCATCTGTTGAAACGCATTGGATTTCCCCTGTCTCCCCAACAGTCAATTTGGGCTTCTTCCAGCTGTCTGTCTTTTGACTGCTTTTCTCACATCATGTGTTACGGTTTTACCAATTTTTCTGTATCATGTTATTCATTGAGTGTAATAAATCTGTACTTTATTTCATAAATTTTCTACTTCGAGTGTTCATGGTCCTCTAAAGTCCCACTTTTTGAGGAACTTTGTTTTTACACATTGTATTGGGGATGTGGACCTGAACCTAATTTTCTTCCAATTAGTTAGCCAACATTTTTTTGTTCAACTAAAAATCCAGGATCACTACATTCAAGTTGTTTTCTTTCAATAAGTTTGAAGCCAACTGGGAACCATGGGCTGACTACATGCACATATCCCTGACAACCTCATATATCTTAGTCAAAAATAGCTAAGTGAAGCACACCATTACAATATCTATCCATTCTTCTTGCCTATCTCCTTCTTCACTGGACCTCTTTGTCCTCTTTTCTTTTCCACCTTTCTTCCTTCCTATCTGCACTTCCTTCTGTCTCTCCTTATTACACGGGCGGTTACTCATTGTAGAAGGAAACAGTCCCACTAATTAAAGTGGGAAAACTCATAACAGAGCAAGCCTGGGTAGAGAGCAAGGCTGTTTTCCAAACCAACAGGGGCAAAAATGTAAAGAACAGAGTAATATTACCTTAAGCATGTCTAAAATTTGTTCCCTTGAGGGATGTTTACCATATAATAATTTCAAATAGACGTACGTTCTCATATCTAAATACTGCCAAAGTCTTAAATAGCGAATGAAACAACTTAATATGTTGCACCATCTGCTTCCTATTCGCTGTAAGACTGAATTTATTCCACATATATCATTACTCTCTGTAACCATACACTAGTATGCTTCACTTTGTTTTGCTATCTTTTTATACCGTGAAATTTCAATAAAAACTGATTGAAATTAAAAAAAAAAAAAAAAAGTATATGTCAGTCAATGTATATGTCTGGTCCATACAGGTATAGTTTAATGTTTTGAGCTGTTCAAAACAAAAAGTACAAACCAAACAAATAGGCATATTTGGTTAAGGTAAAAAATGTAAATGCTTCACCTGACAGTTACTATCATGCTCAGCAGGACTGTTACAGATAATTATTCTGGGTGCCCTGCTTTTTCGTTGTGCATACTGCAGAGTTGATTTATGAAGGTAACAGAGTCAAGACAGCATATTCCTATTTACCTGACAGTGACACCAGATGTTAATTTTATGCATATTGTAATTTCATTAGAATCAGCAGGGACTAAGTCAGCTTTTTTATTTTGATTTTACTATACTGAAAAGACATAGCCATCTTGGCTTGATTGTGGAAGTATTTTACCTGTGAATACTCTGTTTATAACTGCAACTGCCAGAAGATGTGTATATGTAAAAAAAAAAAAAAAAAAAAAATCATTCAAAGGGGACAAAGCTGAAAATATATTGTAAAAAAAATGGAACCCAATGTGAAAAATGTATACTGTATAGGATGCTCTAAAAAATATTGGAAAGCTTCAAACCCATTGTAAAACAGAAGTATATGCAAGGAGAATGTCAGTATAAAATATTTTAAAGTGGTTCTAAAGGCAGCAACATTTTTTACCTTAAAGTGGATGTAAACCCAAATTTTTTTTATTGTCATAATGTAGAGAATACGATTTCCTTTCATTTGAGCCCTGTCTTGCCACACAGATTTACTCGAGGCCTGAGCAATCGTCTTTTATTGTTCAGTTAGAGAAACCTTGACAAAGTCTTGAAAAAACTTTGTCAAAAACGCCCCCTTGCTGTGAGTGACAGGTGATTTACATATCTCATGCACTAGCCTTGAATGGTCGCTGGTTGGGAATAGACAAGCTGTGTGCTGAGCCCCCCCCCCCCCCATCACAGATTTGTCTGATTTGTTTGATGTGTCAGGAAACTTCTCAGAAAGGACTCTGATGCGATGCTCATAACAAAAGAAACAAAGCACCAGAGAGAAATTACACTTAGGGCTTTGGAAATAGAGAAGTAAAAACTATAGATACAGTATGTGCTTTGTTCAGATTTCATGACTGAGATTTACAACCATTTTAAGAAAACCCATAAGAAAAAACACATAAGGAAAAACAGCAGCATTCATTTGCAGCTTTCCTGAACTGTAAATGGACTTGGGTTTGGATCAAACCTAACCTAAAACTCAACCCTAGTTATACATATTTAAAGCAGTTGTAAACCGCCGATTTATAATAAAAATAAAACTGCAAGGCAATGGCATAATGTGCTAGAATGCATCGCATTTTGAAATACTCCCCTTGGAACAAAGCCCTCCAGCGCTTTTTTCTCTTATTTTACTTTTTATTTTTACACTGTCCCTTTGATTTAAAAAAAAAAATGTATTACTTTTATTCCTATTACAAGGAATGTAGACATCCCTTGTGATAGAAATAAGCATGACAGTTCCTCTTTATTGAGAGATCTGGGGGTCAAAAATACCCCAGATTTCTCATTTACCCTTAAAAGCAAAAAGAAAAGACACAAGAATTCAATGAAAAAAAAATCCCTTCAAGCCCGTGAGGCGGAAGTGCCGTCAGACGTCACTCTAGTACTCCAAGGGCATAGAGCCGAGTGGGGGCTATCTTGCCCTCACTCAACTTCCTGCTAAGGCATCAGAGAGATCGAAACGGCTCCGGGCTTACAGACGGATCTAGTAAGCTCGGAGAAGACCGGAATGTGGTGGGGGGCACCTCTCCTGCCGCCTCTAAAAGCGATTCTGTGGGAAATCCGCTGCTGGGACCACTTTTATCTTGTAGAGAATCGCCCACAGTACAAAATTATACCAGGGTTATGGCACTGTCATAACAACAATATTTAACATCAAAGTAATGATGTAAATGTACTGTGGGCGCTCTGTGCAAAAAAACTCACTTCACTGATAGCACCATCTACTGTGCAGACAGCAAACTACCAAAGACATAACAAATAAATTATCAACAGAAACAAAAAATATAAAGACTGCCCATTTCACAAAGAATCATATTTTTATGTCATCATAACATTGTGTGCTAGAATAGGATTAACCTTGATTGAAATATAAAATGAAAAAATAATACCATTTGTTCAACTGCTTTTATATGGCTTAAAGCAAAATAACAAACAAACTGGGTCAAAGAAAGTTAAGATATGCTTACATAAAAATCCTTTCCAAAAAACTGTAATTACAGAGTCTCAGTGGGCTTTAAAGCTAGGCACTGCCATCTATTTAGGTAAATTCCAATCCTTAATTAGTAAGTATGACCAGCATTGTGGAGTAGGCTACTAATATTATACAGATGCATGTATTCTTTAAATCAGACCTACAATATGTATGATCAGCTATTGATGTCTGTTTAGTGGAACTTCAATACATGTTCAGTTTTAGCTAATCTAACCTAAACTGACATACATTTTCGGTTTTAGTTTTGGGCAATCTGCAATAGAGAATATGATTATAAAACACAGTACCAAGAAGAATCAGGCTCCAGTGTACATTACCCATACGGTTTTTGCATGTATAGGTTTGTTCTTGATCAAGTTATATGGCAAATATCACCTGTTGTCAAATCCTCTTTCTGACACATATTTCTGAAAAAAAAAATCACACTTACAATCTGTCAAGAGAGGAAAAGAAAGTACTATATAGGTTGCCACATTTAACCCCAATAAAGGAGGTGAGTACTAAAGTATGTATATGTAGCGCACTACTCCCTTGGGAGCTGCTGGGTGTGTTCATACTTTTACTGTTAACATGCCTCCGTTCTTCACCCCTGCATGAATCACATCAGCAGACAGTCCATACCTTTGAAAAATAACTTTATTTCCTCTTAGTTGCAGTATGTTACAAGGTTGTTTTGAGAAATATGAGCTGCCTCTTCCTTCTGGTTCCTGAGTGTAGTGTCCCTTTCCCTTAGTGAACTGACCAACGCCCCTCTGAAAGACATTGTGGTATGTGGATGCTGGAAGCCCCAGGCCTCACCTGCCTATCTTGACTCCTGCGATCCTCCCGCATCAGTTCAGGAAAGTCCTGGGTGATATCCCAGTCTACTCCATCCTCTTTGCAGCTACTTCTTGCTCCACATGGCCGGATGCATCCCAGCTTGAGATGCCCAATCCACTTCTCCCAGAGTTACATGGTGGCTTAGTTTCAGTTGAACCATCCAGCACTGAGGTCTCTGAACTCTCAGGCCTTCAGGTTTTGTTCCTGCTATCCAGCGTTGGGGTCTCTGAACCCCAGGCCTTCAAGCCTGCTCCTTGCGGTTACATCTTTGCTGCTTCTCTTGATTCAGCTCCTCCCATGTCCACCCAGGAAGCATGTGACCCCCAGTTTATATGCGAGTCCTGCCCCTGCCAATACAAGTTAATGATTGGTCTAGGGTTCTCCATACAAGCTGCCTGCACCCCAGTCCGCCTTCTTTCCAGAACATTTCCAATGGAAAGTAAGGGAGATCTTTCAGGGCAGAGTGTAGGTGGCCACACCCCCCTCTATTCTATCACTCCTCCCAAACCAAATCAAACAACCAGGCCAAAAGTAATGTAAGGCACTGGCAAATTTACCTAACACTTACCTAACTAAACCTAATTAGCACCCACCTAAAGGTGGTGGGCGCTACATATATAAATACAAATTTTATTCACAATCCAAAAACCAAAAGCTTCAAACACTTATTGTAACTATATTCCCTAGTGAGATAGTAATGCACTTGTCCTGCTCAGACCTAGCCCTTATATACAGCATATGTACATGTAAAGAGAGTAACAGGTTTCCAAAAATGTTCTGGGCCAGGTAGTACGATATTTTCTTTTGGTATATTTTGGATGTGGTGCCATGTCAATAATCTGTACTTCATTTTGTTATACTAAGCTGTTGCTACTTTTTTTGTTTTCCAACAGTGACTCGATTCACTAAAGCACAAGCAGTATTTTCATTTTAAAGGACCCACACTAACCATTTTTGATCAAAAAATCAACATAAAAGTATACTTATTTCACAAAAGTAAACCCTCAAAATATTGTACTCAGTCTGTGTACAATCTTTGAACACTTTATCTAGGTTGCTTTGTGGACAGGTGCCACAGCAGCTAGATTTAATAGAAAAAAAAAACAACATTACAGTGCATTTATTTCACTACAAAAAGCCCCTGCAATATTGTAGTTAGTAAACCGTGGTCTTTAAACACTTTGATTAGGCTGCTTTGTCAATTTTACACCTACCAGCATTTTTGTGTAATTATTTCAATGTAAAAAGCCCCCAAAATATTGTAATGAGTACATTCAAAGTCTTTAAAGTGGTTGTATACCGCTGGACATTTTTTTTTTCTTCCTGCAAGGTAAAATCATAATGTGCTGGTATGCATCTATTTGTGGGAAAAAAATATAAAAAAGGTATTTGGATACATAGTTGCATGACCGTGTAATTGTCATTCAAAGTGTGACAGCTCTGAAAGCTGAAAATTGGCCTGGGCAGTAATGGGGAAAAGTGCCCTTTAGGTAAGTGGTTAAAAAACTTTTAGTGTTTCTTAGCGAGCCTAATGTACATGGCTATGAAGAATGGTAGGGGTATAAATATACACACAAATACACACACACTTAGGTTGAAGTGGGTGGACTGGTGTCTTTATTTAACTTTTCCTACTATGTAAGGCCATGCTCTTTCTCAAACTTTTGAATCCTGTTCCTTTTCCCTGTGAGATGAGTATTAATGAGCCAAATGTACCTGAATGCTGTTCAAGGTGGGTTATTCGATCATTACAAGAGTTTGGGTGCCAAATCTGTATCCTATTGAAGTCAATGGAAGCTGAATGTTAAAAAAACATAATCACCAGCTTCTAGGTTAAAAGCAAAGGGATTGTCAAAAAATGGCATGGGGAGCGGAGCACTGCCCTGGGTTCCAAAGAAAACTGTTTTTTTTTCTTTCATTAATTTGGCACGGAGTAACAATTTAATAATGCTTTAAGTGAAACAATGAAACAATAAAAAAATCCTAGAAATAACATGTATGGGGGATTGCCCTGGATTTGCCTGTGAAGTGGTGCATCTGTACAATGTATTCAGCCTACTACAGCAAAACTGACATATACAAAGCAAGCAAAATCTATTTAGATTCCCAGCAAATTGGGACTCTCAGTCTCATCCTTCTGTTTGTAAACAAAGCAGCTGGGGATTCCCTTAATTTATATTTATTTTTGATGCGCCCTCCACCCTTAGACCCCCACAACCACTGGGCCAGGGTTGTGGCGAAGAGGCCCTTGACCTCATCAACATGGGGTTCCCTTCTAATGAGATTTCCTCCATGTTGAATGCATGTGGCCTGTAATGGTTCAGGAGGGGAAGCTTGTCCTCCTCCCCCTTTATGGCCAGCCAGGCTGCATATTTAGTCTGTGGATTTTGAAAGAGACCTTGCTTTTTCCTTGTTTTTTTTCAAAGGGTTCCTCCTGAAATCCATACCTGACAGGTCTGGTATGATTATTGGGAACCCCCCAGCAAAGCACCTTGTCCCCCATGTGGCTATAGGGGTCTGTGGGTGGGGGACTTATCAGGAAAAAATAAGGAGGCCCCATATACCACTCCCCCTACATTAGTAAGACTACATGGTTATGCATTCTACCTCATGTAACTTTTACTTTTTGCAAGAAAAAAAAAAAACTTAAATATTAAAGCTTTCCATTCCTTAAAGTGTTTGTGAACCCATATATGTAAATCACTGACAGACCCTCTATTATAGATAGGTATATCGCATTGTATAAGTTTAATAAAAATGAGGCATGTAAATACCTTTTACGAGCTATCTTCAGCTGTACACCTCCGATACATGGCTACTAAAGGAGGGGCTTAAGATCTCCCTCTGACATCAGCCGGGGAGGTCACATGGCCGCACAGCCCCTCCTGCAGTAGCCCTGGAAACCAGCTGAGAGTCACGTGACCGGCCTGAAGATCGCTCTAAAAAGATATTTACATGCCTCGTTTTTATAGAAGACTTATACATAGAGGGGCTGCCAGTGACCATTTATAATTTTTTATTTTTAGTAATAGTGGCAGGGGGGAGTGGAGACAGAGATACAGATGTGGAGCTTACAGGCAGGAGGGGTGAAGGGGAAAGAGGAGAGCAGAAAATAGCTGTGAATGATGAAGGGACGTACGCTGACCACGGTGGTCAGGGCTCGGCATTACTGATTATCGTGGTCAGCAAAGAGAGTAGGACACAGGAAATGGCAGGATCAGCCAGGTTTATTACAGTTTAGAGAGGGGCAGATTACACAGCACAAGCACTGTGCTGTTTAATGTGATTTAAGGGAACAGGATCTCTATTTATTTTTTTAGGTTAACAAACGCTTTAAGTTTTCTGGTTTCCCTGGTTCAAAAATGTGCTGGCTAAGAACATTTTCAGCAAGTTTAAGCATATGTAAAAATCCACACTCAGGAGGAACTCAAATAAAATACATTTTCACAAATGTACATCTTAATAAACATGAAATCATAACCAAAAATAGAGTCAATAAACCACACTCCAAGGTAGAGCTACGTTTAATTTCACAACCAATAACCACCCAGTGCTAAACGTCAAACAATGAAAAAAACTGTTTATAAATAAAGTCCATGTGATGATCTCAAGCAAACTTCATGTGGTCCACTTTATCAGAACTACCTATATCCATCACTGTGATTTCATAAGATACCGCACTCACAAACTTTATAAAGAATAAGGCCCTCATCAAAATCCTTATAATGGCTCAATTTCCAATACTCCGCACAAAACTGGGTGTACTATGGCTAAGGGAAAAGAATAACCAACATAGTGTAATCCCATTTTAAACTGCATACATATTTAGCACTGGGTAGTTAGTGCTTGCAAAATTAAGTATAGCACTACCTAAGAGTGTTGGTTTATTAACTCTATTTTATGTACAAAAAATACCTGTTATGCTTTCTTACAAGTTTCCTTGTAAATTCCTGTAAACTGAACTGAAAGCATTAATATTTTCCTTCTGTAAACTAATCATTTCCCTCCATGTAAAGAAGATAAGGAAAGGAAGACATATTTGAAATCCAGGCTGGGTGCGATGATGGCTTTTGGTGCGATGGTGGTTTTCAGGATTACTCAATTAAAATAAAGGATAAAAAAGCTAAAAAGGATAAAAAAGCTAAAAAAAAAGAAACGAAAAATAATGCAACCAACTAAGATAAAAATGGGTGAGCTGCAATAAATGATATTTGGAGGCTTTGGTTAAGATACACATTTCAAATTAAGATTTAGGTTTGGATTTATCTGAAAGTGAAACAGAACCCCAGTGCCTGCCACCACATTTATTCATCACACCACAATAACTATATGCTCTGGGCTCTTTAAATGAACATGTGCTGAGTCATATTAAAGTATTTCTATATTCTGAACAAGGAGTAAACCAGGACATTGCTCATTCCTGTAGATATATACATTGTGGAAAAATGAATCTTCACAACAGAGTTACTGAAATCTTGGCTCTCTTCTCATTATTTTCTTTAGCACCAGAATCTTGTCAGGCTTTCAGCCTTCTAATGTAACACATAGCAGATGTTTCTAAGCAGTTAGATACCTACTAAAACGTAGCTTTAGATTCTTTGCTGTGATCTTTGAGGACCTTTAAAAATGAATTATTGCACAATATTGTTAATAATATTTTAATAATAATTACTAAAATTGGAGGCAGGTGCACATTAAGCATATAAATGTATAAAGTCTTTGTTTTGTATGCTGAGAATGAAATGATTAGCACATAGGCAGAGCAAAATCGCTTATAATTGTGTTACTCAGAAATGCAGTTTTCATTCTGCATGTCAAATGTACTTCCCAAAATAACTTCATTGTGTGTCTCTAATAAAGCTATGATTGTGAAAATACCTGAGACTCCGAAGGACACAAAAAAAACCCCATACATCTTTCTTTATGGTTTATATATAGAGTTCTATATTTGAGTCTGCAATCTCCTTCATATATATGGACATAGAGCCTTTTTCATTTTGCAAAATCTATCGATGTAAAGCTAAGAACAGTGACCTCAACATCCATTTCATGTGTAGTTTAAAAATGTTTTACAGTATATCAGTGAACAATGGGAAACATTTTAGAGGATATTTGAAAAATATTATTTTGTCATATTTCAATAATGATTTAGGCCAGGTTCACACATATGTGAATTAGATGCAGGTTTCCCTGTATCCAATTCACATGGCAGGAGAGTGTGACTGGCTCTCAATGGAGCTGGTTCACACAGCTCCGGGGCGGCCATGGTCCGCATTTAAAAAGGGTCCTGTGTGTCTTTGGTTCTGATTCAAGTGCAAATTCAGGCAAAAATTCGGACCTGATTCGCACCTGAATCGGTGAACAGGGACGCACTGGACCCCATGCTGTAACCCGCGGCCACAGAATATGTGAACCTGGCCTTAAACAAAAACACAAAACCCTTTAGATATACTGTATTTAGTAGAACATTGCAAAGGTATTGTGTAGTGTACTTGTTGTAACATATAAGAACATTGACAGGTTGCTATGGTGAATTTCACATGGCACCATGTTCTTTGTACTTATACTGTATTTTCTGGCGTATAAGACTACCTTTTACAACGAAATCGTCTTATACACCGGGTGAAGAGGCCGCCAGATGGATATCAGTCTGCCGGGCGCTCTGTAAAATTGTAATATGTATACAGTATGCGCCACTCAGCCAATCCTGGCGGGCGATGCACACATGAATACAGAGCCTGCTAAGCCTGCTTGGATTGGGTAACAACCTCTGCCAATCCGAGCAGGCTACATGAGTCAGAGCGGCGCGGGCTGATGTCACAGCCTCTGCCAATTCGAGCAGGCTTTGTATCCATTAACAGATTAGTAAAATACAATGCCTGCCGTGATTGGCTCAGCGGTGCACACTATCTGCACACTGTATTCTGAAGTGTACTCGCCGAAGAGCAAACATTATGGGGCTTTTGCGGCAAATTAGAGCGCCGTGGAACGCCCCATAATGCGATACGAGATTGCAATGCCTTGCTGTATGATGATTGGCCAAAGCATGCACCTGACTTGCATACTTTGGCCAATCACAGCGCGCTCTGCTAAGAGAGCCATAATTGGCCAAAGGCAGAGTGCCTTTGGCCAATCATGGCTCAGAGGGACTAAGTCCACGCCCCACACTATATAAGGCTGCCTACACGGCGGCTGTGTGTAGTGTTGTTGGTGTGGAGTTAGATTAAGCAGGCAGGTTATTCAGTTAGTGGCAGTGTATTTTTTTATATAAAGGGGATCAGGGGATGACAAGCCGGCTCAGACAGTTCAGTCAACTTAAAAGGCTTTATTCAGCAAAAAGCAACAGAAGATTGACAGGCTTTGTCTTTATAGGCAGTTCAAACAACACAAGAACTCTTCTTAGCAGTATAAGACAGTCCTTTTAAATAATGCTCAGCATCCCAGCCACAGCATATAACATAGCAAAGTCCCAGTTCAGGCAAGCTCACCCAGCAGGATCAAGTAATAGGTAACAGGGGTCCTTTCAGCTTCAAGCTCCTCTCAACAGCCATGTCTCTCCAAACACACTTCTCCTCTCTAACATTTTCAACTCAACTGGCAATAAGCAGGTCTGAAGGGGAAGTACCTGCCCTCTTCAATTAACCCCTTCTTAAGCCTTCCCCAGGCTCACTCTCCACATATTCTCCCCCCTGTTCCAGGCCCAGGGCTGGACAATTTATACCAATGGCCATAGGCCAGGGAAAGGGCCCCAGGTTTAGACTCTCTGACCCTGGCAGACAGGTTGGCAACCCCCCTCTGGGTCCTCGCTAATGGTTTATGCCCACGTTTAAGCACTTTGCGATTTTTAGAGTATGATGCACAGAAACTTGGGGAGAGCGCATATCTTCCACAGGATATGAATGTGAAGTGTCCTTCGCGCTACTGATCAAAATGTAAAGTGTATACAACACTAGATGAATAAATAAGTGTCAACTTCCCACAACAAATAAAATGAAATTGGTAAAAGCCAATAAAAGTGTTTAAATTAATATAAATAAATCCGTCTATCTTATATTAAATACCTGCTGCAAAACCTAGTAGTGTACACAACCCACCAAATAAGTAAATAACGTAAAAGTGATTTTGCGCATAGGTAAAACAGTAAGGTGATGTCTATCAAAATGACATTAATAGTACAAATAGAAACAACAATGATCAACGTGATGACCATGAGTGAAATTATTAAATATGACTCATGTGAGAAAATAAATAGTATAAATAAATAAAAAAATAAGGCAGTGTCCAATGGTATAATAAATATAATAAAACCAAATATAATGAATATGGCCAAATGGATATAAAAGTCTGTGCCAGAGATTAATAATAAGACAGTCTCTATCAGGATAATTGGTTTAAAATTTTCTGGATGACATTCTTCTAATAGTAATCCCTAGGAGATGAAAAATGCTGAACAGATGCAATCCTATGATGTGCTCCCAGAACTCTCACCTCAATAATTCTTTAGATACTGCAAGTATATCCACACTTTTCCTGGATTGGTTGTCTCCTCCACTGCTGCTCTACCTTTTATGGATGCCTCCTTGCGGTGAAATATGCTCCTAGACTGCCCGGACTTGGTGGTCTAAACGCTGCTGGACAGACTTTCTTGTTTCCACTGGAAAATGTGCAAAATCACTTTTACGTTATTATCTTCCACAGGATGCTGTGGCTCACCACTCAATGATGTGACCTGATCCCTCCCTCTGAGCACCAAATAAATCACTTTGGGAACCCTCAATATATGACAAGTCAGTCCCAGAGGGAGAAATCTCTGCCTCTAATCCTATAAACACCTCCAGGGGATCTAGGTCAACTCCTGCAGATTCACACATATGACAGATTTATTTACTGTTTACCTCCTGCAACACAGTAGTTAACACTTCACATGGGGGTTTCTTCTTTTTAGGGGAGGCCCCTGAACCTTTGAAATTTTGTTCACACAAGTCACAAAATAGGGGGCAGTCTCTCCAAATTAGCAAATCATGGGGTAACCCTGGGACCACCTCAACTCTCAGTGTAGCAGTTCCTGCAGTTGTGGACAGGGTTACATGGGCTATTGGATAGTCCTTGACAACCCCATGTACAGAGGCCACTCCAATATTTTTACTGGGTATCAGATTGCCCCAAAACCTGTTCAATTGGAGCAGGGTAACCCCACTCCCCAAGTCCAGAAGTGCTACAACCTCCTGCTCATTAACCCGCACCACACTCTCAGGTCGGCGTAGATTGTTCATGGGACCAGCGGCAAAAGCAAACATAGAGCCATGTCGAGCCATGTCACATTTCATTGGCTCCTCCCGCCTTGGACACTGGGCCACCATATGACCCAGTTGTTGGCAGGACTAACAGCGAACCTCACAGGGTTCCTGTTCTCCCTGCCGACTCTCAGGAGGGTTTGACGTTAGGGTGCTACTAGCAGGAGTGTCAGGCACCCGAGCAGGCACCTCACCAACTTGTAAGGGATCAGGGGGTGACAAGCCGGCTCAGACAGTCCAGTCAACTTAAAAGTCTTTATTCAGCAAAAAGCAACAGAAAATGGACAACCTTTGTCTTTATAGGCAGTTCAAACAACACAAAAACTCTTCTTAGCAGTATGAAACAGTCCTTTTAAATAATGCTCAGCATCCCAGCCACAGCATATAACATAGCTCACCCAGCAGGATCAAGTCATAGATGACAGGGGTCCTTCCAGCGTCAAGCTCCTCTCAGCTTTGATAGCTCAACAGCCATGTCTCTCCAAACACACTTCTCATCTCTAACATTTTCAACTCAGCTGGCAATAAGCAGGTCTGAAGGGGAAGTACCTGCCCTCTTAAATTAACCCCTTCTTAACCCTTCCCCAGGCTGACTCTCCACAATATATAATATTATATATACATACATACTGGTGGTGTACACAGTATAAAATACAGTGCAGCCATTGTACAGTTTCTAGTACAGTGCAGGTGGTGTACACAGTATCTAATACAGTGTGTACAGTTTATACTACACTTCTGGTGGTGTACACAGTACACAATACAGGGCAGCTGTAGTACAGTTGCTAATACAGTGCAGGCGGTGTACACAGTATCTAATACAGTGTGTACAGTTTCTACTAAACTTCTGGTGGTGTACACTGTACACAATACAGCGCAGCCGTAGTACAGTTGCTAATACAGTTCAGGCGGTGTACACAGTATCTAATACAGTGTGTACAGTTTCTACTACACTTCTGGTGGTGTACAAAGTATCTAATACAGTCTAGTGTGGTGTTGCAAAACAAAATATACATCATGTCCGGAAGGCCACCAAGGAGAGGCAGATGCTCACAGGCTACTAAAAGAGGGAAAGCAGCCTCTGTGTCTACAGTCAACAGTGTTGGTCGTGGACATGGTGCATTCTCTGCAGGTAGCCATGGGGCACACTTGTCTTTTTCTGCTGCTGGGCGTGTTATTGAGCCAGAACATGCAGAAGAGTTGGTGGAGTGGATAACAAAGCTGTCCTCATCCTCCTCATCCTCTGTCACCCAGGCTCAGAGTAGTTTGCCTTCCAACGCAGCTGCAAAAGCGGCCTATTTCACAGGCTCCTTGTCCACAGTCACTCCTTCCATAGCCCCACCATCATGCACGGAGGAGTCCCTAGAATTATTTGACCGCAATGTCGGGTACATGCTGCTGGAGGATGCGCAGCAATTAGAAGGCTCTGATGTTGGTTCCCAGGCTGAGGAAGGGAGTAACGTGAGCCTAGAGAGAGGGGGTGCCCAAGAAGGACAACTAACTGTCATGTTCCCCCAGCTGCAGCATACTGCCGAGTTTGCTCCAATGACGAGGAGGGAGAGGATGATGAGGTCACTGACTGTACTTGGGTGCCTGAGAGAAGAGAGGAGGCACAACTCCAATGAGGCATGATGTCCTCTTTGTGGCAGTTAAAGGGCAGCCACCCTATTGCATCACACTGCAGAGCTCCGCAGGTGCAGGGCGCTGCTGACTCCCAGCTGACTTTTAAAAGTTTGTTGGTGTGGGCCTTTTTCAACCAGTGTGCAGCAGATCACACCATTGCTGTTTGCAACCTATGTCTGAAGTGGATCAAGCGTGGCCAGAACAGTAGCCACTTGGGCACCACATGCTTGGCCAGACATATGACGACCTGCCATGCAGTCTGTTGGCACCAGCACTTGAAAGACCCACATCAAAAAAAAGGCAGACTTCTCCTTGCTCCTCATCTGGGATCTCCAACCCCACTATACCTCCAGTCCTCTCAAAAACCTGCACTGAGAGGAATGAAGGTATAGCAATAGGTATCCCAAGTACTTGCAGCCAATCTGCTGGAAGTACACCACCATCTGATTTTAGCAGGCGCATTTCCCTACCCTAGTTGCTGAACTGTACAAAGAAATTCAGTCCCAGCCATCCACATGCTCAGCGTCTAAATGCTAGCTTGGCAAAATTGCTAGCACTGCAACTGCTGCCTTTTCAGCAGGTAGACTCTGTCCCCTTTCGTGAATTTGTGGAATGTGCTGTACCTCAGTGGCAGGTTCCAAAATGCCATTTATTTTCACGGAAGGCCATTCTCGCTCTCTACCGGCATGTGAAAGGCAATGTTTTGGCCTCGTTGGAAAGGGTGGTCAGCAGTAAGGCGCATATTACTGCTGACTCATGGTCCAGCAGGCATGGGCAGGGACATTACGTTTCCTTCACGGTGCACTGGGTAACTCTGCTGGCAGCTGGGAAGGATGCAGGACAGGGTTCAGTGTTGTTGGAGCTTGTTCTGCCACAGCTCTCCCTCCTTTTCTCCTTTCTCTATGGCCTTTTCTGCAGATTTGTCCTCTGAACCAGTGGTACTCCGTAAGCGTTCAAGGGGCTACGCAAGCAGTCAGGCTAAAAGATACCATGCGGTGCTTGAGTTGATCTGCCTAGGGGACAGGAGGCAGAGATTCTGTCAGCTCTGCAGAGGCAGGCTCAGAGGTGGCTGATGCCATGTCAGCTTCAGCCAGCAATGGTTGTATGCGACAATGGCACCAGCCTTCTCTCCGCCCTCCAACAAGGACACTTGACCCATGTGCCATGTTTGGCACATGTCCTGAATTTCGTGGTGCAGTGGTTCTTGAGCAGGTACCCAGGCTTACAGGATCTCCTGAGGCAGGCCAGAAGAGTCTGTGGTAATTTCCGCCGGTCATACAATGCCAGTGCTCAGCTGGCTGACATTCAAAGGGAATGCAACCTGCCCACCAACCAGCAGAGGGTGAAACATCTTCAGAAGGCCTTGAAGAAAGGTTTGTGCAACGCGTTTCCAGACCCTAGGAGATTACAATTTCCTGGTGCTGGACAAGGTGTTGCTGAGGTTTTGTTCAGTCAGAGGAAGAGCGGTGGAGAAGGTGGCAGGCTGACCGATGCCTTTAAAACAATTTTTCAGTCCTCAGCACCAAGGTCTGATTGGTTCAAACAACCGTCGCCAGCGTCTGCATTACATGGTGCAGGAACATTTAGGGGCAAGAGCAGACTTGGAGACCTTTCTGACAGAGCATCCACTGGGTTACTGGTCTTGAGGATGGACCACTGGCCATAATATGCAATTGAGCTACTGGCCTGTCTGTCCTGCATCCAGTGTGCTTTCTGAATGCATATTCAGTGCTGCTGGAGGGGTTGTAATGGATCAAAGAGTGCCCCTGTCCACAGACTTAGTTGATAGGCTCACATTCATAAAAATTAATCATGAGTCTTGGATCGGCAGCTACCAAGCACCTGATGCTGATGTAACTAATTGAATTTGTTATGGATGTGGGATCCCTTGAAGACTGCCTATGCTGACTATGCTATTCCTCCTCGATCTTGATGAATCCTAGCTTCCAACAATATTTTTGGTTTAGGGCACCACCACAACACAAGGCCCAATTTTTCTGCCCCTGTTTAAAAGGGGCATGTAATTACAGTTTTTGATCTAATATTTTACAGCAGGGCCTGTTCCTGCGCTCAACAAATGTATCTGTGAGGCTTTACAGTGTTGTGCCGCCACCACCACCACCACCGCCTAAGGCACAATTTGTATGCCCATGTTTAACAAGGGCGCGTAATTACAATTTTTGATCTAATATTTCACAGCAGGGCCTGTTCCTGCGCTCAACAAAATTATCTGTGAGGCTTGACAGTGTTGTGCCGCCTCCACCACCTAAGGCCCAATTTTTCTGTATAACAAGGGCATGTACTGTATTTATCGGCGTATAACACACACTTTTTTCTCCCTAAAATCAGGGGGAAATCGTTATACGCCGATCCCCGTCGACCCCCTGCTGATTGTGAGGAAACGAGCGAGTGGAGCCGAGATACACAAAGCCGAAGTACACTCGGCTTTACTCCGCTCCTATCGCAGTCACGTCCACCCCCACTGATTGTGAGAGGAGCGAGCGCCGCTGACATACAGAAAGCCAAGTGTACTTCGGCTAGTCTCGGCTCCTCTCGCGTGCCCGCCTGGATGACCCCCTACTCTTGGTCTGCAGTGGCCTGATGTATAGGCTGAATTACACCATCTTATGAGCCTTTGTTCAGGCCCCCTCATCAGAGAAGACTGTTTTTTTGTATTGTTGATTAAACTTCTTTGCCTCTGTTGATTGCCTCAGGTCATAACTTAGAGTATTGGACTCAACAGTCCAAATTAGTTTTTCTGTAGTCGGTGGGTTGTCTGTCCCCCCGACTCCATTGGGTTCCAGACTCCGGACTTATGTTTTCCTATTTTTCTTTTTTTACGTTTTGGATTTTGCTTTTTTGTGGAGCTTCAAATGTACACTTTATCTTGGCTAATGGTTTATGCCCACGTTTAAGCACTTTGCGATTTTTAGAGTATGATGCACAGAAACTTGGGGAGAGTGCATATCTTCCACAGGATATGAATGTGAAGTGTCCTTTGCGCTACTGATCAAAATGTAAAGTGTATACAACACTAGATGAATAAATAAGTGTCAAATTCCCACAATAAATAAAATGAAATTGGTAAAAGCCAATAAAAGTGTTTAAATTAATATAAATAAATCCGTCTATCTTATATTAAATACCTGCTGCAAAACCTAGTAGTGTACACAACCCACCAAATAAGTAAATAACGTAAAAGTGATTTTGCGCATAGGTAAAACAGTAAGGTGATGTCTATCAAAATGACATTAATAGTACAAATAGAAACAACAATGATCAACGTGATGACCGTGAGTGAAATTATTAAATATGACTCATGTGAGAAAATAAATAGTATAAATAAATGAAAAAATAAGGCAGTGTCCAATGGTATAATAAATATAATAAAACCAAATATAATGAATATGGCCAAATGGATATAAAAGTCTGTGCCAGAGATTAATAATAAGACAGTCTCTATCAGTCTCTATCAGGATAATTGGTTTAAAATGTTCTGGATGACATTCTTCTAATAGTAATCCCTAGGAGATGAAAAATGCTGAACAGATGCAATCCTATGATGTGCTCCCAGAACTCTCACCTCAATAATTCTTTAGATACTGCAAGTATATCCACACTTTTCCTGGATTGGTTGTCTCCTCCACTGCTGCTCTACCCTTTATGAATGCCTCCTTGCGGTGAAATATGCTCCTAGACTGCCCGGACTTGGTGGTCTAAACGCTGCTGGACAGACTTTCTTGTTTCCACTGGAAGCAAGAATGTCTGTCCAGCAGCGTTTAGACCACCAGGTCCGGGCAGTCTAGGAGCATATTTCACCGCAAGGAGGCGTCCATAAAGGGTAGAGCAGCAGTGGATTTATTTATTTATACTATTTATTTTCTCACATGAGTCATATTTAATAATTTCACTCACGGTCATCACGTTGGTCATTGTTGTTTCTATTTGTACTATTAATGTCATTTTGATAGACATCACCTTATTGTTTTACCTATGCGCAAAATCACTTTTACGTTATTATCTTCCACAGGATGCTGTGGCTCACCACTCAATGATGTGACCTGATCCCTCCCTCTGAGCACCAAAGAAATCACTTTGGGAACCCTAAATATATGACAAGTCAGTCCCAGAGGGAAAAAATCTCTGCCTCTAATCCTATAAACACCTCCAGGGGATCTAGGTCAACTCCTGCAGATTCACACATATGACAGATTTATTTACTGTTTACCTCCTGCAACACAGTAGTTAACACTTCACATGGGGGTTTCTTCTTTTTAGGGGAGGCCCCTGAACCTTTGAAATTTTGTTCGCACAAGTCACAAAATAGGGGGCAGTCTCTCCCAATTAGCAAATCATGGGGTAACCCCGGGACCACCTCAACTCTCAGTGTAGCAGTTCCTGCAGTTGTGGACAGGGTTACATGGGCTATTGGATAGTCCTTGACAACCCCATGTACAGAGGCCACTCCAATATTTTTCCTGGGTATCAGATTGCCCCAAAACCTGTCCAATTGGAGCAGGGTAACCCCACTCCCCAAGTCCAGAAGTGCTACAACCTCCTGCTCATTAACCTGCACCACACTCTCAGATGGGCTTAGATTGTTCATGGGACCAGCGGCAAAAGCAAACATAGAGCCATGTCGAGCCATGTCACATTTCATTGGCTCCTCCCGCCTTGGACACTGGGCCGCCATATGACCCAGTTGTTGGCAGGACTAACAGCAAACCTCACAGGGTTCCTGTTCTCCCTGCCGAGTCTCATGAGGGTTTAACGTTAGGGTGCTCCTAGCAGGAGTGTCAGGCACAAGAGCAGGCACCTCACCAACTTGTAAGGGATCAGGGGGTGACAAGCCGGCTCAGAGAGTCCAGTCAACTTAAAAGGTAAATTAACCATATAACATAGCTCACCCAGCAGGATCAAGTCATAGATGACGGGGGTCCTTCCAGCTTCAAGCTCCTCTCAGCTCTCCACATTATATATACATACACTGGTGGTGTACACAGTATAAAATACAGTGCAGCCATTGTACAGTTTCTAATACAGTGCAGGTGGTGTACACAGTATCTAATACAGTGTGTACAGTTTCTACTACACTTCCGGTGGTGTACACAGTACACAATACAGGGCAGCTGTAGTACAGTTTCTAATACATTGCAGGGTACACAGTATCTAATACAGTGTGTACAGTTTCTACTAAACTTCTGATGGTGTACACTGTACACAATACAGTGCAGCCGTAGTGCAGTTGCTAATACAGTTCAGGCGGTGTACACAGTATCTAATACAGTGTGTACAGTTTCTACTACACTTCTGGTGGTGTACACAGTATCTAATACAGTGTAGTGTGGTGTTGCAAAACAAAATATACATCATGTCCGGAAGGCCACCAAGGAGAGGCAGATGCTCACAGGCCACTAAAAGAGGGCAAGCAGCCTCTGTGTCTACAGTCAACAGTGGTGGTCGTGGACATGGTGCATTCTCTGCAGGTGGCCATGGGGCACACTTGTCTTTTTTTTCTGCTGCTGGGCGTGTTATTGAGCCAGAACATGCAGAAGAGTTGGTGGAGTGGATAACAAAGCTGTCCTCATCCTCCTCATCCTCTGTCACCCAGGCTCAGAGTAGTTTGCCTTCCAACGCAGCTGCCAAAGCGGCCTATTCCACAGGCTCCTTGTCCACAGTCACTCCTTCCATAGCCCCACCATCATGCACGGAGGAGTCCACAGAATTATTTGACCGCAATGTCGGGTACATGCTGCTGGAGAATGCGCAGCAATTTGAAGGCTCTGATGTTGGTTCCCAGGTTGAGGAAGGGAGTAACGTGAGCCTAGAGAGAGGGGGTGCCCAAGAAGGACAACTAACTGGCAGTCATGTTCCCCCAGCTGCAGCATACTGCCGAGTTTGCTCCAGTGACGAGGAGGGAGGGGATGATGAGGTCACTGACTGTACTTGGGTGCCTGAGAGAAGAGAGGAGGAGGCACAACTCCAATGAGGCATGATGTCCTCTATGTGGCAGTTAAAGGGCAGCCACCCTATTGCATCACACTGCAGAGCTCCGCAGGTGCAGGGCGCTGCTGACTCCCAGATGACTTTTAAAAGTTTGTTGGTGTGGGCCTTTTTCAACCAGTGTGCAACAGATCACACCATTGCTGTTTGCAACCTATGTCTGAAGTGGATCAAGCGTGGCCAGAACAGCAGCCACTTGGGCACCACATGCTTGACCAGACATATGACAACCTGCCATGCAGTCTGTTGGCAACAGCACTTGAAAGACCCACATCAAAAAAAAAAGGCAGACTTCTCCTTGCTCCTCATCTGGGATCTCCAACCCTACTATACCTCCAGTCCTCTCAAAAACCTGCACTGAGAGGAATGAAGGTATAGCAATAGGTGTCCCAAGTACTTGCAGCCAATCTGCTAGCAGTACACCACCATCTGATTTTAGCAGGCAAATTTCCCTACCCCAGTTGCTGAACTGTAAAAAGAAATTCAGTCCCAGCCATCCACATGCTCAGCGTCTAAATGCTAGCTTGGCCAAATTGCTAGCACTGCAACTGCTGCCTTTTCAGCTGGTAGACTCTGCCCCCTTTCGTGAATTTGTGGAATGTGCTGTACCTCAGTGGCAGGTTCCAAAATGCCATTTATTTTCATGGAAGGCCATTCTCGCTCTCTACCGGCATGTGGAAGGCAATGTTTTGGCCTCGTTGGACAGGGTGGTCAGCAGTAAGGCGCATATTACTGCTGACTCATGGTCCAGCAGGCATGGGCAGGGACATTACCTTTCCTTCACGGTGCACTGGGTAACTCTGCTGGCAGCTGGGAAGGATGCAGGACAGGGTTCAGTGTTGTTGGAGCTTGTTCTGCCACAGCTCTCTCCTCCACCCCTCCTTTTCTTCTTCCTCTATGGCCTTTTCTGCAGATTTGTCCTCTGAACCAGCGGTGCTCCGTAAGCGTTCAAGGGGCTACGCAAGCAGTCAGGCTAAAAGATACCATGCGGTGCTTGAGTTGATCTGCCTAGGGGACAGGAGGCAGAGATTCTGTCAGCTCTGCAGAGGCAGGCTCAGAGGTGGCTGATGCCATGCCAGCTTCAGCCAGCAATGGTTGTATGCGACAATGGCACCAGCCTTCTCTCCGCACTCCAACAAGGAGACTTGACCCATGTTCCATGTTTGGCACACGTCCTGAATTTCGTGGTGCAGTGGTTCTTGAGCAGGTACCCAGGCTTACAGGATCTCCTGAGGCAGGCCAGAAAAGTCTGTGGTAATTTCCGCCGGTCATACAATGCCAGTGCTCAGCTGGCTGACATTCAAAGGGAATGCAACCTGCCCACCGACCAGCAGAGGGTGAAACATCTTCAGGAGGCCTTGAAGAAAGGTTTGTGCAACGCGTTTCCAGACCCTAGGAGATTACAATTTCCTGGTGCTGGACAAGGTGTTGCTGAGGCTTTGTTCAGTCAGAGGAAGAGCGGTGGAGAAGGTGGCAGGCTGACCGATGCCTTTAAACAATTTTTCAGTCCTCAGCACCAAGGTCTGATTGGTTCAAGCAACCGTCGCCAGCGTCTGCATTACATGGTGCAGGAACATTTAGGGGCAAGAGTAGACTTGGAGACCTTTCCAACAGAGCATCCACTGGGTTACTGGGTCTTGAGGATGGACCACTGGCCAGAACTTGCTCAATATGCAATTGAGCTACTGGCCTGTCTGTCCTGCATCCAGTGTGCTTTCTGAATGCATATTCAGTGCGGCTGGAGGGGTTGTAATGGATCAAAGAGTGCCCCTGTCCACAGACTCCGTTGATAGGCTCACATTCATAAAAAATAATCATGAGTCTTGGATCGGCAGCTACCAAGCACCTGATGCTGATGTAACTAATTGAATTTGCTATGGATGTGGGATCCCTTGAAGACTGCCTATGCTGACTATGCTATTCCTCCTCGATCTTGATGAATCCTAGCTTCCAACAATATTTTTGGTTTAGGGCACCACCACCACAACCCAAGGCCCAATTTTTCTGCCCCTGTTTAAAAGGGGCATGTAATTACAATTTTTGATCTAATATTTCACAGCAGGGCCTGTTCCTGCGCTCAACAAATGTATTTGTGAGGCTTTACAGTGTTGTGCCGCCACCACCACCGCCTAAGGCACAATTTGTATGCCCCTGTTTAACAGGGGCGCATAATTACAATTTTTGATCTAATATTTCACAGCAGGGCCTGTTCCTGCGCTCAACAAAATTATCTGTGAGGCTTTACAGTGTTGTGCCGCCTCCACCACCTAAGGCCCAATTTTTCTGCCCCTGTATAACAAGGGCATGTACTGTATTTATCGGCGTATAACACGCACTTTTTTCTCCTTAAAATCAGGGGGAAATCGTCATACGCCGATCCCCGTCGATCCCCCGCTGATTGTGAGGAAACGAGCGAGTGGAGCCGAGATACACAAAGCCGAAGTACACTCGGCTTTACTCGGCTCCTCTTGCAGTCACGTCCACCTCCACTGATCGTGAGAGGAGCGAGCCCTGCTGACATACAGAAAGCCAAGTGTACTTCGTCTAGTCTCGGCTCCTCTCGCGTGCTCGCCTGGATGACCCCCTACTCTTGGTCTGCAGTGGCCTGATGTATAGGCTGAATTACACCATCTTATGAGCCTTTGTTCAGGCCCCCTCATCAGAGGAGACAGTTTTTTTGTATTGTTGATTAAACTTCTTTGCCTCTGTTGATTGCCTCAGGTCATAACTTAGAGTATTGGACTCTACAGTCCAAATTAGTTTTTCTGTAGTCGGTGGGTTGTCTGTCCCCCCGACTCCATTGGGTTCCAGACTCCGGACTTATGTTTTCCTATTTTTCTTTTTAACTTTTTGGATTTTTTGCTTTTTTGTGGAGGTTCAAATGCACACTTTATCTTGGGATATGGTCTGCAATCCTATAGATCTTTAATTGTCTATAATATAGCTTATGATTTATGTTCTTGATTTATTTGTTTGTTAGATGGCGCACTCCGAGATCTGGTCTCATACTGGTATCTTATGAGTAAGCACTCCTGTTAGTGTGAAATGCGTTAGCGATTTTTTGCTTTGCTGTGACCCACATTTGTGTGATTTTGTTTCACAAATAAAAGGCATTGAAATTTATTTTGGAGTGTGGCCGTGCAGAGTCTTTTAATCTATGATCATTATCTTATTTTTTTACCAATCATGGGTCTCAAAATAATTTCACTTAACACTAGGGGATTTAATTCTCCCCAAAAAAGGAAGAAAGCCTTTAGGTTTTATAAGCACATAGGGTGGTTGTTCTGAGAAAAGTGTCTCTCTTGAAGGAGAAGAATATCAGCCCCTAATTACTTTGATTGTTGTTATAAACATTGTTATTTTACTACCTTTAAAAACACAGTATTAATAGATGTTCAATATATTTACAAAGATCCTGTCATTAGATTCATGATTGTTCAAGGTTCTTTACAAGGCAAAGCAATTACAATAGCAAATGCGTATGCTCCTAATGATTCACAGGCCAATTTCTTTAAGTCATTTTTTCAAGTCCTGGATAGATATCTCTCCCCCCTCCTGGTAATTGGTGGAGATTTTACTTTCGTGGCACCCTCCACACTTTACAGAAGTCCAGTTGTAAGTATTGCTCGTGCTTTTCCTACATATTTCCATATTAACCACAGTGTTAACAAGTGATTGGGCTTAGGTCATCTATAAAAATCTGGACGCAGGTGTGCCTAGTTAGCGCCTCCCATAATTGCAAAAGAATACCAAATATTACAGCCCTCTTAAAATGTGCAGATATCACACTCATAAATTATTATATATGCCTAATACCACACATGTCCAGGTGTACAATTCTAACATACACAATTCCATAAACAACAATGCAACAGTAGTCAACTTTACAAAAGTACTGTACACACACTCCCAGCCGGTATACAGTATTGTGTTGAAGTTTGGAGTCCTTTTAGTGAAACTGTGGGGAGCCCCAATCAGGCACACCAAGATTCAGATTTCCATGGGGACCTATTACCAGACACTGATTGACTGTGTGGTTAAGATTCTGCCATCTGCACCCCTGCAATGGTTGTTTGGGTGAAAGTGGGTGTTTTGACAGCTATCTACTACGACACCAAATAATGACACAGCCTCGCTTCCCAGAAAGGGATCACAAAGGTCAGACAAACATGACCATATATAAAAAGTTGCTACGTGCGATATGAGTATTAAATCAGCTCACAAACTGTCTTAACAAACTGTAACAAGCTTTAATAAATAATGTCCATCTGTATTGTTATAGAGAGGTATAAATACATAATCTTGAATGTACAGTATCTATTCAACACACTACTTTATAGTGTAAGAAGACTGTTCATACATGTGTGTCAGTAACGTTCTTGTTATTCCACCATAAGACAATTGACGTGGCTGAAAAACAAGTAGGAAAAAAAATGAAATGAAAGTCCTACAGTGAGAAAAGATCTTGATCTCTTGAAAATTAATATGAATATGCCATAACTAGAATGACTTCAAAAATTAGACTTTCCACTGATATTTATATAACCATTTCAAAATAAATTACTAAGTAAAAATAATTTCTTTATTGCTTCATTTTGGTATATAATTTGCTTTAAAATCTAATATTAATTCAATGAGAAAATTATTTAATACAACAAGCCTTCTCACAAAAATCTGCTCAAGTTTGCACAGGTATCCTCGATGATGATACTTTAGTTTTTAAAGTTATTAAAAATGCCTTTTTACAATGGAACATCGGATAATTAGCAAAACTTCACTTTAACTTCAGTGACCCATATTTTTCATTCGTGATTTACAATGAAACTGTGTGAAGAGATCTCTAAGGTCTTGAAAGCTTTATGTATGATTAAGGTATCTATGCGTTTTTGGAAATGTTGAATGCCAGAATAAAGGTTTAAGATTATTTTTGGTGCTTTGAAAAGGTATCAGTTGCTTTGTTAAGTGACAATAAATGTAATAGAAGGTCCAATCCCATCTTCTCTCCTGAGGAAAAGCCTTAAAGCCCACAAAAGATTTTATTCAAAATGCAATCTGGATGATTTGAGAAGGAATATATACAGTATATATAATTATATATTTATGGTCGGAGCCCTCGGTCCTTAACGATGTGAAGGAGCAAACATAAACACGCCACAAGACAGACAACAAACTAGACCTGAAGTGTGCCCTGGTCTACCGTAAGGTAAGCCCTGGTGAGCTGCGCCGTGAGGCCCTTTCTGCTAGTAGAGTAGTTAAGAAAAAGGGCGCAAAGACTTGTTTTTAGGGAGGTAATGATTTATTGTTTGGCAAAAGATTGTGAGACTGGTTGTGCCGTGAAGGTGGTGACTCAGCCTAGGGTTAGTTGAGACCAGTGAGGGATGAGGTGTTACACTTGCCCGGGATGTGGATGCAGAGGACCTTGAACTGGTTTAGCCGGGATAATTGTACCAGCCTGCGCAGGAAGGCCATAATGGTCAAGGACCTGGACCGGCCTTTGTTTATGATGTCAGCTGTGGCCTGATTGTCAGTGGAGAAAACCACCGTCTGGCCTGCCCAACTGCTTCCCCAGGTTTGTGCTGCTGCCACTATTGGGTATAGTTCGAATAGGGAGGAGGACTGGCTGAAACCGGGGATTGCCAAGATTTCTGGCGGCGGTGGGTATATATATATATATATTGTTACCGAGCCTGCGCAGGGTAGGAGAGCATATATATGTATGTGGCTGTGGCAAAAAGGGGGGGGGGGGGGGGGGGGGGGAGAGGGGGGGCAGGGTGGGAAACCTGTGTGACAGGTCTTTGCGCGCGTGCGCTGAGTGGGATGTTCCATGGGCTATATGTAAAACTCGGGGGAGGGGGGTGCGTGACACCCGAGGTGAGCCAGGAGGTGACTGGCCGGATGGTTGATGCTCGGGTGTCCGTCTGTGCTCGGCACGGACTGCTTAACCAGAGCCCCCCCAGGGCATATATATATATATCTGTAGCATTTGACGTAGGTTTGGTCAGCTAATACTTGCACTGCCAGCAAGTCATGAGACTAGGTGACCGTGTCTGCGTGGTGAAGGCTTGTGCTTCGAAAAAATAGAGTGATATGCATAGAAGTATGTGACAGTTACTAACGCCTGGAGATATATATATATAGAGGGTCCCTCGTTACAAACATCTGACTTACAAACGACACCTATTTACAAACTGAGGAGACAACAGGAAGTGAGAGGAAATTTACCCCTAGGAAGGGAGATTCACTCTTGTAAGAGTTGTTATGGGAAAATGGTGTCTCCACTGATGCTTTATCACCAATCCTTGTTTCCACAACAACACCAAATTTTCAAAATTTCAAAATCCAATTGTCATAGTGACAGGTAGTGAGGTGAAATCTTCCAAAAAGCTTAAAAATTGTTTTTTTTGGCTGGAGTTACACTTAAAAGAGTACCTATTCCAACTTACAAACAGATTCAACTTAAAGGGGTTGTAAAGCGGAATTTTTTTTTGGCAACATCTGATCTATATGCTATATGCTAACTTAAAAATGAAATAAAAACTTATATGATGAAAAAATTAAAAACCCTGTGGTGAATAAATATCACCAAAAGAAAGCTCTGCCTCAAAAAAATGATTAAAATTTTGTATGTGTATGGTGTTTCATGACCGCGCAATTGTCATTCAAAGTGCAACAGCACTGAAAGCTGAAAATTGGCCTGGGCAGAAAGGGGGTGAAAGTGTCGAGTAGGCAAGTGGTTAAGCCTTTGTGGACCGTCAGTGTTATTTTCTCCAGTTGTAGGATTATCATTTTATATTGGCTGTAAGTTGGATGAAGAGGAGCTGGTATAAGTATTTTCTTTTCCATTTTTGTTCAATAAGTTTTTTTTATAGGTAAGGGTTCTTGTAGTGCCAGCTATATGTGGTTTAGTATGACAATCCATTCATATAGGTGATGTGAATTTGCTGGCTGCTTGCTAAACAAGCGCATGGAGACATTAATTTAACTATATATCAAAACTCCCTACAAAGCATAAGAAACAAAATACAAAGCACTGTATAATTTTATTTTTTTTGATGCTACGCAAGCGTAATACCTCAGCAAAAAAAGAAAAAAGCAGTTTCATATTTAAAACAACGTGTGTCCCAGGCACCTTTCTCTACAGTTTACAATGTAGTACAAGGAGGTTAATGTATGAAAACTAAAATCAGGCAATACCTGCAGTCTGATAATCATAATAATCCTGTGAAAAGCATGAAATGAATGAACATCAAACAATGTTTTGATCTAAGGCGCAATTATCCTTCACACCAAATATGGTTTCATTGAAGATGTTATTAATTCATGAATTATATAAGCAAATTTATGTTTACTTTACTTAAAATATATTTAATTTTTAACAAGGTAGAGAGTGAAGTCACTTGAATTTTCTAGAATAAGCTTTTAATGATAACATTTGCAAATATAAACATATATTGAATCTAAAAATGTTCATGTCATATGTTCTTGATGATAAAATAATAGTGTAGCACTCAAAATACAGTGAAAAAGGAAAATTGTGACCAATATGAAACAATGGATATATAAAAATTGAAAAGGATGGCATAACATATCATATTAGTCAATCTTGATTGGGTTAACTATAATGATGTGAATGAGTACCAACAATGGTGAAACATTTGCAGTAATAAATCTTGAAAAGTGCTTGATCATGAAGTGCAGTCAAGGGAAGTAAGGTTGGCACGTTTACCAGATAAGATGGACACATGTACCATATACTGTAGCACATGGGTCAAACGATCATGGTGAGGAATTAGCCTCAATGAAGTAATCTGTAGATGTAGCAGTGAATGGAAGGTAGACCCCAAGGAACAGGTAATCACACTGCAAACAGACAAATTCCTGTCATGTCTGCCTCCAGTTTCCTGACCGGTAGTCTTGTTATCCCAGTATCAGGTGGAAGGGCGGTTGAGATCCTGCAGCCAGAAATACGGGACCACAATGGGAAGTGCAAACAGACTAAATCAAGGAACACCAAACAGGAAACTCACAGTAGGTAGAGAGTGAAGTCAGTGAACCCCAATCAGTCCAAAGCATCCATTGACATTTCTGAGTCAAAAATGACTCCGAGACTCTTGGCCTTGGTCCTAGTGGTGATGGTCCGTCCAAAGATGGTAGGAGGTGTCCAAGGGATCTTGGTTCGGGGGAATTGCCAAGAAGCGTAGTTGGGAACAAGCAGAAGTCAGCAGCAGAAATATAATTTGTTAACCACAAGGAAACAGGCCCTCTACTAGGGTGAAGACAGGAAGGGGAAGTGATTCATTGGGTCACTAGATCAGGTGAATGCTTACAGCTGGTCACAGGGTGGAGCCAGCATCCAAACTCAAGAAGCAGAACATAACAAGGATTCTACCTTAAAGGAAGTTCCCTGGTGGCTCAGGCAATAGGAAAACATCCAAAGAACCCCAGATCCGGGACAACTCCAAAGTATACGGAAGGTAAATCCGTAGTATTTCTGCCAGCAACCCACGCCATCTTTCTCAAGAATGGAAAACGGTTACAACGAAAAACGTCGCCTCTCAATAAGGATGGAATTTAATTACTTCCAGTCCCTGACTAATGAAGTCGCTATTATTGAACTTATCCCCCAATTACGAATAACAGCAATATGCTGTCATTGGGTACTACTACCCCCCATATCGGTTGCATTGATTTTGATGTAACGAAGTTGAAAGTTAACTTTTTCTTGTTCTTTTTCTTGTTTGCTTTCTACCTTTTTTCTCTGTTTGTTCTTTACCCCTGGGATGTAGACAGCATTGCTCCAACTTCAAACCCGCATCTTCAGCACAGAAAACACACTGGATGTTCTTATCATGGAATTCCACTATCAACATGATCAACAAGGATCAACGGTCTCTTCTGACACTGATAACCTCTCCTAGGACCTATTCAAGTAAGTGTTCAAAACACCTGTGGACTAAGTATTGAAATGGAGTCTTCACCCTCAATTTCGAAGCTTACTCCATACATAGACAATGCCTATTAATATAATCTCTATTAATACTAAGGGGCTTAACCACCCCATAAAGCGCAAGTCACTATGGCAAGAAGCACTTTCACAACAAGGAGATATTCTCTGTGCGCAAGAGACACATTTTCGTAGCCGAGCACCGCCGAAATGCACCCACAAAAATGTTCCATTTGTATTTACAGCCAATGCAGATTTTAAAACTAAACGAGTGCTGATAGCCATACGAGACTCTGTAGCATTTACCTTGCACCAGGAAATCCGAGACCCTCTCGGCAGATACTTAATTTTGGTATGTGCACTGAACTTCTCACTATACACTTTAGTGACTGCTTACTCCTCTAATAAGCACCAAGTGCAGTTCTTTAACAAGTTAATGAAGAAAATTTGAAAGTGTCAAAAAGGTCCACTTATTCTGTGTGGTGATTTTAATGTTGAGACCATACCCAATGTCCACACCCTAGCAGACAGTGAGGAATAAAGGGCAAGGATGGCTGTTGATATATTACCTTCCAGTCCGAATTTTCATAAGACTGCCTTTAAATAGGTCCAGTGCACCCTATCGAAGCGCCTTCTCCATGTCCAAAGATAGGAGCATCAGAAGGCGCACGGTGGTGCTCAGCTCATTGTATGAGGTCAGTGAACCTTCTAGTTCCAGTTTGGGGTGAATTAGTGAGAGGATATAAAGAGAAATACAGGAAACTAACATTTTTGCATATAAATTAATATTTGTATTTAATAATGAGATAGGTTTATAGTTTACCGGATCATCCAACAGTTTTCCAGGATTAGGAATAGTGATGATTAATGATTAATGCTTCAAGAGATTATTTGGGTATTTACCCAGATGACATTAAATATTTAAGGACTGCCATAAGTGTGGGGCAAGTAATATTTGCTGAACCCATCAGGTCCAGGTGCTTTATGTAGGGGAAGTGATTGGATGGCTTTCAGAATTTCAGCTTCAGAAATTGGTTGATTAAGTAGTTATAGTTGGTCAGGCGTGAGAGTAGGGAGTTGTATTGAATTCAGAAACTGTTCAATCTGGGTAGGATCTGGGGTAGGCTCTGTACTGGAGGAGCAATATCCTAAGGATTGCTAACTCTGTGTCCCTGAAATGTGTGCATATAGGAGAGAGTGCTACTTTCTTTTTTACGTGTTTAGCTAATAAGACTCCGGGCTTTGCAAGCGCAGTTTTTTTTTTTGTTGGAATGGACTTTGTTGCTGTGCTGTTTTACGTATTTGATTTACAATGGTGTTAATTTTCTCAGCTCGTGTCCTTTTCTTATGGCCACCCTTTATAAATACCCCTCTAACTACAGCTATGTAAGTGTTCTATAGGAGTGAAGCATTGAAAACAGAACCGCTGTTTATGCGTGCCGTGCCTGCGTGAACCTGTGACAGATGCTGGCACCAAAAGGGCTATTTAAACTCAACCAGTGCTCAGAATCAGTGCTGCTTTGTCTTCAGCCTCCTGTTTAACCTGTGATCCTGCAAACCTGTATCCAGCTTCCAGTTACTGACTGGCTTGTCCTGACATTCTCTGAATTCCACCTGCATGGACCTTCCACTTCTGTCTGCTCCTTTGGCTCCTGCTTACTGATTGACTCCAGACCTAGCTTGCTCCCTGACTATGCTCCTGTCTGTGCCCTGTACCCAATTCATCCTGGCTGTGTATGAGCCAGCCTGCCTGACTCTATTACTCTATCTGCTGTAACCAGTACCAGCTGCCTGCCTGCTTGCCTGCTTGCTGAAGCCATCTGATGACTTCTCCTGCCCAGTGAGGACATCTGCCCTGTTGCTAGCAAGTCCTATAGGCACTCTGCACTCATGCGTCTCCTGTCTACACTATGAGCGGCCCAGAATCAGAGGTGTAAGATAGGCCTTCATCATCATATCAGGCTCTGCTACCCGGTACGTGATACCCAGATTGTTAGAAAGTGTTATAGTTACCAGGGCATAGTCTGACCTTGTTATTAGGCCTATGGTGGCTTGTGAAACTATTTGTAAGGTAGATTTGTGTAACAGAAACAGATCAATTCTAAAATAGAGTGTTGAGCTGCTAAATAGAAGGAATAGTCTCTTTCTGAAGCATGCAAGCACTGTCATGGATCAAACAGGTCTTCCAGAAGCATCAAGGAGTGGAGATGAGGTGAGATGAGGTGTCCAGGGTGGCATCTGTGATATTATTAAAGTTTCCCCATAGTATTATTTGGTCTTTGGGATGGTGTGAGAGGAACATCGTCAAATAGGGCGGATAGGATGAGATATCAGCCCATCGGGTGATTTTGTACATGTTGAAGTTGAAAGGCTAAAGATTTGAGTATAGCTATCATGACCCCCCTGTGACTTCTTACTGGTGCTAGCTAAAACTTTTTGCCAGATAGCATATAGTGAATACTTGCTACAACATAGATTCAGAGGATCTATGATGCAGAGTGTCTCTGGCCTCTTTGTGGCTGGTTATTTCTTGCAGCCATCAGGGGGGATTGGTTGGCTTAACCCCAGATTTGCAATGGTTTTGATACGTAATAAGGAGCTTAGTCGGGAACCCCCACCGATAATTGACATTATGCTCCTTCAAAATTGCAGTTATTTGCACAAATTCTTTCCTCCTTTGAGATGTCGCTGCTGAGAGATCTTGGTACAGTGAAATATTAGCGTATGGGGCAGGTAGGGAGCAATTAGAACTGTCTGCCTGCAGTAATCGCTCTTTGATGTGATAGAAATGCACCCTGACCAACACATCTTTGGTAGCCGTGTCCAAGAGGTGTAATGTTTGGGAATTCTGTGGGCTCTGTCCAGCAGCATATCCGTGGAGTCAGATCAAGGATGAGCTGAAGGAAGAGCTGATGTGGATATGCGACTAGATCTATTTGCTTAAAGGAGAAGTCCAGCCTGAGCTTTTTAGGCGGGGCTTCTCCTAAGGGTCCCAGGAGTGCAATTCGTTTTGGACTCATGTGACCTGTTAAAGAGAGCCGTCTGAAGTATGCTCTCCGCTGATGTCACTGCCATAAGTCAAGGCAGCGCGCTATCCAGACTTCCAAGTCTGGATCCACCAGCTGCCTTGATTGATGGCAGTCTCAGCATCTCAGTGAGCATGTAGGAGCAGAGAGGAGAGACGCTGACTGACAGTCATCAGCTCTCCTCTAGTGGATCTTTGAAAACCGAGCCATCGGTGGTCTCAGTGCAGAGACGGTGGGGGACAACTGCATCATCAGTCTGATGCTCCATCCACAAAGGTAAGTATGAATCTTTAATAAAAAAAACATACTTCTCTTTTAACAGCCTCAGAGATTCCCCTAATTTTGAGGTTGTTGCGGCAGAAATGATTCTCAAGGTCCGCCACCTTAAGCTGAAGTTAAGGATCATTTCCAAGTGCATCCACCATCTCATCATGCACTTTGACAACTTCCCTCATTTGAAATTGAATATAACAGTGTGATCTTCAAAGGAATCAATGCGAATTGTCAAATGCGAGTTAGAAGAGCGTAACTTCTGCTGTAATCCTGCTTTTAAGCAGCATCCCTTTAAATGAGGATTCTGAGGCTGGGGCATCAGAGAAAGGGAATGCAGCTAGTGGTGCTATATTCTCTCTTTCTATCTCCATCCTCCTCACTCAAAATATTACAAATCCCTCTTACTTATTAACTATCTCTCTTATTTTTCAATACACTAATCATACACCCCTTACCTACATCCAAACACCCCCCCCCAAAAAAACCTACTTAAACCAAATCTTAATAAACACCCCAAAAACCCCCCACACAAAAACCACAACAACCACCCACAACACCCACCCCCCCCCCCCCCCACCCCCCACCCCCCCCCCCCCCCCCCCCCCCCCCCCAACCACCACCACCCCCCCCCCCCCCACACACACACCCCCCCCCCCCACACCACCCCCCCCAAAAGCAATGAAAAACACAAGCAGCTACACAAATAAAGCAATCAACACAAATCAACATCAAAAAAAACCCCCCCCCCCCCCCCCCCCCCAAAAAATATTAAAAAAAATATAAATTATTTATATATTTATATATTCCTTAAATGAGGATTCTGAGGCTGGGGCATCAGAGAAAGGGAATGCAGCTAGTGGTGCTAAATACTTAGGAGTCATGTCAGCTTGTAATTCTGAAGAGGCTGCCCAGTGATACTTCTTGGATTGAGGAGGCTTGTGGTGTTAGTGTGCAGGTATTATAGCCACCCTCCTACCTCTGTCATGGGTGGGAATTGTAGAAGCTTCCTCTGAGGTCTCTTCCATAGCTTCCAGGTTCTCCTGCTCAGGGTCTGGTGGTGTGTGTGAGAGAACGGCTGTGTTTTCCTCAATGCCATCTTTGTTTCTTCCTCCCACTGGCAGCATGAAGTAGTGGGTGAGTCAGCGCAGCATGACGCTTGAGTTTTCTTACAGGACATAGCCTTCTAGATGCCCACTGTCTCCCCCTCCTTCCTGGAGGTAATCGCAGAGGATTAAGTTGCTGCTAGCTGCTGCTGACACCCTCAGTAATGCAGAGGAGCCAGTTCAAACAGCCATCACGCTCTGCAGCCAGGACAGGCCCCCTCGTTAAAGCGTTATTTATCTGATTGGTATAATGTTTGTTTTATCTGGTGGTCAAATATGCACTGTAGCCAGCCAAGCTCCAAGTTCTGCTGAAATTTTCAGGAATGCATTCACAGGTGCCAACTTGAGATAATTGGTATTTACTTGTTTGGTAGAGGGAAGCATACACTGGGACCTTTTGTGTTTATCTGCTGTTGCTGCTGTTTACTGTCAAACATACATAAGAACTTTGACTATAGAGGATCTGTACTTATCTTATAATCTGAGATGTGCATGGAGACCATTGATTATGAATACTACCAATTCCTAAAGGTACACAGCGACAACTAAGTATTATCTTTAAAGGATTATCTTGTTTCACTGAACTTCCTTTTTTACAAATGTTTGTGAGTTGTTTCAATAAATTTGTATAAGTATTTGAAACCAACTTACACATGGTTTCTTTAGGCCAGGGAAATACTGGGAGTTTCCTGGTGGGCCGATGGCTCAGTGGGCTAGTTTCAGTAACAGCCAGTGGCTTTGCTAGGGGGTGGCTTTTGGGGCTATAGCCCCGAATCTGGGGCCCATAGCCCCGAGTCCCTAACCACAGGGCCGCTGCCCACTACTGGGCCATGGCCTCTATGCAGCCATGCGGCGGGCAGCATGGGAGAGCTGGAGAACAGGCAGACAGCACGGGAGAGAGGGGCGGGAGAGAGAGCAGAGAGATTACATAATTTCTCACCGCCCACCCTGCATCACCACTGTTCCCGCCTCACTGTGCAACCGAGGGCAGCAGGGAGATCACATCATCGCTCACTACTCGCCCTCTCTCTGGTGACTCTAATGTAAGGACCAGCTGTCTGGGGACCTTGAGGTAAGTAGGGGCTCTCTGGGGACCCTGGTATAAGTGGGGGGTCTCTCTGGTGACCCTGATGTAAGTGGGGAGCTCTATGGGGACCCTGATGTAAGGGGAGGCTCTCTGGGGACCCTGATGTAAGGGGGAGGCTCTCTGGAGACCCTGATGTAAAGGAGGCTCTCTGGAGACCCTGATGTAAGGGGGAGGCTTTCTGGAGACCCTGATGTAAGGGGGGGGGGGGGGGGGCTCTTTGGGGATCCTGATGCAAGGAAGGGCTTCTCTGGGGACTCTGATGTAAGGGGGCATTCTATGGGGATTCTGATGTAAGGGGGGAACTCTGATGACCCTAATGTAAGGAGGAGGCTCTCTGGGGACCCTGATGTAAGGAGGGGGTCTCTCTGGGGACCTTGATGCAAGGGGAGGCTCTCTAAGGATTCTGATGTAAAGGGGAGCTCTCTGGGGACCCTGATGTAAGGGGGGCACTCTGGGGACCTTAATGTAAGGGGGCTCTCTGGGGACCCTGATGTAAGGGGGGCTCTCTGGGGATTCTCATGTAAGGCGGGCTCTCTGGGGACCCTGATGTAAGGGGGGCTCTCTGGGGACCCTGATGTAAGTCATTCATTAAAATCATGTCATTCTAAAGGCATCTGTAATGTTGGAATGCATCTTTTTCTTTTTTCTTTTTTAAAAGCCCTTTATACTTACAGTGTAATGTTTTTACTTTTTTTGTGCAATTGCGTACAGTTTATATAATGTTTATGTCCATGTTTGCAAAATTAAAGTGAGCCAGTCTGGATGAAGTTTTGGGCCAAATTTATGTCCCCAGTCCAGCCCTGCTTTATGGTCACTACTTACCATTGTCTTGGAGAAGAATGTGGCATGAGGCATTCAGAATGTACTTATTTTTAATGAAGTGGACTGGGGCATTCTGGATGCACCCTACTAAGCCAGTCAGGAATGGGGGGAGGGGTTATACTATATCACCTATGGGGTAAAAGGTTTAAATTGGGGGAGGGGGAATCCTCGGGCGTGGCCTGGACGGAGACTGAGATGGCCGCTTGACTTGTGAGCTCCTGCGTGCCCGGGACATCCTAGCCTTTTAAACGGGAGCCTACTGCACCTTCCCTGCTATGCACAGGACCACTAGGAGCTCGTCCACCCCCCGCACCCCCAGAGACCCCCATACTCACCTGGGGAGGAACATCCCCGAGATTTTTCGGGCCCAGAAATTACAGGCCCTCGCTCCACCACACGTGCCGCCACAGGCCCAAGCCGCGGTCTCGCCTGTCAGACCACCAGCTATCCTCATGCCGGGAGCGTCCTCCCCCAACCCCAGCGGGGCTCTACCCCCCAGTCTTTTCGACTTAGAAAAGGTCGCCTCGGACATAAAAAGTACAGTTACAGCGGCGATTGCAGATCTAAGGACAGACCTCCTGGCCGTGGCCCACCGCATTGATAGTGTGGAACAGACATCACAGACGCACGCGGCAGCCATCCGCCAGGTACAGTCTGCCTACGACTCTCAGTTAACACAAGTATTCGAACTCCACAGACACGTGGAGGACTTGGATAATAGGGGACGGAGGCATAACATCAGGGTAAGAGGAATCCCTGAAACTGTGGAGCCGGGCGCCATTCAGCAAACCATCAGCGCTGTCTTTAATGATTTGATCGAACGCCCAGCAGACTCCCCCATTGATATGGAAAGGGCACACCGCGCTCTCCGTCCCCTCCCCCGAGATAACGAACCCCCCAGAGACATAATATGCTGTATTGTCAACTTCCCCCTCAAAGAGGAAATTCTTCGCAAGGCAAGGGAAAGGGGGCGCATACTCTTTAATGGAACTGAGGTGAAACTTTTTCAAGATCTTTCCCAAATCACCCTCCAGAATAGGAGAGCGCTCCTGCGGGCAAGGAATATACAATACCGTTGGAAATTCCCATTCGGTCTTTCAGCATCCGCCAGGGGGCGCTCCGCACTACTCCGCACGCCGGAAGACCTTCAAGCCTTCTGCGACCAGCTCGACCTACCCAACATCGAACTTCCGGAGTGGTACGCGCTCTATTTCCCAGTGGAACCTTGGCTTCCAGTATCCCTCAACCCGTCGCCGAAAGCCGCCCGCCAGAGATCAAGACGACGTAGACCAGACCCGATGTCTCCGAACGCCCGCTCTTCACGCCGAGACCTGCACCAACGCAGCCCGTCACCTCCCCACATGTGATGCACTCCGCTAGATGAATGAACGCCTGCTTCTCGATCTGCTCGTTTCGGACTGTGAGTAACCCTCTACACCCCCCACATGATCCTCCCCTGATCCTACCCCATCAGGGACCCCCCGAGACTTTCCTTGCCCCCTCTCCCACCCTCACCCCCCTGCCCTTGGATACGGATCCCCCGCCATGGACCGCGCTGTGATAGACCGGCCTTGCTGAAATATTATCCCTCCCCTGCATGCTGTCCCGACCAGGGAACCTCAGGACAATGCCTCTCAGGCACGCGGATGCCATATCACCCCATCGCAAGCTGACACCCTGGGAACTCTCCCTTGCACTCACATCCTATTAGCGGTGCATCTTGAACCCCACCAGAGCAGAGACTCACAATTTTTCTTGCCCCGCAGCACACACCCTCCACGCTGGAAGGCTGCCTCATGCCCGCTAGGATGGGATTTCTTCTCCTCAGGAATGGGTGCCGAACTCAGGGACTAAGCGTTTTCCCCCTTGTACCAGCCCCCCGTTGGGGACTTCACCCCGTGGAAGGTCACCAGATAAGTGGACTCAGGATGCTGCCACCCACCTCTGGTCTCCAACCTGTTGTACCACAGCCTTGAGATACAGGCCCCTCCCCTGTTTTGGGGACCCACACCCGCTCTGACTTCAGATGTCTTGCCATGGCCCTACATCCCTAATGCTGAAAACGCATCCACTTCCCCACAGGCAATGTATTGGTTCTAGTATCTGATGCCTCCTCTGATCCCATTGTGATTTATGCACTTTTAAACGATTTCATTTATGCGTTTCTCATGTCTGGTCTTTAGCTCCGGCCTGCTCTCTGCCAGCCCCTTGTGCTGATCCGGTGGAAACAGGGCTTGGTCCAGTGCGACCAAACGATGTTGCCACACGTCAAGACCAGGAGCGCCTCTACCCTCATCTCAGACTATCACCAGGTACCAAGATAACTCATCTCCCCCTTCCTCCCAAAAGCCTCTCTCTAATACAGGAATTTACCCCCTACCCTCACAATCCTCCCCTCCTGTTTTCCCTTCCTCTTTCCCACCCCCCCCTTTTCCCCCCCCCCATCTTCTCTCCCCCCCCTCCCCCATCCCCCCCCCCCCCCCCCCTCCCCCCCCCCCCTCATCCTCCCCCCCCCCCTCATCCTCCCCCCCCCCCCCCTCCCCCCCCCCCTTCTCCCCCCCCCCCACCCCCCCCACCCCTCTCCTTCTCCCCTCCTCTATCCCTTCCGTTCCCAGCCTGCCTTCCTTCCCCTACCTCCCCCGTCCTTCCCCCTCCCCCTCCTCCCTACCTTCCTCCCTTCCCCTCTCCCTACCTCCCCCCCCTCCCCCCTGACCCCTAGCCCCCCCATTCCACATTTTCCCCCCCATGTCCCCTACACTTCCAATACTACCTTAGGCCAGGTTGTGCCTGATTTGGTATGGAACTGCTTCTCCCCGAGGGCTCTTCTCACAGGATGTTATTAACATAAGTACTAGTTTAATGTTCAGAGTTTTAGTTCTTCTTTTTTTTTTTTTTTTTTTTTTTTTTCTCTTCTTGCAGGCAATGTTTAATTGAATTACCTAGGCCTTGTGAGCGGGCTACAGTGTAATATTAGAACGTTTCCCTCCTCAGGATGTATTTTTCTTGTTTGTAACCTTGTAATAGTACATGACATGAGTGGACCTCTTACATAGGTTTTTCCCCATAATGGTAGGCTCCCCATTACGCTACATTGACTCCTATCTCAGATAGGAACCTGCTCCCTTACTCTCTGGACTCCCGGGCCGCAGCCACGCTGTGGTTCCCGTTCAAACCGTATACCCCCACACGGCACTCTCTTGGAGACGTCGCCGACACACCAGGAACTCCTCTTGGATCCTATAGGTGGATAGTTAAACTACCTCCACCCCTGGTACATCCTCTCTCTCTATCTCTTTCCCCCTTCCAAGCTAAGCCTCTACGCTCTTCTTCCCTCCTCCTAGTCACCCTCCCCTCGAATCCCCATCCACTTTACACCCTCCTCTGTCCCTCTAACCCCCCCTCCCTCTCACTCCCCCCCCCCCCAACCGGCCCCTCACCCACTAACCCCCTGATTCCGCCCATCCTCGTCTCTATTCCTGACCACCCCTAGGGGAGTGACCCTCGCCCTCACCTACCCATTACGCTGAGCCCTGCTGCCCTACCAGGTGTTTACCCCGACCAACACCTACCTCCCCCAAAATGGAAAAAAGTAACCCACTGACTTTGAAATGCCTCTCTCTCAACGTGAAAGGCCTTAACATCCCAGAAAAGAGATCGCAAACACTCTCCGCTCTCTCCAAGCACAAAGCTCATTTCATTTTCCTACAGGAAACTCACTTCCGTTCCGATGCCATACCTAAGCTCTCCAACCACATATACCGCACAGCCCTACACGCCACCAACCCCGATGCTAAGTCGAAAGGCGTATCGATCCTTATCTCAAGGCACGCAAACTTTCTCCTGACTGACTCCCTAGTGGACCCAGCAGGCAGGTATATATTTCTTAAAGGAACATACGCCTCTAAACCAATCACACTAGCTAATATTTACTGTCCCAACGAACACCAAGTATCTTTTTTCCGCAAAACATGTGCACTTTTATCTTCATTTCAGAGTGGCTTAGTTCTCCTGGGTGGGGATTTCAATGTCCCCCTAAACCCCCTTCTTGACACGTCAACGGGCTCGTCCTCTCTCACCTACGCGGCATTACGCCAAATTAAGGCCCAACTCCAGACTCTGAACCTACATGACGCTTGGCGCATCCTTTACCCCTCATCCAAAGATTACACCTACTTTTCATCCCCCCACCAAAAATACTCCAGAATTGACTTCTTTTTTCTATCCCAGACCGACCTGTCTGCCTTGAGCCAATCCTCCATCGAACCTATGTTCTTGTCAGATCATCACCCCATCACGGTCACTCTATCATTTCCGGAAACGTGTCCCAAAACAAAAATTTGGCGGTTTAACCCTTCCATACTACAGGACCCAGTCTCCCTTGAACTCATACGCTCGCGCATCAAACTATACTTTCAGGAAAACACTAGCCCAGACATCTCCCCCATAACCCTCTGGGAAGCGCACAAGTGTGTGATACGGGGCGAATTAATCACCTTGAACTCGCAGTCCAAAAAACTTCACCAAGAACGGGTAAACACTCTCCTCAAGAAACTGAAAACACTGGAACTCTCCCATAAGCAGACACAGGCTCAAAACACACTACAGGACCTGACCCAAACCCGCTTACTCCTTACAGAAGAATTAGGGAAACGCACGAGACGACGCTACATTCTCGGCCAACGAATCTTTTACGAGCAGGGCAATAAGAGTGGACGCCTACTGGCACGCTCAGTCCAGAATGCTAAATCCTCCTCTACCATTCACTCTCTGCGAGATTCCAAAGGCCTCACCTTAGCCAAGAGTGAAGACATAGCGAAAGAATTCGAGACTTTCTACCATAAACTTTATAACCTCCACCCCTCTCTACCGCCCCGATCCTCAGGTGACACCCGCCAAACACTTATAGAAGACTTTATAACCCAACACGGCCCCAAACCCATATCCCCCCAACAGGCACAATCCCTGGAGGGACACTTTTCGCCTCTGGAATTGGAGTCTGCGATGAAACAGATGAAAATAGGCAAGAGCCCTGGCCCTGACGGCTATACCCTTCAGTATTACAAATCTTTTGCAGATGCACTCACTCCGAACCTACTACAGACCTTCAACACCCTGTCCATACCCCAAGACCGACCGAACAGACTATTAGAGGCGCACATAACCGTGATCCCCAAGGAGGGTAAAGACCCCCTCCAAGTAGCTAACTATAGACCAATATCACTTCTCAATGTCGATATTAAACTCTATGCAAAAATTATCGCTAATAGACTACTCCCTCTGATTCCCGATCTTGTTTCCACCGACCAGGTGGGTTTTGTCCCGGGCAGGGAAGCCCGTGATAATACTATCCGAACCCTCAACCTCCACCACTGGCTCACATCGTCCAAATTCCCGGGATTTCTCCTTTCACTTGATGCGGAGAAGGCGTTTGACAGAGTGGCCTGGGTCTATATGCAGGCAGTCCTGAAAGGCATCGGCCTTGCAGACCGAATGCTTACCTCCATAATGTCATTATACTCCAGCCCCTCTGCTGCGGTGAGAGTTAACGGCCACCTGTCAAACGCCTTCCCCATCAACAACGGTACGCGTCAGGGATGCCCCCTCTCTCCTCTGATCTACGTCCTCTCCCTAGAACCCCTCCTGAATAGACTTAGGGCGAATCCAGATATAAAGGGACTGCTGGTCAAGGACAGGGAATTTAAAGTAGCTGCCTTTGCAGACGACATCCTTCTTTCTCTTACAGCCCCACGCACATCCCTACCATCTCTCCTCCTTGACCTTAAAGCCTTTGGCTCCATCTCGAATCTTAAAATTAATTATTCCAAATCCCATGCCTTAAATATCTCCCTCCCCACCCAGGAAGTCACGCATTGCCAAGAGGCCTTCCCATTCCACTGGGAAAAGACTGCCATTACCTACCTCGGGATTCGGATCCCTGCCTCCCTCTCGGACCTTTATTCCCTAAACTTTCTCCCTGCCCTGACTGAAGCACAAAATCATCTTAAAGATTGGACATCACTCAATGTTTCCTGGTTTGGTCGAGCAGCTCTGATCAAAATGATCATACTCCCACGCCTATTATATATAATTCAAACCATCCCAATGGCTATCCCAAAGGGATTTTTTTCCTCATACAGGAGGGCTTGCTCCACCTTCCTTTGGAAAGGTGCCCCCCCCCAGAATCAAATACACCAGACTCACACTTCCTAAATCTATGGGGGGCATAGCACTCCCGGACCTCTACAAATACTACATAGCATGCCACCTCACGAGAATAGCCGACTGGAACATCCACTCCCATGCGAAAGTTTGGGTCTCTCTCGAAAATGCGTTCTCACCTACCCCACTACATCTCCTTCCATGGTTACTCCCAGGACAGTGGCCCACGACCTTATCCGCACACCCCTTTATCTACACCTCTTTGATGCTCCTCAGGAAGCCCCAAGCTAGCAGACTTCTAGCACCCTCCCCCGGTCCATTGACCACACTGAGAGGAAATCCAGACTTTCCGCCAGGGGAAAATACCTCTTTCCTTAAACAGGAATGGCCCTTCCAAGAAGTCCTTGCTACCCACTTCTTCCCCGGAGGTAAGCTTGCTTCAGTGGAAGATCTCAGGAATATCTCAAACACCTCACTCTTTTCTTTCTGGACCTATAGGCAAATCTGCCACTTCCTCTCCACGCATTCCAGATCTGCCAACTGGACGAGACACCTCACCCCGTTTGAGACTCTTTGTCACAATAAGGTTCCTCAGCGGCACCTTATTTCCCTCCTCTACACCCTTCTGAATGAACCTGGGGACCTTCCCCTCTCTCCATCTCAAGAGTCTTGGAACAGGGACCTATCTCATCCCCTGACGCCCACAGAATGGACTAGAGTATACGAATACACACATAGGGGCTCCTTGAATATTGCCATCCAGGAGAACGGATACAAAGTGCTCACTAGATGGTATAGAACGTCGTCCCTTCTACACAAGTTTTCACCATCTACCCCCAACACGTGCTGGAGGTGCAATATTGAAGTTGGGACCATGCTCCACATATGGTGGGACTGCACCCACATTCAAACCTTCTGGAGGGAAGTCCATAGACTCACCTCCTCGATTACCACGTACTCCCTTGACTATACACCGGCACAGTTTCTCCTGCACCACACGTCACTTCCCAGGAAAGCATACTACAAATCCCTCACCATGCACATGATCAACGCGGCTAGAGTCTGTATTCCCAGACACTGGCGTACCACCCAAAGACCCTCGCTTAAAGAATGGTTTCTGACTGTCTCTAGAATCTGTGACATGGAGGAGCTGATTCACATTTCCCAGGAGAGAGTGGAGACTTTCTCGACAACATGGGCCTGCTGGTCACACTTCAAAACAACACCCGAATATAAACAGCATATCCCCCCTGACTAGGGCGAAATTCATTCATTCATTCACCCTTTCCATGGTCGAAAGCAATCTGTATGAGTGGTCACTCCCCTAGATGTGCCCTCCCCTACACTCCCCCCCCCCCATACCTATCCCCCTTCCCCATCTCCCTTCCTGACCCCTCCCCCTTCCCTCCCAGACGTGCCCCCCCCTCTAGCCCCCCTCTCTAATTCCCTATGCTTCTCTTTCCTTTCTCTTCTATCTCTATCTTACAGGTGCCTTCCATTAGGTACCTAGCACACCAAAGAAATTAGCCAGGATACTCAATAACCGGACTCAAACAATTAAGGCTCCATTCCACTGATTCTCCCACTCCGCAACTATAGAGGAGCTTGTGCTACATTCACGCCTACTAGCGATGTAAAAATTGTACAGCACTTATACTCATTGTGTCTTATTTGTACTATTCTGTACGCTGTTTTTTTTTTTTTCTTGTTCCTGTACTGTATTGAAAAGTTTAATAAAATCTTTATGAAAAAAAAAACAAAATAAAAATAAAAAAAATAATAAAAAAAAAAAAAAAGGGAGAATTTTTTCCTCTGCCGCCTCCACCTGTATTCACCTCCTCCAGCCCCCTCAGCCCTCCCCCCATCCTCCCATACCCTCCAAATATCAACCTCTACCCATGTTGGTTCATCTTTTATTTTCATTATCCCAGGTCTCTACCCATCTTTTCCAAATAGCATCAAATTTGTCTCGACTCCCTCTATGTGTATAAATAAATTCCTCCTTTAACCGCTTCAATACAGGGCTTTTAAAACACCCTTCCTTACCAGAGCATTTTTTGCGATTCGGCACTGCGTCGCTTTAACTAACAATTGCGCGGTCGTGCGACGTTACACCCAAACAAAATTGACGTCCTTTTTTTCCCACAAATAGAGCTTTCTTTTGGTGGTATTTGATCGCCCCTGCGGTTTTTATTTTTTGCGCTATAAACAAAAGAAGAGCGACAATTTTGAAAAAAAAAACACAATATTTTTTACTTTTTGCTATAATAAATATCCCATTTTTTTAAAAAAAAACTATTTTTTTCCTCAGTTTAGGCCGATACGTATTCTTCTACATATTTTTGGTAAAAAAAATCGCAATAAGCGTATATTGATCGGTTTGCGCAAAAGTTATAGCGTCTACAAAATAGGGGATAGATTTATTGAATTTTTTTTTTTTTTTTTTTTACTAGTAATGGCGGCGATTTGCGATTTTTTTTTTCATGACTGCGACATTGCGGCGGACACTTCGGACACTTTTGACACATTTTTGGAACCATTCACATTTACACAGCGATCGTTGCTATAAAATTGCAATGATTACTGTGTAAATGTGACTGTCAGGGAAGGGGTTAACACTAGAGGGCGCTGGAGGGGTTAATGTGTGTCCCTAATAGGAGTGATTCTAACTGTAGGGGGAGGGGACTTAAGGGGAGGAGACCGATCATGTGATCCTCTGTACTGGGATCACATGATCGGTCTCCTCCCCGCTGACAGGACGTGGAGCTGTGTGTTTACACACACAGCTCCACGGTCCCGCCCGGTCCCGTTGTTTTAACGGGCAATCGCGGGTGCCCGGCGGACATCGCGGCCGCCGGGCACTCGCACCGGGTCCCGAGCGATGCCGCGGGCGCGCGCGCGCGCCCCCCCAAGCGGCCGGGAATCCGAGGACGTCATATGACGCCCACCCAGGATGGTAGATCCACCTTGTGGGCGTCATATGACTATAGGCGGGTATTGAAGTGGTTAATATAGTTTCTTTTATTTGTGTTCTCCATTCTTCAACCGTCGGAGGATATATAGATATCCATTTCTGGGCTATTAGTTTTCGTGCCTGAAATAGGCCTCTCGTCAGTGCGGTATGGATATTTTTTGAGATATTTGGTTCCGCCACTATATTTAATAAGCATAGATTTGGATCTAATAACATTTCTATTCCTAGTACACTATTTATATTTTGGATTATATCCTGCCAATATCGATGGAGTTTGGGACATCTCCACAACATGTGTATTAAATTAGCCGGTGCGCCACTACATCGAGGGCATAAAGGGGACTCTCTGCGTTTCCACTTAAATAATTTCTCAGGTGTATAGTATGATCTATGCGTAATAAAGATTTGTGTTAGTTTTTGAGTATCCGACAGTGATACCTTTGGGATCGCAGACAAGACCTCCGACCACTGAGCATCAGTCAGTGCTCCCAGGTCTCGCTCCCATTGCTTCTTAGCCGGCACCTCTACCTCTTCCTCAAATTTTTTCTGCATTATCTCATAAATTTTAGATATAAGTCCCTTCTTTTGGCCCCTTTTCTTCAACAGTGTTGTTATTTTGGATTCGTTAAGCATAAATACAGATGTACGGGCCTGGACATGAAAGGCATGTCTAAGCTGGAGATATTGAAAGAACCTTTTACCTTTTAATAAATTCATTGTTTTTACACAGACTACACTAAGAGCCCTAGCACTTGTTTTTTTCTGCTCTATCTTGGAGCCCCGAAATTAGCATAGGTGAGAAAGCTGGTGTCTGACTCTGGAACAAAGCTCATCACTTTCACAGTATATATGTGTGCATGCGTGGTAAATAAGTAAGTACCAACATTTATCCAGATATGATCAGCTTATGATTACCCCTTACCCATTACCCCTTCTGATTACCCCTTACTAGGTTACAACTTTGATAATTACACTTTTTTCACAAAATGTCACAAATGCTCATATGTAATGTGAGATATAGCATAAATGTATACATAAGTAGATCTGTGTTATACCTTTTATGAGGCTATTGGCCATATGAGAATGCCAATCAGCCATATGAAAATGCTAATCTGTGTGAATTGTATACCCAGAACAAACACTCAGTCAATAAAGTCAAAGTGAAGTTTCAATTCCTGATGTACACACCTATCTCTGGTCAGTGAGGCTAAAATGCACTGAAGCCTGAGGGTCAGCATGAAAGACCGTTATCAATTTCTAAAGGAGATCAGCATTGGCAGCCCCAGTATCTACCTTGTGACAGGTTTCTACTAAGATTACAAGTCTGATGGCTCTTCTGACAGTAACCACCGTAAAATGTACCTTTCCTTTCATTTTATTTCCACCTTTTCTGTCAGTTACTGAAATCTGTAAAGCAGAAACTCTTTCAATCAAAGTCAGTTTGGATAAGAGCTGTTTAGACTATCCAGTTTAAGGGTTTGCAACACAAGTGTAATGGTAATCGTGATATGGAGTGATGGATTGTTCATAGAATAAAGTGAATTTAAGTTACCCTATATTAAATACAGTCATCAAAGGTGCTCAACTGCTCATTTTGAATTTATAGTCATATTATAGCTCAGACATGTGATTTGGAATACACTCAACATATTTCCGTCATTATGTTAGAGAGAGAAAATTGTACTGCATGGCTTCATGGCAGAATAGGACATTACTCTGCAAAGAGAGGACACAAATCAGGAAAATCGAAAAATCTGTTGCCTTGAATTAATGAGTTCAATCTATTTTTGTTTGTTTATGTCGCATCCCTTAACCTACATACTGGATTTAAAACTCCTTAAAAGTATGGCCAATAAACAACTTCTAGTTTTACAGTCATGCACTTTATAGACTTTTTTTGATAAAGGCAGGTAGGGATTTGTTGTTTAAAACTGATTATTCTGTGTTGTATGAAACACTTTTGGTATTTACTAGAAATTAAAAAGAGAACAGAGAGAGCTATAGCCGTTTAAACCTTAAAGTAGTATTTAACCCTATTCATACCCCATCACTTACAATGTACGTTTTTCAATGCTGCTGGCTTCTATTCTTACAGCGCTCCTTCTCTGAACTTACAGTCTTCAGCAAACAGTTAATAGTGGACAGTGAAGTTTCCAGTCAGTCTGTTAGCTTGGGGAAGGGAGAAGGAGAAAGGAGCAGGGGAGTGCCTTGCCGTTCTAGTAACAGGGCTGTGTATTTCTATTGATACTCACAGTGTAGGAAGAAGCATCTCTAGTCCCTGTATACAAGGGTGGCTCATAGGATGCTGCAAGACAAAGAAGATATCTTGAAACAGGAAACCTGGAGCAGAAGTAATGACCAAATTAAACAAGAAAATAGGCAAAGATTAAAAGATAAAGTCTTATACTCAGTAAGTTATTAAATCAGCTGCTGAAAGTGCTTGAAAACTGAGGGCTTAAAGTGTTGGTTAACCCAAAATTAAACAGCACAGTGCTTGTGCACCATGGTCAGAGTACATCCCTCCGTCATCTGCAGCCCTGCTCTCAGCTCTCCTCTCTCCCCCTCACACCCTCCTCCCTGCCTGTCAGCTCTGGGTCTCTGTCTTTGCCCTCCGCTGCTATTTGCAAAATAAAAAATAATACATGCTCACTGCCAGCCCCTCTAGTATAGCCTGGTTTAGCACACTGTATTGTTCTTTTATAAAAACAAGACTTGTAAATACCTGTTTAGCACGATCTTCAGGCCGATCATGTGAATCTCTGTCGGTTTCCAGGGCTACTGCAAGAGGGGCTGAACGGCCATGTGACCTCCCCAGATGACGTCAGAGGGAGATCTTGGCCCCTCCTGCAGAAGCCATCTATTGGTGCTATACAGTGGCTGTGATTCATGTGTCCGGCCTGAAGATCAACAGGTATTTACATGCCTATTTTTTTTATAAAATACTAATACAATGTGCTATGCCAGGCTCTAATAGAGGAGCTGGCATAGACTTAAATGAATGGGTTAACAAACACTTTAATGTCCCTTTAAAGTGAATTTACAATAATCTTTAGCAATCTCCACAATCAGTGTCTTTCTTCAGTGGAAACTCCCAGTTAATACAGTTAGAAGATCCAAAGGCAGCTACATTTATATGCAAAACAGTCTTGGCTGTACCCCCATTTCCTCTGCCAGAGCTGTCCTACTTGTCCTTTAATTTGGTGGTTGGTCTTATTGTGTGAACTGCCCAGGTTATTATTTTTCAGTGATATTTTATGGCTTTTACAAAATAAAACATTGTCATAAACAGATATTGGTGTTATTAGTAAGGGGCTATGGTTAGTATTATACAATTATACAGAAGGGGCTATTCAGGGTTTTATATAAAATTAGATTACACAAACTGCATATTTTTTTCACACTTCACTTTACATCAGTAAACTGCACTTTTTTTCAAAACCTTGCAAGGCAATGGCATAATGTGCTAGTATGCATTGCATACTAGCACATTATAAAATACTTACCTTAGAATGAAGCCCTCCAGCGGCACACTGTCACTGTTGACAGGGCTTCCTTCTTCACCCGGTCTTCCTTCTGGGTTTGCATCCTCTGGCCGTCTAATTGGACATGTTGCTATGACGTCACACTGCACATGCATGTGGGAGTCCCAGACTGCGGCATGGAGCTCTGAAGGGACGACACAAGTATGCCATCACCGGCTACATTCAGTGTGAATATTTCCTAAACAGTGCAAGTTTAGGAGATATTCCCTGTACCTATAAGTAAGCCTTATTATAGGGTTACCTGTAGGTACAAGTCAGAAAGAGGGTTTACTTCCACTTTAAGTACTGCAGGTAGACTATTAGGTTATCATTTAGGGAAGTATATTTAATTGCAAAAAAAATCATTGTTTGCATCCACACACTGTTTGCAGCAGATGATTTAAGGACCAGGTAAGCATTCTTGGCTTTCATGACCCGTTTTCCCTCCTGCAAAAAATAAACACACCCCATGTCATGGATTTTAATTTGTCACAGCAGTCCCTTTATAAAGATAACATTTTACTGTAAAAATACTTAAACATCAATAAAAATATTTAAACCGAAAATAACATTATATGACCAGCTATACAATAACCAGAAGTTCTCCAACCAGTACAATTTAAATAGGAGATGGTTTTAGAAAGTACATTATTATGAAACAAAATATACAATATCTAGCATTGCTCCAAGCTGCCTTTTTAAACATATGTGTTGTAGAATTTAGGTCTTCAAGAAAGAACACGTTTAATATAAACCACATCATGGAGGGTCTCCTTAACACTCAATGGGATCCCCAACTTCTAAATATAATTATTGTTTGTCTTCCCCCTTGTACCATGCCTCCGTGACAATTTGTTCATCTCATGAAGACCTCCTAACTATATTTCTCCTAATATTCACTAGCCAGTAAATCAATTTCCTTTCTTTTATTAGCTAATTTCTTAAAAATGGACTTCATTCTAGAATATATCAATAAATAAATAAATAAATAAATAAAAGTCAGCAGTTGCAAATACTTTAAACATACACTTAACCAGTCCAGAGATCCAGTGCTGTCCTCAGCTGAGCTGGTTCTTTGCTGATCTTCAGGTCCCTTGTATCCCTATTTTGGATATGGGAAGTTGGCTGTGACTTCCTGGTGCTTCACAGCCAGCTTCCCACTGCTCATCATGCATGATTAATGCTGTAATTTCTCAATAGACCTGCAGCTTCCTGGTACCTGTGACATGTTCCAGAGGGTTGCAGGCATGAACTTCTGTTCAGAAGGCGATCCAAGTAGAAGTGGGAGTGGGTACTTGTTAAAACTAGGTACCAGCTCCCTGAAATAAAAAAAATCAAATACAGTGAAGTTCCGCTTTAACTCTTTCATGGGCTTGCCTCCTGTCCTTAGTTTTGTAGCTCCTTTGTTCATGTTGCCTCATATCCAGGCCTCACTAAAAATAATATTTGCAAACATGCATGCTTTTTACAGAGCAGTCAAAATCTCTACTTGCCAAAGACAATTTAAGGCCTCATACACACGGACGTTTTAAAAAACGGGCTGTAAAGCTAGTAACAACACCTGGAAAAAAAGCAGCGCTAAAAACGCGATTTTATTAGCATTTTGATTTGCCGTCAATGCGTGTTTAACGTTGTTTTTAAGCGTTAAGGCTAAGGCGCGTTTTTTTTAAAAGAACATACCTCTGCTATTTTCCACTCTCAAATTACCCACATAAACATTTTTACAGCTTAAAAACGCTGATGCTAAAAAAACGTCGGTATAGCGTTAATGCACGTTTTTGAGAGCTTTTGAGCGTTTTTGAGCTTTTTCAGCGTCAGCGTCAAAACAGCTCTAATGCTGGAGCCTCTGAAGGCGCTGGTCCTTGGTTTTTTTTGGAGCTTAAAAACGACCATGCCTGTTACAGCTCAAAAACGCTATGGTGTGTATGAGCCCATTGAATAACATGAAGTTGCCTTCTTAAGCAGCAGAAAAAGCTCAAAAAAGCCGCTGTTAAAACGTCCGTGTGTATGAGGCCTAAATTCTTGGAAACGTACTTCTGCACATAGTTCCATATTTCCACATAATTTCCACGTATATGTTTGTAGAAATCTGTATGCATATGATATATTTGCTGTTTTCAAAAAATCTACTATAATTTTTACTTGTGCTGCTGCTTTAACACATAAATCAAAAGGACTGTAATACATTTTATGGATATTTTAATTGATACTTTTTCAATATTGACATTTTAGATATTGAGATGGTGTTGAATCCACCTAATCATTTAATTTTCTATGGTCTGCAAAATCCTCTATTAAATATGAACTATTTAGCTTAACAACTCACTAGCACATAAGTGCACTAGTGCATTTTGCTCTAGTCTGGCCCTTAATGATCCAGCTATTCCACCACTAAGCTGCCTCTTTTTGCCTCTTGCACAGCATATGAAGTCAAGGTCTCAGTTAATGCATACATAACAAACGCACCTCAGTCCTGCTTAGGTTTAATTTGTGGTCATGTTCAGTGGTCACATGCAAAAATACACAAATTCCAAAGTTTAATGAAAACTCCATTAAAGTCAATGTGAGACATTTTTTGAAAATCGATTGTCTCTACTTTCAAAGCAATCCCTGTATAAGAGAATGTCAAAAAATGGCCACGGGTTTTTTTTTTTTGCGCATACGCTGTATGGGCGGAAGCAACCGTGACACGAGCGCTCTAAAGGCCGAGTTTTTGTCGTATTGGTAATTGCTGCTGCTATGGATGTTGATGTTCCCAGCGGAGCCAATAGCAGTGCTAGCAAAAAGCGGTTTGAGGTGAAAAAGTGGAATGCAGTTGCTCTTTGGGCCTGGGACATTGTAGTTGATAATTGTGCCATCTGCAGAAACCATATTATGGACTTGTGTATAGAATGTCAAGCCAATCAAGCATCTGCTACCTTTGAAGAGTGTACTGTGGCATGGGGAGTATGCAATCATGCATTCCACTTTCATTGCATCTCCCGTTGGTTGAAGACTCGACAAGTTTGTCCACTTGATAACAGAGAATGGGAATTTCAAAAGTATGGTCATTAATGGCGTTGACTTTGGGCAAAACATGTTGGCTAATTTAAGGAAAACGTTTAAAGTAGAAACCAACTATGTTCCTTCTCAGCGCTGGACATCTGCTTTTTTGTTTACTTTTTACCCTGTATCCCCCCCTCTTAAAAAAATCCATTAAAGTTATTCCAGCTTAAAAAAATGGCCACGGGGAGCTGGGCACTGCTGGGTGGGACATGTACCAATGCAAACAAAAATTTCAAAAATCACTGATCAGAGGGGAGCAGCTCTGTGAATAAGGTCTAAAGGGAAATATAAAAATGCACAATTTATTTAAATAACATGCTTGGAAGATGGCTATGACTATGAGGTCAAACACCTGCAGGATATGCTGAAGCAAAAGTGACATATGAAAATAATACATTTCCCACTAAATAACATTTCTTTGTCAAACACATGTACACCTGACATGTACCAATGCAATTTTTTATTAACCACTTCAATACCGCTTCATTGTCATATGACGCCCACAAGGTGGATCTACCATCGAGGGTGGGCGTCATATGACGTCCTCGCATTCCCGGCCGTCTGGGGGGCGCGTGCGGCATCGCTCGGGACCCGTGCGAGTGCCCGGCGGCCGCGATGTCCGCCGGGCACCCGCGATTGCCCGTTAAAACAACGGGACCGTGCGGGACCGTGGAGCTGTGTGTGTAAACACACAGCTCCACATCCTGTCAGCGGGGAGGAGACCGATCATGTGATCCCAGTACTGAGGAACACATGATCGGTCTCCTCCCCTTGAGTCCCCTCCCCCCACAGTTAGAATCACTCCTATAGGGACACACATTAACCCCTGCAGCGCCCCCTAGTGTTAACCCCTTCCCTGCCAGTCACATTTACACAGTAATCATTGCAATTTTATAGCAACGAACGCTGTGTAAATGTGAATGGTTCCAAAAATGTGTCAAAAGTGTCCGAAGTGTCCGCCGCAATGTCGCAGTCACAAAGAAAAATTGCAGATCGCCGCCATTACTAGTAAAAAAAAAAAAAAAAAAAAATTTCAATAAATCTATCCCCTATTTTGTAGACGCTATAACTTTTGCGCAAACCGATCAATATACGCTTATTGCGATTTTTTTTACCAAAAATATGTAGAAGAATACGTATCGGCCTAAACTGAGGAAAAAAATATTTTTTTTTTTAAAAAATGGGATATTTATTATAGCAAAAAGTAAAAAATATTGTGTTTTTTTTTCAAAAATGTCGCTCTTCTTTTGTTTATAGCGCAAAAAAATAAAAACCGCAGGGGCGATCAAATACCACCAAAAGAAAGCTCTATTTGTGGGAAAAAAAGGACATCAATTTTGTTTGGGTGTAACATCGCACGACCGCGCAATTGTTAGTTAAAGCGACGCAGTGCCGAATCGCAAAAAGTGCTCTGGTAAGGAAGGGTGTTTAAAAGCCCTGTATTGAAGTGGTTAATTACCGTTTAGCAGAGAGCATTCAAGATTTCACATCTTTATTAAAAGACTTAAACGGCAGTGTTAAAGATATACAATACTTTTAATAGTTGATCCATGTTTGAGCAACGTTGGCTTTTCTTAAACTAGGTCCACTAACAAGTATATTTTAATAAACAGTTCTTCAAGATTTCAGTAGAGCTGTATAAAATGTTTTACTGACAGGGCATGCCTTTTATTTTGCATTCCTGTCCACCCTAGTTATGTAAATGGATGTCCCTGTAGGTAATGTAGCAGAAGATGAGGATTTCTTTATATAGAAGCAGACTGATTCCTCTTTCAACTAGACTCATAATGTGGCTAAAGATTGTTCACTTGGCCACATGGGAGATGCTATCCTTTACCATCAGAGAACTGTATTATCCTGCCTATTTTATGCAGCAAATCCCGGAAAAGTCAACAAGAGTAATCTAGGGTGAAGCTGGATTTATATAGATCTGTTTGCCATCTCCAATAAACAAAATGCTAAATACTAGTGGGTACATGCTTTTTTATTTTACCGTTTACATTATTCTAGCTATCTCTACTGATAGTTTGCTTAAAACATAGTCGGTTATCACAAGCTGGCAATGCAAAAATTCAACAACAATCATTTTGACAGCACAGCGTTCCTACATACTGACAGGGTATGTGTTCTGACAGTGCAGGATTTTTAAGGACACAGCATTTATGAGTTTTTTATGTTTTTAATAGACGCAAGCTTGTATCTTTGTCTTAAACACACATGCAGCTACTTTTAGTATATATAGCCTTCATTTATACATTGCTATCTACCAGGTATGGGATCACCTTTGCTAGTGATTTCTAAAAACATTTTTAGGTGTAGTAGTTTTGGCGGGATGTCTGAAAAACAGACACATGTGATCCTCTCACTTTTTAGGCAAAGACATTAAAATCATAAAAATGTTTTAAAAACTCAGGTAGACACCAGAAGTCCATTTTTTTTTAAAGTGCATACATGGAACAGTTTGGATTTTAAGCAAATACTAACATGGTGCAATATTCTATTATTGGTATTGCCTTTCACATTCTGTTACAGTGTTATTATAATCATAACTTTTATCTTTCAGGTGTGCACTAGACATGTGCACAACAAAAAAATTTTCGTTTCGTTTTTTTTTTCCGAAAAAAATTTGTTTATTTTAGTTTTGTTTTTTTTCGTTTCCGTTGATTCGTAACGATTCGTAAATTCGTAAGTCGTCGGTGTTCGTATTCGTAACGATTCGTAAATTCGTAAATCGTCGGCGTTCGTATTCGTAACGATTCGTACATTCGTAAGAGTTATTTTTCGTTGATTCGTTTTTTCGTTAGTTTAATTTTCATTTATTCAAAATTCGGACGCATTCGTATTTATTCGTACATTCTTAACATTCGTAGATTCGTAATCGGAGCATAATTCATAATTTTATGTAATGTGTATGCTATTATTACATTTTAAGAGACACAGAAAATTACGAATCGAAAAAAAAAGTTACGAATTTTTTCGTTCAATCCATTCGAAGCACGTTAAGCAGCGCCATTGTAAGAGACACGGAAAATTACAAATCAAAAAAAAAATAAAAGTTACAAATTTTTTCGTTCAATCCATTCGAGGCACGTTAAGCAGCACCATTGTAAGTGACACGGAAAATTACCAATTCAACAAAAAAAAAAAAGTTACGAATGTACAAATTTTTTCGTTAATTTTCGTTGTTCCTGTTTTCGTTTTTCGGATTTTCTTCATTCGTACATTCGTTGTTTCTAATTAGTTTTTTCGGTTTTTCGTTGTTTTTCGGATTCGTTCGATTCGAACCATTCGTTAATCGGATTAGTTCGATTCGAACCATTCGTTATTCGTTAAAAAATTTTGCGAATCATTCGTTCATTCGTACGAAAACGAACAAACAAAAATAATGAAAAAAAACAAAAAACAAAACGAATTGCACATGTCTAGTGTGCACCCCTGACAACTGATTGCCTGCCTAAGCCCTGAAAAGAATGCCTTATGTAACCTTCATTGCTTTGCTCCAACTTGACAATATTTACTGTAGACCTGGCAATTGGCTGCTCAGGCACTTTGGTAGGTAGGAGAGGAGATCATATGCTCCCCCATATCTGGATATATTATCTGGATGTATTAGATACCATATTTATCGGCGTATAACACGCGCCGGCGTATAACACCCCAAGTTTAGGAGGGAATTTTAATGAAAAAAACTTTTTAAGGAAAAAAACTTACATTTAAATGCCCATCAATGCAGCCTTATCAGTGTCCATCTGCAGCCTTGCACAGCGTCTATCTGCATGCTTGTCAGTGTCATTTGCAGCCTTGTCAGTTTCCATCTGCAGCCTTGCAGCCTTGTCAGTTTCCATCTGCAGCCTTGCAGCCTTGTCAGTTTTAATCTGCAGCCTCCATCTGCAGCCTTGTCAGTTTCCATCTGCAGCCTCCATCTGCAGCCTTGTCAGTTTCCATCTGCAGCCTCCATCTGCAGCCTTGCAGCCTTGTCAGTTTCCATCTGCAGCCTTCTCAGTTTAATTTGCAGCCTTGCCCATGCTGAAGTTAAACTGCAGTGAAATGTTAGCGTCACTGCATTTTGAAAATGCCGCCGCCGAGATACACAGAGCCGGTCCTGTGTATCTCGGGTCTTCTCGGCTCCGCTCATAGTCCCGCCCAGTCCCGTCCTTTGATGGACATAACTCAGGTCCAATGGCGGGACTGGGCGTGACTGTGAGCGGAGTCGAGTGCCGCCCATATACATCCAATAGCCGAGTGTACTCGGCTAGGCTTGGATAGCTCCACTCACAGTCACGCCCAGTCCCTGTGTTTTGTCCATCATAGGGCGGGACTGGGCGTGACTGTGAGCGGAATTAGCCAAGGATAGCCAAGTATTCTCGGCTATGTATAGATATCAGCGGAACTTGCTCCTCTGCTCACAATCAGTGGGAGATCGACGGGGATCGGCGTATAACATGCACCCGCAATTTCCCCCTGATTTTAAGGGGAAAAAGGTGCGCGTTATACGCCGATAAATACGGTATGTGAAAGAGTTCTAATAGGTGAACAAAGCACGAAGCAGATAGCAGAGTTTAAATAAGCATTAGCAGGAGGGGGGCGCTTCATTGTGAGAGTCTGTCTCTTTGAATATTTAATAAACACATTTTAAATTCCGTATTTCCTTTGTATAATAGCATAGTGTATTCCCTTGCTACCCACCCTTTCCCATGGTGTTATTTAACTAATTTCCCATAATTTGTTAGATTCCCATAATCCCATGAGTTACCAGAAGTCCCTGGGCTCCTGGACACACCCTGGGAATATAAGTTTCCATTATTCACCACACTCTGCAGTCCCAAGAGAACTCATCTGATGAGACAGAAGTCTATGGGCATGAGATCTATGAATGGATTAAGGGCAAATGATTGCAAGGTCTGTCCCCTCCATTCATATATCTTGTTTCTTTCATAGAAGCCATAGTACAGCTTCTATGAGTGGGATAGGCATACGAAAGGGTGGGCATAGTCTGGCACTCTCGATAAGTGCCTACCATAGGTCCATTGTCTCTATTCACTCCCACTGAATAGGACGATTACAGTGGTGCGGGTGGGGGGAAAACTGATGGTGAAAGATTTCAGTGAATGTAGCCAGGGGCATAAGGAACACATCAAATCAATAGTAAGTAATGCCCCTTGTAGTGATGTTTGCTTTTTATTTTGACTAAACTTAGACTTTAACATTGTTATATACTGAATGCATAATCTTTGCATGCATTTATGACCCCGCTTGAACTGTTAACCTTACTTTTGTTGTTTGCTTGTCTTACCTTTTAATGATTGCTGTGGCTGCAATTTGTAGTGTTATGGCTGATTGATTCCCCTATGTCCATGGCTTGCTACAGCTAGCCTGTCACTATTTGCCAAAAGGACAAGACAACTTACTTTTCCTGGTCATGCAGTGTCCAATGCATGTGTTGTTGCCATCTATTGTGTTGCATCACCAAAAAAATCTTCCAGCTGCATGTTGAGGCCTCTGTGTGTCTACGAATGTTGTGCCTGCTTGTATCTGTCAGATCTAATTACAGCACTTATAAAGCACTAGACCGAGAAAGAAAGGGATATGTAATTTGTTCACAGGAAGTGTCAGCACTTGGACTAAAGACAGAGGTCAAGCATTAACTTCTGCATAGTGAACGACTGTAGAATTGCATGTTTTAACCAATAATAGAGAATAACATATTAACCACATGCCGATTAGCGGACGACGATATACGTAGGCACAAAGGCACGGCTGGGCAAATGGGCTTACAGGTTCGCCCCCTTTAAATAGCGGCATTGTGGGCGTGCGCGACCACCCCGTACTCTGCGACTGAGCCCGCGGGTCCCGCAGACTTGATGTCCGGAGCGGCAGAACGGGGAGATGCCTATGTAAACAAGGCATTTCCCTGTTCTGCCTAGTGACATGACGGAGATCTACTGCTCCCTGTCATTGGGAGCAGTGATCACTGTCATGTCAGTGGTAGCCCATCCCGCCCACAGTTAGAATTACTCCCTAGGACACACTTAACCCCTTGATCGCCCGCTAGTGTTTATCTCCTTCCCTGCCAGTGTCCTTTACACAGTAATCAGTGCATTTTTTTAGCACTGATCGCTGTATAAATGACAATGGTCCCAAAATAGTGTCAAAAGTGTCCGATGTATCTGCTATAATGTCGCAGTCATGATAAAAATCGCAGATCGCCGCCATTACTAGTAAAAAAAAATATTAATAAAAATGCCATAAAACTATCCCCTATTTTGAAAAACGCTATAACTTTTGCGCAAACCAATCAATAATCACTTATTGCGATTTTTTTTTTTTACCAAAAACATGTAGAAGAATATGTATTGGCCTAAACTGAGGAAAACATATTTTTTTATATATTTTTGGGGGATATTTATTATAGCAAAATGTAAAAAATAATGCATTTTTTTCAAAATTTTTGTTTATAGCGCAAAAAAAATAAAAACCGCAGAGGTGATCAAATACCACCAAAAGAAAGCTCTATTTGTGGGAAAAAAAAGGATGTAAATTTTGTTTGGGAGCCACGTCGCACAACCGCGCAATTGTCAGTTAAAGCGACGCAGTGCCGAATCGCAAAAAGTGCTCTGGTCAGGAAGGGGGTAAATCCTTCCGGGGGTCAAGTGGTTAAATACAGTATATCTTATTTACATATCTGTAACACCACTAGGTGTTTACATGGTTAAAAAAGTATTAATTTTGATATCTGAATATGCAATTGATGCATATCACAGCACGCAAAACTAGGCAACATTTTAGAAAATGCTCTGATGACTTTACAGATAGCCAGAGTTTTCAATAGTTAAATGGCATTCCCTAGCACTGTCCATATTATTCCATTGTCTCTACTGACAGGTACCTAGCAATTAAAGTACATTGAGAACAATTTGCAGATATTCTGATTGTGGTTCATGAGTTAAAGCTCAATGCATATATGAGAGCTGTTTAACTTGCTAAAGGAGTAGCATTTCTTCCCATCCACTCCTGACATTTGCACAGCCCTGACTGGAACAAAATGAGATTTAATTAACTGTATTTTCATTTCCACTTACAGGTTACCTACCCACTCCTACCCTTTGACTGGACAATTAAAGTGGAAGCAGCCAAATGTAACTCTTCTCTCTCCTCCTATCAGTGTGTATTCTTTCACATCTCATTTGTTTGCCAACTTCTCTGAGCTTTGCTGTACAGGGACTGCAAAAGTTTGCTATCAGGCCCAGTTCAGGTACCTAGATAGCTTGATGTAGTAATTATTACAGAGTTGCATTAATTTGTGGTATTTTATAGCTACCTGGAGTTCAGCTTTCAAGAAGGTTATACTGACCTTCAGAGCTGTGTACAATCTCATTGAATATTACTACTACTATTAATGGGATGCAGCATTAAAGTCTATCACTAGCCAAAACCTTTAGTTTTTTCATTTCTTCATACATTAGGGAGTGCATAAAACCCCTGTAGTTTTTTTTTTTTTGTAATGCAGTTTGTGTCCCTGACAAGAAAAATGACCCTATTTGACCTGGGGACCATTGTCTCCTGAACAAGTAGTAATACATGTTCCTATGAAAACTAAATAAGGGAAATTTTAGAGATTTCCACTAGTAATGAGGGAATTGCCTTGGGTTTGGTTCACTGGACATTAGACATGTGCACAACAAAAAAATGTGTTTATTTTCGTTTCGTTTTTTCAGTTTCTGAAAAAAATTTGTTTATTTTTGTTTTGTTTTTTTCGTTTAATGATTCGTACATTCGTAAGTCGTCGGTGTTCGTATTCATAACGATTCGTAATTCGTAAGTCGTCGGTGTTCGATTCGTAACGATTCGTACATTCGTAAGAGTTATTTTTTTCGTTGATTCATTTTTTCGTTCGTTTAATTTTCGTTTATTCGAAATTCGACGCATTCGTATTTATTCGTACATTCGTAACATAGTAGATTCGTAATCGGAGCATAATTCATAATTTTATGTAATGTGTATGCTATTATTACATTTAATAATTTACGAATCGAAAAAAAAAGTTACGAATCGAAAAAAAAAATACGAATGTACACATTTTTTCTTTCAATCTATTCAAAGCACTTTAAGCAGCACCATTGTAAGGGACACGGAAAATTAGCAATTCAACAAAAAAAAAGTTACGAATCGAAAAAAAAAATTACGAAAAAAAAAAATTACGAATGTACAAATTTTTTCGTTCAATCTATTTGAAGCACGTTAAGCAGCACCATTGTAAGGGACACAGAAAATTACCAATTCAACAAAAAAAAAGTTACGAATGTACGAATTTTTTCGTTCATTTTCGTTGTTCCTGTTTTCGTTTTTCAGATTTTCTTCATTCGTACATTCGTTGTTTCTAATTAGTTTTTTTGGGATTTTCGTTGTTTTTCGTATTCGTTCGATTCGAACGATTCGTTATTCGGATTCGCTCGATTCGAACGATTCGTTATTCATTCGTACGAAAACGAACGAACGAAAAAAAAACGAAAAAAAAAAAAAAACAAAAGCAAATTGCACATGTCTACTGGACATTCACCCGACCCAGCCTGAAATCCACAATCCCTGAACATAATGCGTATACTCCATTGAACTCTATGGGGCCTGAATTTTATATTGTGTGGCTATTGTTAAACAGGCATGGGTAGCAGTGCACTGCCATAGGGAACAACAGGGGAGCAAATCTTTAAAAGGGATTAAAGGGTACAAATAAAATACACAATTCATTTGAAAAGCATGCACACAAATCAATCCCACTAGAAATGGGAAAGTCAGCTGAAAACAGTCCCACAGATGCTATAGCAGCCACATGTCAGGGCTGTGCTGCCATGGACATAATACTTATGCCCATGGCAGTGGAAGGTTTAAAGTTTTCCTCTCCTATTCAGGTTACAGATTAAAATTGTGGTCCGTCCTTCACTTTTAGTCCCAGTGACAATGGTTACTGGTACAAATAGAGAGGACTGATTCCTCTATCAATGACACAAACATTGTTACAAACTTTTCCGGAGGTGCTAACCCTTCCCTAACTCATATCTCTACTCAAAACTAAAATGTTAGATCTAGATATGCTTTACAGTAAAACAGCCAGAACATTGTCCCTTCAATAGTTGGCCTATGCATCTTTGCACGTTTTATTCAATTCTAAGATTTTTATTTATGTTTTTATTAAAAATAAAGACTTTTAAAATTAAATAAACCAGGGCTCAAAATTTCAATTCCTGAGCTACTAGCCAGGCATCAAGGGTTTCTCGCAACCAGTTGCCCCACCCCTAAACACGCCCCACCCCTAAACACGCCCTCATAAATGATCTCATTAAATGACATTTAAATGTTTTATGCAGAATTAAGTTATAAAAATAAATATTAACAACAACAACTTTATCCGTGCCCACCAATGCAGCCTGCCTGTGCCCAATTCAAGCTGCGTGTGCCCACCAATGCAGCCTGTGCCCACCATCCACCATGCAGCCTGTGCCCACCATCCACCATGCAGCCTGATCCCACCATCCACCATGCAGCCTGGTCCCACCATCCACCATGCAGCCTGGTCCCACGATCCACCATGCAGCCTGTGTCCACCATGCACCATGCAGCCCCTGTCCACCATGCGGCCCCTGTCCACCATGCGGCCCGTGCCCACCATGCGGCCCGTGCCCACCATGCAGCCCGTGCCCACCATGCAGCCCGTGCCCACCATGCAGCCTGTGTCCACCATGCAGCTTGTGCCCACCATGCAGTTTGTGCCCACATGTGCAGGAGAGGAAGAGGAGAGCCGCCCGGATGTTCACAGCGCAGCGCGGGGAATACAGTAATAACAGCTTTCATTTCTATTTCTATTTCAATTTCTGTGTTCACGCCGCTCGCTGTCATATAAAGCCCCGCCCCCTGGCCGGTGAACTTTGATTGACAGATCACCCATCATCGGGATTGGATGTGTGATCTGTCTATCAAAGTCCCGGTACCCGGGTGACGGGGCTGTATATGACAGCGAGCGCCAGGGAACACTGCAATGTGAAATGAAAGCTGTTATCGCTGTGTTCCCCGCGCTGCGCTGTGAACATCTGGGCAGCTCTCTCTCTCTTCCCCTCCGCGATCTCTGGGAGAAGGACTCCCATTCCGCCCAGTCTCTGCCCCCCCCCCAGCTCCAGGCAGTCTTCGCCAGCCCTCAAAATGCACTCGCAAAATGCGAGCAGGCGAGTGCAAATTTTGAGGGCTGAAATAAACCCTCCACTCTATATGCTTTTTACAATATGGTATGGCAGAACATTGTATAACAGTATAAGCAATGACAATGTTATGCCGCGTACACACGATCGGAAATTCGGCCATAAAAAGACCGATGAGAGTTTTTGGTCGGAAAATGTGACCGTGTGTATGCTCCATCTGACTTTTGCTGGCAGAATTCCTGCCAGCAAAAGATTAAGAGCAGGTTCTCAATTTTTCGATCGGAAAACATTTTTAGATCTGAAATTCCTATCGTCTGTACCAATTCCGACACACAAAATTTCTACCCATGCTTAGTAACAATTTGACGCATGCTCGGAAGCATTGAACTTAATTTTCTCGGCTGGTCGTAGTGTTGTACGTCACCGCGTTTTTTACGGTCGAAATTCCGCGAACTTTTGTGTGACCGTGTGTATGCAAGTCAAGCTTGAGCGGAATTCCGTAGGAAAAAACATCCAAGATTTCCACGACGGAAAATCTGCTCGTGTGTACGCGGCATTACAGGGCACATGTCAACTTTGGGTAGAAAGAGGTATTGAACACTGCATTGAACAAAGCCTACATGAGACAAACTTATCATATGATACAAAGAGGAACTAGTAATCTTCCAAATGATTGTAGATGCATTTAGAACTTTTTTTTTTTTGCTTTGTTTTAATGCCAGACTTTATATCTCAGTTGCATTCATGCCTGTGCACTGAAAGCCTAATTTCAGAGACTCAGCAAGCTGCCACTTATGAGCTGACATTTTTTCTTTGGTGAATGTTGCATGTGATTTAACAAACATTAATTGCTGAGAACAATCTGCACTTTCCTTATTGCTCTTTGCTTCATTCAAAAAGCCTTAAAGTGTATGTAAATCATAACAATGGTTATTTTAAATAAATACCGTATTTATCGGCGTATAACACGCACTTTTTACCCCTTAAAAAAAAATTTTCCAAAGGATTTTGTCCGAAACTGGTGTTGCATACACACGGTCAGACAAAGTTGTCGGAAAATCTGATTGTTCCAAACGAGGTGACGTTCGTTGCGTACGACAGAACTACGTAGAGGCTAGTAGCCAATAGCTTTGGTCTTGTAATTTGATCTGAGCATGCATGGCACTTTGTCTGTCGGAATTCTGTACACACGATCGGAAAAAAGTCAGATCGGATTTTGTTGGCGGAAAATTTGAGATCCTGCTCCGACGGAAAAAGCCCGCTAGAGCCCACACACGATCGGATTTTCCGACAACATAATCCGATCAGACTTTTTCCATCGGAATATCCGACCGTGTGTAGGGGGCATATCACCAAGTAAAAAGGATGGAAAAAAGACTGTAAAATTAAAATTAACGTAGTCACTATACACAGTTATTTTATTGCATTGGACTATAATATTAAAGAATTTGATATTTCCATTCATTGGTACATTAAATAAAGACAGTATATTTTAAATATGTAAAATAAATATCTCAAAATGTTTAGAGTCAAGGTGTATAATTGTACTGTACAGTTACCTTTTTTTCCTGAAGTGAATAAGAGCAAAGCATAAAATCTACCTTCTTGAAAGCCTTTCACAGACATTGCCCTTGAGATGAATAGAGTTTGGTGCCTAGATGAAGTGAAAAAGACTTGTTTTCTCATAAATCTTCCTTACGGTACTGACCTTATTACAGTCTGGAACATCAACAACTGCGCAATGGTGTTAACCAAATGTCATGGATAAAATCTGCTTTCTCCTCTCACAATTATGTCCTGATTTTTTTTTTCTCTGTGGAAGCAAAACAAGTCTTACTGTTGTTTTACTTACATAGCCAAAGAAATGAACAGAGGATGGCAATAGTCAACCTGTTATATGACACAGGTAATGTACAGTGTACTAAAACAATAATGCCTTTTAAAACACGAAGCTGACATTTTTTTTAACTTTAAATGTTATTTTAAAGGAATAATTTTATTTGAAGGTTTAAACAAATAGAAATATATTTAAACTACTACTTACTTCAGCTGTCATATACACATTTGAAGACAATGTCAGCAAAACCACATTCTGGCATCACATAATTTACATGTATTTTTGCATTTTTTTATTATTGCTTGGATTAAATATAGTGGAAGTAGCATCCCAATCTGATTTCACATGACTTTGAAAAAAAATGTCCTGTTTTTTTAGTTTTGGATTTGACATCTTTACTCACCAGAGGTACACCACTCACCATGGGTAGTATCAGCCACAACTGATCGGAAAGTTAATTGTAGTCTTCAGAAACTAAAACGCTAACCATCTGTGTTGTACAATTTGGCTAGTGGCACAGCAGCTTGATAGTATAGTCAATTACTTATTTTTTTACAGTACCATATTCAGTTGTCTTAGGATTTTAATAAAAGGGCAAAACAAGTACACCCCACCATTTAAAAAGCACAACCCCATATTCCATGAAACCTCTTTCCCATCCCTGTACTCCCAATTATGTAAAAAATACTCAACACTTCTGGTATGTGTTGGGTAGAAATTGGCTAGCTTCTGGATAGTATTTAAGTTTTTGGATAGGCAGAAAAGGAAACAAACTCAGTGTGAGCCACTGCTACCAACAGGACAATTGGGGTCTGCATCCTTTGCCTGCTGAATCAATAAAAGTACTAGCCTCAATTACAATCATTGACATCAAAAGGTCCACACTTCTAGCTGCAATGGTTGCCCTTTTTGCACCCCTTCCTACTGAAGAGCCCAAAGCAACTGCCCTTTCCACTTATCCCTCATCCAAGCTCTGCCTGCCTGCACTCTCTTCCTTTTTATTCTTCACTTTCCCCCACAAGATTCACCATTTGCATCTGCTGCAACATCTGTGGCATCAAGTGATAGGGATACACTTTTACACTGGGTTTGAGACATAGGAAATAATGTCTCTTAATCACCCCTTTGCCCAGAATCTCAATGCCAGCTTGGTAAAACTGTTAACTTTAGACCTGCTCCAATTCCAGTATATGGAGTCAGTCCCCTTCCACAAGTTTATAGCTTGTGCTGCATTACAGTGGCGGGTACTCAGCAAACACTGACATATAGTCCAGCAAGGGCAGACACAGCACACTGAGCAAATTTGATGACAGCTAAGAATGATTCAAGTCAGGATGGAATGCTATGGCTGGTGATGCCACCCTGTGTTCTGAACCTTGGTGACTGTGACTGTGCAGTCACTTCTCCCCCTCTCTCCTCAATGGTCTTTGTTTTCATCAATATGTTTTTTTTTTGGCAAAGTACCTTTCTATTGTGAAGGATATGTGGTCAGATAAGTTTAGGAGGGGTGCACACTCACTGCCCGTCCATCTCCTATCAAAGTAGGCTGCATTTCTGGGTAATGGTCTGGTATAGGACCCCACAGTTTTTGTGTGAGTTTTTCTGCTCCCCTTCAGACAAGTCTATAATTGATTTTTTCTTTCTCGAGCATACAGATTTCACATGGTCTAGTATGGTTCAGGAATTGGAGGGTCTCATGCTTGTTTTCCTTCCCCCTTTATAAAGGAAAAAATTTCATTTAAAACTGATTGCGGCTGTAATAAATTGTCGGGTCTCGGTAATATAGATACAACTCATTGAAAAAAAGAGCATGGGATCCCCCCAGTCCATTACCAGGCCCTTTGGGTCTGGTATGAATATTAAGGGGAACCCCGAAACAAATTTAAAAAAAATAATGTGTGGGGGTCCCCCTAAAATCTATACCAGGACCTTTGGGTCTGATATGCAAATTAAAGGGAACCCTGCGACAATTTATTTTTTTAAATAGCATAGGGGACCCCCCTTCATCCCCTTCATCCCCTTCAGGTCTGGTATGGATTTTAAGGGGAACCCTGCGCCAAAATTTAGAAAAACATGGCGTAGGGGTCCCCCCAAAATCCCTACCAGTTCCTTATTCAAGCATGCAACCTGGCAGGCCACAGGAAAAGAGGGGGAATGAGAGACCGCCCCCCTCCTGAACCATACCAGGCCACATGCCCTCAACATGGGGAGGGTGCTTTGGGGTAGCCCCCCAAAGCACCTTGTCCCAATGTTGATGGGGACAAGGGCCTCATCCCCACAACACTTACTCTTGCTCATTCCCCCTCTTTTCCTGTGGCCTGCCAGGTTGCATGCTTGAATAAGGGACTGGTAGGGATTTTGGGGGGACCCCTACGCCATTTTTTTTTAATTTTGGCGCAGGGTTCCCCTTAAAATCCATACCAGACCTGAAGGGTAGCTCCAGTCAACTCTGTCAAACGCCTTCTCTGCATCAAGGGAGATGAGCAGAAAAGGCGTTTGATGGTGCTCTTCCCATTGTAATAGAACAATAAACCTCCTAGTGCCATCCAATGCTTGTCTACCAGCCACAAACCCCAACTGATTGATACGTACTGAGGAGGGAATGCTATTGGAGAGCCACATAGCTAGATGATTACTAAATAGCTTGGTGTCAGTGTTCAGTAAGGAGATGGGTTTGTAGCTGTCAGGATTGTTGTTTGGCTTGCCTGGTTTTGGAATGGTGGTGATTGTGGCTTGTAAGGATTCTGCAGATAAGGAGCCAGTAGAGGTAATATGGTTGAATGAATTATTTAAGTGGGGGCTAAGAAGTTTGGAAAATAGTTTGTAGTACTCGTTACTAAAACCATCAGGTCCTGGGGCCTTATGAAATGGCAATGAAGCAATAGCTTTATTAACTCCTGATGAGGTGAAAGGGGGGTGAGAGAGCATGTATCTGTTCCTGTGAAAGTGAGGGTAGCTGTAAAATATTTGAGAAGCTCTCAATATCATAAAATGAAGGAGTTGATGCGGTGGTAGAGGATGTGAGGTTGTATAGCTTGGCATAGAAAGAACCAAATTGGTCAGCAATATCTTTAGGGTTGGTGAGTCGGGTACCGGATTGATCAGTGAGATAGGGCATTTTGGCATAAGCCAATCTACATTTAAGTTGTTTAGCCAAGTAGGTTCTGGGTTTATTTTTCTGGGAATAAAATTGTAGAAGTAGTCATTTAAGGTGAGATCAAAATTGGTATAGAGGTGGTCACTAAGGGGTTTTCTCAGTATGGTTATGAGTGGGTAATCCGTCTCCACAGTCACATGGTGGCCATATATATAATCATGACATTTTACACAGGCAAATACTAGTCCCAATAATTTTTTCTAAATTTGTGCATAGCGTGCTTCTGTCTCAGTGAGGGCTCTTGATGCAAAAGCCACCAGCCTCCTCTCTTGAAGGCAGACTGCGCCAGGACCATACTTGGAAGCATCAGAAGACAATACCACCAACTTATGTACATCAAAATACTGTAGGACAGGTGGACTAGTTAATTGTGCTTTCAATGTCTGGAGTACAGCAGAGATATACCCCCAATGGACTCCATTGAATGCCTTCTCTGCATCTATAGAGAGAGAGAAGCAGAGAAGGCACTTCCTGAGTCTCTGCATGGGGGATAATTTTTATGATACATCTGGTGGCATCAGAAGCCTGGCGGTCCTTTGTAAAGCCTAGTTGATCAGGTTTTACCAAAGTCAGGATGATATCAAGCAGTCTTTTGGCCAGAAGCTTAGCAAAGATTTTAATGTCTGTATTCAGTAAAGAAATAGGGCGGAAGTTGGATGTTGTAGTGGGGGATTTACCCAGATTAAGGAAGGGTGACGATGTGTGCTTTAAGCATTTCAGTTAGAAATAAGCCAGATGAAGCTGCAGCCTGAAAAACTAGAAGGAGATGTGGAGTTAAAATGTGTTTAAACAGTTTATAATATTCATTTGTGAGGCCATCATGTCCGAGAGACTTGCCGTTAGGAAGGAATAGATGGCGTGTCCCATTTCCTCTTTAGTTACCATGGCATTAAGTGCCTCTAGTTGAGATGGTGTCAAAGAGGGTAAATTAACTGAAGTTTTGCTGTTTCAGAGGGCAGCGGGGTACCTGAATCATCTTTCAGATTATAGAGTGCACTATAATAGTCAGCAAAGGTGTCTGCGATTGTTTGTGGGCTAGTGAGTTTGGCATGTGTAACAGGATGGATAATATGTGGGACATTAGTGTTTACCCTTTGAGATATGAGTCTGTTGGCTAAGAACGTGCCCGCTTTGTTGTTGTTAGCATAGTAGTTTAGTTTAAGTCTGGGCATGTATATATAATTTTGAATGCATAGCAGTTTACTAAGAGTGTGGCAGAGCTTGGGCAGTTTCTCTACTAGCGAATATGAGGGGGCTGCTTGATTTTGGATATCCAAGATGCAGATTTCAGATAAAATTGAATCCAATATGGCTGTTTGAGTTTCCTCACTTTTAGGTGTTAAATAATTTCCTTCTTATTTTCAGGGTTTTGTATTGCCAAGATATTACATCTCAACAAATGTTGTCGCAAAAGGTATTTCCCTCCCCTATTAGTAGTATGATGGGCGCATGGTCAGACCATGTGATATCTTGGATGGAGGAGTTAGACACTCTTTGCAACAGCAGCTTGTCTACCAGGAATAAATCTAAATGCAAAAAAAAATGATGCCTAGGAGAGTAGAAGGTGAAGGTTTTTTCATTGGTGTGATGACACTGCCAAGCATTGTAAAGTTCTTCACTGATTAGGAGATCGGGTAATGGAGAAGAGCGACCCCAGGCAGAGAAGAGGTATCCAGATCCAGGTCTACAATAACGTTATCCCTACAAATTACCACATTGCCAACTCATAACCGTGAAACTCTCCTGAAGACTTTTCAAAGGAATCTTAATTGGTGCTAGGTGCATATACTGACACTAACTTATTTGGTAAATTCTTAATGACACCTAATAAAATGATATACCAACCCTCTGGGTCAATCAAAGAGTTCTTAAGTTCAAAAGATACAGTCTTTTGTGGTAAGGAGCACTCCCCTTTTTTTTTAGATGCTGTGAAAATATGGGGGTAGCTCGGGTGAGAGCATTTAGTGGTGGTATCCTTGTGAAAATGTGTTTCCTGTATTGCAAGGACATCCGCCTTGTGCTGCAGCGCTGTTTTCCAGAGGGATTATCATTTGGCTGGGAGGTTGAGGCTTCATATGTTAATGGCAAGAAATATATGTCCCATGATGGTGTTGCCAGATGATATGGATATCCACGGGGATAAGTAGATAAAATTGATGCGATCTGGTGTAAGAAGACAGGGAACATGTGGTTACAGTTAGACAGGAAATGGAAAAATTGTAAGGCTCAAAAGGTACAGTAAAATAATCTGTAAGTAAGTCCATAAAAAGGCATCAAACTGGTCATGTAAGCTCCTTTCAGACCCAAGAAAAAAAAGAGAACTTAACAGAAAACATGGACTGAGGTCATCATGAACTTTGGAGAGTAAAAACTTTGGCTACAAATAGTGTTTGAGCCATAACTTGTGAAGAATGTCCAACATGGTCTGAGGCAATGCAAACTGTCAATTCTGCTGGGGTATTGGGAATGGTGTCAGGTACCCTCTGACATTCAGTGAATGCATTTTGATGAAAGGCATAAAAGCATTGTAAAAAGCTTTTTGGAGGATTTACACTGGTTAAATGTTTGTCAGTCTTGTTGGAGATGAGTCGGAGATGGAAGTTGAGTATTGTGGTTCTGCCGAATGCTTAGCAGACAGGAGGTTCCAGGCACATGAGGAGGTGGTTATAATCTTTGTAGGTGATGCTGAGTGTAGCCAGATATTTCCAGTGATAAACAATCTTGTTGTTTTGCAATGGCCTTGTGATGGATGCTAGATTGCAATGTTTTGGAGGATGTATTGTGAAGTCTGGGAGCAACTGGAGGTTCGCAGCTTGTTTAGGTAGGTTATCAGTGTGGCGAGAGGCTTCCCGGATTTTTTCCTTCACTTGGAAGAAATGCACTCTTAACAGTACGTTACGTGGAACTTCAGGTGGAAGAAAAGAAGACTTGGGGACTCTATGCACTATGTCAATAGTGAGATCTGCAGAGGCCAGTGATGGAATTACAGCTAGAAAGTGATCTTGGACAAAGTGATGAAATTGATGTGATTGAATAGATTCCATGATCCCTCGTATCTTTAAATTGTTCCTCCGAATGGTCTTCGAGGTTGACTAGTTTGGATTGTAAACTAGATATTATCTCCATTTGCGAGGTATGGGAGTCCACCAGTACAATGAATAAAGTTGTAAACTCGCTCATTTTGTTCGCTGTTTGGTGCACTCTCAACCAATTCCTGGACTTCTGTCTTGAATTTCTGAATACACATAACCATATCAGCTTGAATAGATGCTCTCAGTGACATGAGCATATCTTTCAGAGTCACATTGGAAATGGGTTGTCTGGTTGTGGGAAGCTGAGCAATAGGATCAGAGGGCTGTAGGAGAAGAATGTATTATGTGTATGTGAAGTATGCCCCTCCATATGTAGTGAAAAGGTTTCCAGGTCCTCAGAGTCCCTGAGGGGCCTGGCGTGGCTTCTAATGGTGGGCAAGGAGGGGTTGGAATCTAAAAATGCTGTCTCCCCCTAGTCCTCAGCGGTGCCTGTGCTGGCAGGATCGGTGTCTGAATGGGTCCAAGAGGCAGACACTTGACGGCAGGTAGAAGGCGGTGAAATTTGACTCGCTATTTAGGAGTATAGCACAATTCATAGTTAGAAGGAAGTCTAAAAGTTTCTGCACTCTCAGCGGGTCTTGGCGGCATCTCCATATGTCCTCCACAGGCCAGAAGGTAGAAGTTTAGGGTGGCCCTGTGGTGTGATATTGTGGATGAGTTCCTGGTACAGAATGGAGCTCTGGGTCTATGCGGGGCCACATTCTCAGGTGGACACCATGCAACTAACTATATAGCAACTAATGATGAAGGCCTATATTGCAAACGAAATTCGGCCATAACAGAGTGCATCAATTTTTTATTTTTTATTTTTTTTTAAAAGAGAGAAATGGAGAAGAGAAGGGAAGGAAAGGGTGGAGAGGGTAAGAGAAAGAAGAAAAGAGAAAAAAGGGGGGGGGGGGGGGGGGGTTGGGGAGAGGACGCAAACAGTGTCCTGCCAGCCACACACCATACCGTCCTATATATGCAAAAAATTGGTTCATAAGTATTGAGAATATTCATCAGGGAAGCAGAACTGGAAGCAAAACCTCATGTTTTGTGTTCTTCTGACTTGTCCCGAAGACCAGAGGTCAGATGCTCCATGCTTTCTATATCTTTCACTCTGGCGAACCATCTGGCGATAGTAGGAGGAGACTGTTGTTTCCACATGGCTGGAATGCATGCTCTTGCTGCGTTTAGTAAATGTTTAAGAAATAATTTGTTGTATTTTTTCTGGGAAAGAGGGGTCAGGTTAAGCTAGTCATTTTAAGTATAGACAAGAGCCCTGCTTCGGATGAATATTTTGATGCTGTTTAGTATTAAGAATTTATCTGATTAGAGGAAGTATCCTTAGCAGTAATATACAACCATGCAAGCATGAACATTTATCTGTCCAGTAGAACCAGTTGGTTCACTCCTTTACATTACCTTTGACTAGGAGTCCCCTCTAGACCACTGAAACTGTATATACAATTTGTACATGCTGGCTTTCATCTAATAACACCTAAGTTTGGATTTTACCATTCTAGCTTCTTCAATTTTATATGGTGGATCTATCTAATGTGATCACTCACATTATGTGAATATTCAACCTATAAACTATAGCAGGCATTGTTCTTTTGACCCTCAGGGATCATTTAGGTCATTTAATTCCTATAGCTGTATAATCCAGTTGTTGGATAATGTTTATATATGGTCATTGGCTCACACAACCGGATTGTGAGTGAGGTGGATGTTTCGGTTCTAACAGTATGAGTCAGATTGTGAATATATGGTACCAATGTTTTTTATACATGTATGTTTTTTTGTAATCAAACTTTTGCCAGTGAGATTAGTGAGTTGAATCAATCCTTTTTTGATACACACTTAAGCCATGGCCACTGACAGCATAAGTGAGGGCACAATGTAGCTAATTTAATAAACTGATAACATTCCCTCAACATACAGTACTTATTGAATGTTCACTTTGATCATTCAATCACATTTAAAGAAAGTTCCTGTTCACTTTGAATATCTGTGGGTGAAATAAGTAATCAGGGATTTTCAATTTATATGACAGGATAACTGAAGTGAATATCAACTCAGTCCCATTCTCTCCAGCAGGAAAATAGACAACAATAAAAGCACAATCTTTTAACAGAGCAAGGAAGATTTTGCACTATTGCTAGTTTTTCATTGTTGTCAGAGATTGAATCCCTACTGTGGATACTCTTCTCATTTATTGTCCTAATGATGGTGATCACCAGGTCAAACAAAAAATGTGGACTTCTCCCCAACACAAACATATAGAGCAGTACAAATCTAGCAAAACTGCTAACCCTGCCCATGCTGTGTTATACTTTAAAAAATAAAATAATATATATATATATATATATATATATATATATATATATATATATATATATACGTTATATATATATATATATATATAAATATATATATTTTTTTGGTTTAAAGATGTGAAAACATGATATTTGGGACAAACTTAAAGCGGTTCTGCACTGACAATTTTTTTTTTTTGAATCTTTAATAGTGATGTGTTGTTATTTAAATCCTTACTTGTAGTGACTTCACCCGTAATCCATGTCCTTTTTTCTGGATAATCGATTCTTTATAACAACATTTTCCCGCGCATGCTCAGTCCGTTCGCCTCGTGTACTCAGGTAATACTAGTAATTATTACCTGTTTGCCCTAGAGAACAATGGAGAAATCCAAAACGCCCTCCAAACGTGGCGCTCACGTCACGTCGTCTAAATCATGCGAGATTTCGCTTCGGCTCGGCTCATCCTGGGATGAATTATACGAGATCCCAGGAGACAGTGCGGAGATCAGCAGAAATTATGCTGATACCCGCAGAAACCCCGCACATAGCCACAGGGAAAGATTAGGAGGAACACAAATCCCAGCAGAGAACTAAAGGTAGGAGGAAAAAAAAATAAAAATAAAGGAGCATTGAGCACTATTTATATAATATTAAATACAATGGCACTAACATTAAAAAATGTGTGCAGAACCGCTTTAAAGCATACAACTTTGAAGCAGTTTTTAATTGATATAAAAACTTTTGCACAAAAGATTTCAGTAAATATTTGTATTTAGATGAAATGCATCTAAACATTGGCTGATATAATCTGTCTGTAAATCATATGTCATTGGGGACTGAATAATATTTTGATGTATAAATATATTAGCAAAATACAATTTAACTGGCCTCATTATTCCTATTTACAAGTACAAAGTGAATGTTCATCTGTTGATCATTTGGTGACTTTGTAGTTTTTATATAACACACAGCAGACCATATTAGATACACTATAAAAATATCCTCTTCACATCGATAGGTATTTTATATTTATCTACATATTTTATAAAATCATAAAATTGATTTTGAAAATAGATTTTAGGACTTTAATAATGTGTTGCTATTGTAATTGCTTGACGATTTAATAACAAAGCAGATCTACAGCTGGTATTATATTGCATACATTAAGCAATATTGACTTGTTAGAACTACCACAGTTTTTTATGCAAAATGTTGTAGAAGCATTTAATGCAAATAACTAAATGCACAGATGAAATACATATTTATGATCTTTACTTGTGAAAGGATTTGTATTTCTGCTCAACCAGTTCTGAGATTTATACAATTTTGCCACACAGTACAGTCTTGTCCAGGGGCGGACTGACAACTCATGGGTCCCCTGGACAATAGGAGATTATGGGGCCCCCAGGCAATCAGAGATTATGAGGCCACACAGTATACACACACACAGTATACACAGACATGTTTCTAATGGCTGAGAATGTACTGGAGAGGTGGTTGTCGGTAAAGGATGTCGGTAAGGGACATTTCAGAGACAGATGTAAAAAAACACAGATTTTTACTGAGGCTGGCAACCCTAAAGGGGCCCCCTAGAGGCCCGGGGCCCTCTGGCAGTGCCCGAGTGGCTGAATGGTCAGTCCGCCCCTGGTCTTGGCTGGCAGCATGAAGGCCTGATTTTTCATTACTGCAGTTATAGTAATACTTACATGCCTTGTTCCTCCCCCTGCCTGTTACTGGCAGTGAAAAAAGAAGCAGTGGACTGATGAGCTCATCTGTGTCACTCAGCCCTTTCCTCCTATAAGCATGTTGCCTGTTAGCACATGAGTACTACTGCTTAACTGATTGGCTCTTCATGCTACTTCCAGCCTGAGCTCTACTGTATAGGGAATACAAGAAAATTATACGGTTTATAAGGTAAAGTCAGATAATTACACTTAGCATAGTATAGGGGCGCTCCGTCAAAAGTTTGGGATCCTATTACCCCCTTTTGTTCCCCCCTCTTTCTTGGTACAAAGTTTTTCATTGATATTTATTACATGACTTATTGCAAAAATGCATATTTGAATACTCCGTACTGCTCAGAAAATTAGAAAAGTTGTTTTTCCATTAATCGTGCTGAAGTGTCCTTTTAATCAGCTTCACTGAGTATTGACACATAACATGCCTACAAAAACATATTTGGGCCCACAAGACTTTTAATCAGTGGCGTCTCCAGCTTTCATATTTAGGGGGGGCACATGGGGGGACAGGGACAAAATTAGGGGGGGCAACTATAAAATGCAATTTTACTACGATCCCCAGGGTGGCAGAAAACAAGAGATATATGTCACCAGCATACCAAGAAAATATAAGGGTCCAAAGCAGTGGGAGAACTATCAGGTTTGCAAATGTTGTCTTGCCTCCGAGCCCTGGTGTTCTGCCACTGTGGTGTTCCCCAGCCTCCTCTTGCTGTCCTGCCCCTGCTATTGACAGTGCTGGTCTGGCATCTGTCTCCTTGGCAGTGGCAGCAGTCTATTAGGACCTAGTGCTGGTGACATTATGGGTGCATGCAGGGGAAGGCTGGCACTATTGGTTGTAGAGAGCCAAGCCCCCAGCTGGTCACCTAGCAGCAGTAATGTTGTATAACCTTCTCTGTTGACATGCTGATCAGGATGTGATCCAGGTGATGCTCCCAGTCAGATCTAATAAACACAGTATTTATTAGTATCAAGAGTACAACCACATCCACCGTATGTTCAGCAGCCATGTGGGCTCTATGCCTGTAAGGTGTGGGCTTTGATCAATAAAATCACTATGATATTTAACACTAGGATTTGACTAGGAGCATCACCTGGATTGCATCACGATCAGCATGTCAGAGAAGGCTGCACTGCTGCTAAGCAACCTGCAGGGAGGTCAACTGTCTACAACCATTAGAGATGGGCTTGGGTGTGTTTGAAATCCTACATGCCCGATCCCACCAGGAAGCCGACACTGCACAAGGCTAATCACAGGCAGTTAGACATTCCTGATCTGTGCAGCTAAGGACCAGGAAATGTCTCACTGCCTGTGCTTAGCGCTGTGCAGTGTGGGCTTCCTGGCGGGGTCGGGCATGTTGGATTTTGAACATGCCCTGCCCATCTCTAACAACAAATTGTGCTGGCTCTCCTGTACATCAGCCCCATAAAGTAACCAGCACTGGGTTCCAACGTGCCGCCGCTGCCATGGAGACAGAGACCAGCGCTGTGAATAGCCAGGACAGGACAGCAACCCTGGTAGTTCACTGGTCCACACTGCAAGGATTCCCCCATCCACCTATAATGTGTATATGGGAGAATTGGATCATTTTTTTTTTTTTTAATGCAACCTACTAGTTAAATTAAAAAAGTGGGGCTGCCTAAGTGCTAAGCGCCTAAGTGCTAAGACCAGCCATAGGCAGTTTAAATCTCAGCTGGTTCATCAGGAACTGGCTGAGGTTTGAACCATTAATGAGCAGGCTGAATGTACCAAGTTGATCGATCAAATTGGGAACAACCAGCCTGCCAGATACTCTTATGATTATCACTAGTGGTTGCTATAGCCACTAGTGATAATGACTGTTTGTTGGGAGAATACAATTGCTGGGCAGGAAGGATATTCCCCTTGTCACCACTGTCTGTGTTGATGGGGGAATCATGCAAGTTTCTTTCCTGCACTCTGTGGATGCAGAAAAGAAATTTGCTTAGTCTATTACCTGCCTAACTGAAAGTGAAAGTAAGTTGTGAAGGTCTTGAAAGAACAGGAGAGGGGAGGGACAGATGGTGGAGAGAAGAGATGGAGATAATGCAGTTCAGTGATTACAGTGTACTGCAGTGCACACACTTACCCACGCGTCCAGGCTAGAAGAATACTCCCCCTCTCAATAGAGACTGTGTTACTCCAGCAGCGGCCTGAGTAAGATGTGGCACATCCGCTACGAATGCAAACAAAAAGACATTGCCTTTTTGTAAAAAAAAAAAAAAAAAAAAAATTTTTTATTTTTTTTTGGGGGGCACCTGGTGGGGCACAGCATAATTTTGGGGGGGTCAGGGCCCCCTCTGGCCCCCCCCTTGGGACGCCATTGCTTTTAATGAGTCACAACTCAGACATATAAGTAAAAAATTTAAGAAAGTTTATTAACATGCATTCAAAAACAATACATATACATGAACTAATAGCCAAAAAGTATATCTAATACTGAATATCGATCAACAAGAAAAACCATTACAGTTAATATTGATATCCACCATCAACCTGGGAGATCTGTGCTGAAATTCTCAAAGCATTTTGCAAGGAAAACCTTGCTCCTTTAGGAGAAGCACAGAAAAATTATCTGGAGATAAACGTATTAATGCACAACCAAACGACACAAAAAAAGGGGAGGGGAAAAGAGATATATAGATGCATAATAACATATATTTATCAAGTTATCAAAATCAATGCATGTGGAACCTCACAAGGACAACTTACAATTGTTAAAAGTAGGGGCAAACTATCACATCAATGATGATGTAGACAGCGAATGTTTTAAGATCAAATATTTTTCCAATATACTTCAGATATATCTGAGAATAAAGCCAAAAAGGAATAGCCGCAAGGGTCCACTATTTTCCAACCAGGAGCTAAAGAGGGGCAGGGGGGTAGGAGAAAAGAGACTCCACTGTCAGTGTGATACCCCACATGTAGATGTCAGATCCGAAATACAGTCAACCCAAACCTAAAAAATTATATTTTGCCGTTGAAACAAACAAACTAAATGTGGGTGCTAAAAAACAAATTTGAGCAATGGTATAGATAACAAACAAAAATAAACTAAGGAAAAAAAAACCCAGAACCATGAATGCAGTGTCTGGGTAAAAAAAATAAGAATGCTATATTGATCGACTGAAAAATGATAAAGGTGCACTAAAAAAACACCCTGAGAAACACAGCCAAATGGAACCAAAAAAAAACATTGGTGATTGAATGCGAAAAAAATGCTTATTCAAAAACAACCCTCCATTATGCATTGCCATTAAGTGTATGTATATGTGGTGTACCTAAAAAGGTATGCTATAAAGATGAAATCATAAGTGGCAATGAAAATGAGTCCATGAGTGACAGAGGCATTAATAGAAAATGGGTTGAATGTGAAACATGAAAAAGATCATGAATGCTAGCTACAATAAATGATAATGCATAAAACAACACCAATTTGTTACATATGTGAAAGTGAATGATAAGTGAAATTAAGTAGTCAAATTAATTGATGAATAACGAAGGAGTAAAGTGTAAGACTGAAAAATTACCAGATAAGCTGAGATCTGCCACAAAAAAAAAGAAGGAAGGAAACGAACAAGCCACCCTAGAGAAAAACAGTGCCCAAAAAAACACAACTAACCAAACAGCCAGATAAACCTATCACAACCACAACAGACTAAATAAATACCACATGGAAAAAAAACAAAAACATTAACCCTGGGAGTGAAGGACAGAGAGTATCCAGCATTCTGACATAAAACATAGGCAGAGCACAACTGAGAGGCAGGCTCCTGGCTAAATAGCCCAAATCTCTGAATAACCCACCCCTCCAACGTCCCCATGGTGGCTGAGCTGACAATGGGCTCCCACCAATGAGGTGAGGCAGAGGGAGTGCCTTCCATCCAGGCATGGCCAGCTGGTATATGGCTGAGACCATGAGTGGAAAACAGTTGATAAAATTAGCTGTGTCTGCTCATGGTAGGGGGACCCATGGTACGCACGCACTAGGCACAGTAGGCATCGCACATGCATGTGACGGCTGATGCTGTGACGCAGTGACGTCACCAAAATGGAAGCCATAAATACACAACACTAGGCCATCTCTGAGATGGCTAGGTGATGCCAATCCCTCCTACCCCCCAGAGCGGAAGCAGAAGGGGATGCAAAGTGGTGCAGACCAGCGGGGGACACCCTTTTTTGCTGACAAAACATGTCCTCTCCTCACATTAGTTGATCATGCACAAGGGGATGCATGGGCTTCAAGATATAAGGGAACACAGGGAAGCACACAACTAGTGAAGTAAAACACTATTAAACTGAAAAGATAAATAAATCAAATGCACACATATTTACCCATCCCACATTGATCACCAGGGATACAGACTGGTTCATAACAGCCTCTCATTCTCACTGCAGGCTGTGCAGGCAGATAGAGGAAAAGATCACATACACTCCTGGCTAGAGCCTGCCCTCTGTGGAGTTCAAAGATCACTGCCAGCGGGCGTAGGATTGCTGGCAACTCCCCCAATCAAGCTTTCCATGTTGCCAGGGGGATGATGCCGTTTGGGGGTGTGTCCCCCTTTTTCAAGCCTGCCAGCACTGCCTGAAATCTGAGTGTAAGTTTTGGGCAGATAAAAGCTTCACCATCCTTACTTTCTGGTGTTTTTTAATATATAATGGGGATATTTAAAACAGTGAATTTAACATCCACCCTTCATTCATTACAGGTGCATCTTCCAGGTGCATTGGGTAATGATTATGCTGCGCTGTGGGCTCACTAATAATTAATGAGAATAGATATAAAGTGCAAAAAAATATTTAAAAAAAATAAAAATAAAAAAAAACACAGTATAGTCATATGATAAAGTGCGTGTGCAGATGAATCTAGAATTTCATCCCAAAAAAACAGTGACACATAATAAGGCTAAAGTGCAAAGTGCAAAATAGTGCCTGTGCATACATAAAAAAGTAAAAGAAGGGATATAACTAATACAAAAAATAATGAACATACGAGGAAGCACCCTAAACTTGGGTGGTCAATAATGAACTATATATAGCAGTCACAAATAAACTAGTAAAGCAATGCAAAAAGTTCCATAAAACAGTGTCCAAAGTGAATGAGTGATGATTCTCTTCACCGTGGATGGTGCAATGAAAACGGCCCAAACATGAATGTTTTGGTTCTTAAATTGAACATTCAAAATACTCAGGAAAGGAAAATCTTTGAACTACAAATGATAATTCTATTGGACACAAGACATAACAGATTAAATATAGACTTCAACTTTCTAAATCACTGTTTTTATGACATTTTTCACCTCTGTGACTTTCCCCCCTTGTTCCACAGCCCAGTTCTTTACCCATTATCTAAATAACTGTCTCACTTGTATTAACCTCTACTTTTTTTTTCAAGAGATTGTTGTCTTTTCAGATTTCATTTTGCTAAATGTTTGTATATAATTACCGCTATGACTAAGTAGGAAATAGACCTTTAAAACTTTTTCCCGAAAATGTAAATGTTAGTGCAAATAAAAAAAGTACAAATGTACTGCATTGTTGTGCCCTAATATGGTTACAATCACCCCAAATACTGAATTAATATAAAGCATTATTGCTCAATGTACAGAAAATGCTTATGTCTTTATTATTAAGTTTTCTAGAATTTCAGAATTATTATATCAGAATTATTATAAAAAAAAAATGATTATTGTGTCAAAGTATTTTAGTATATTTTTGTTTGATTAATTATTTTTTTATTGTAAGCTTATAAATGAGAAGATGCTCATATTTGGACAAATGAATAACATTTATTTTGAAGCACTATGCCATTTTAATAATATACTGTGCATAGTTTTTAAACTTTTTTTTTCAGATCGTGTGAATACAAATATTTTAACAATGGAGGAAACTTTCCCAAAGTCACACAGTAGTGAATATGATCAAGTGACATGATTTTGATGCAGTGTTAAATTTGCCCCAAACTATTCCTACTTTATTATTAAAGTGAAGGTGACACTAAGGCAGGAATGGTAAAAAAAAGTAACATGTTGCCACAGGCATTAAACCTTCAGGAGAGCTCAGTCCTAAAAATGTCATTTAAAATAAAAGGAATAACAATAGTGCAGTGAGCAATGTACCATAATACATTGCACCCTTAAAGCATTTTGTTGAATTAACTGGTATGAATGGTTATGCCAAACAAAAAATATTAATTGATAGGCAAAAATATTAATTGATATGCACAAATATCACCATAACAATTTATTTATAAAGTTTAAAATAAAAATAAAAACTATTATAGTTGCCAATATAGTTTTGCATACAATGACAATGCATGACCAGAGCTGTTTCATGTAGTTGAAGTAGCCCCAACAGCTCTCGCCAAGAGGGAAAGTACAAGACCAGTGACCCATTTAAACCCATATGCATCATGCAACTTCAGGCAAGATTAAGGATAGTTGCTAAACAAATGGGTATGTTTCCTTTCTGTAGCTAGCCTCAAGATAGAAAGTTACTTCTTTTTTTGCAATATCAAGTCTGCTCAGAGGCATATTTTCTTGGTATGGTTCAATGAGATTATGGCAGAACTACTGTATCTCACTGGGTCACTTTAGGCAATGGATAAATGTAACAGCTATGTGTAACACTTAATAATTAAGTTGTGGCTGGAACCATGCAGTATCTAGAAGTTCTGACTTAAAGTAGAGCATTAATTGAATAATATTGTACAAAGAAAAATACTCTGACAAACTACACACCTCAAGTATGTAAAACCTTCTTCTTTGAGAATTGGAACGAACCAATGAAATCATGGTTTCCTCTTGACAAAGTGAAGAAGCACTTTTCCCTTTGAAAGGAAATTAATTGATAAGTGGCCTAGAGTTGCTGCAGTCATCCAGCTTAATAAACATACCTCCAAATAGTTTGTTGATGTTCTTAACTTTATAAATGTAAATCACTATAGGTTAAATTCCCTACTTAGGACTCAGTCTGCATTATCTTGTACAAGCTTATTGGTGGTGACTCAGATTTTTAAATACATGCCAGTGCAGCTCATCTCTCTTAAAATGGATCACTCCATCCTGGGGGTTAGACCCTCATGTCCTGAAGCTTTGGGATAAATTGTCTGGAGCTTTGGGGTTCAGTTGTGATGGTCGTCTCTTGCAAGTATCTCATATTGTATATTGCATGAGCATTATGTCTGTTCGGTCTGGCCTTGCACACCAAGGATGCTCAAGAGGTACATTTGACCTACTTATCCTTCCAGGGTAGATATCTCTTTGGTTCTGACCTTGACAAAGTTATTCCTGATTCCTCTAGTGATTGGAATGTGTATCTGCCTTAATGCAGTATATCTTGGGATGGGGTAGAGGATTTCCATTCTTCTTCAACTGCTACAATTGTATCTTGAAGATGATTTCAGTACCTCCCACTCAATCTGCAGATCTCAATTGCCAAAAGTGTTCTGATTTATCTGCTCAGTCCTCCACACAAAAGTTACTAATCCACATTTTACAAGCAAGAGGTTATTTGCTTATTCTGCTGGGTCTCTTATAGGTTTTTATCCTAGTAGTTTGGACTATCAAGTATCCCCTTGTAGTTCCACTTAAACTTTTCAGTAAGCTACTTCTGGAATTAATGCACTCATTTGAGTGTTTTCTTCAGAATTCTTTAAGTTCCCTGCTCCATGGAAGATCTGATTCCTACTTGATAGAATACCATCTTTGAGAAGTGGTATCCCATTTGATCATACACTCCTCTTCACAGTGGAGGCACTTTGTTCCTTTATCATGAGCTGCACTTCTTGAGATGTTTGATTTTCTGCAGGTCCTATTCCTTTTTAAATATTTTGTGATTTGCTGAATCCCCCAGCATTCAGTTTCCATTACACCCTTGCCTATGCATACCTGAATCTTCTGAGTGGTTCAGTAGAGTTATACTCTACTTATGGCACTGGTTGATATGTTTACCCTAGTGCACCTTTTCCTTAGTTTTCCCAATGTGGAATGTCTGAAGACCTTCACTAAAGGGTCCGTATCCTGTTTTTTTTTTTTTTGCAGTTCCTGCTCAGCAATTAGTCCTATTGCCTACACTCGTTGGGTATAGCAGATCTCTTCCCATTTACCTCCTTTATGTAATTGTGAAAGTATTCCTTATGTAATTGTACTAATTTTTCATTGTCCCCCAGTACTTTAGAATTCTCTCAATGAACTGAGAACTCTGGAATTTGGACAAAGTATAAAGCCGACTCTTTGTCTTAATTAGTCCCTCTCAGGCCACATACACATGAGCGGACTTTCCCGTGGGATTGTCCGCCGGACTAGAGTCCGCCAGACAATCCGCCCGTGTGTGGGCTACGGCTGACTTTTTCCTCCCAAAAGTCCGGCGGACTAAGTTTTAAGTTCAGACTTAAAATTGTCCGCTGGACTCGGCAGTCCGGCGGACAATCCCGCCGTCTGTGCGCTAGTCCGCGGGACTTTTGAAATGAACGGACTTGCCTCGCACACAGAGGAAAGTCCATTCATTTAGAACGTGACTCCAGGTAGACGGGGCTAGCGAAGGCAGTGAATGCCGCCGCGCTAGCCCCGTCACCTGGTATGGATTTAAAGGGGAATCCCTACGCCGAAAAAACGGCGTGGGGGTCCCCCCCAAATCCATCTCAGACCCTTATCCGAGCACGCAGCCCCGCCAGTCAGGAAAGGGGGTGGGGACGAGCGAGCGCCCCCCCCCTCCTGAGCCGTACCAGGCTGCATGCCCTCAACATGGGTGATCAAGGAGAGAATGGCTGGCAGAATACTTGGTGTACCTCTAACAAAAAAGTATTAACATAAAAATATATATATATAAAAAAGCAATCCATTTGAAATTCCTGTATCATATTTGAAGGTCAAACAATATTCACAGGAAACTATCAGGTGGTAGAATACCACTAAATTGTATAGGTGGGGGGGGGGGGCAGATGGAAAACATAACACATAAAAAAACTTGCAGGGGCATCTCTATACATTTTCAGCAGGTAGAAGGGATATCTCAAGTAGTGATGTTCTCATTGTGAGGAACTACATTCCATTTCGGAGCAGAGGTTTTTTGGTTTAAGCCCATTTCAGCTACTGCATGTATCAATGCATTTTTTTTTTTTAAGATTGTCTCTGTAATTGTCTCCTATTTCTTGTTGATTTTTTAAAGATTGTCTATGTTATGCCACGTACACACGATCAGACTTTTCGGCCGGACTCCTGAGCCATACCAGGCCGTGTGCCCCCCCACCCCAAAGCACCTTGTCCCCATGTTGATGAGGACAAGGGCCTCTTCCCGACAACCCTGGCTGTTGGTTGTCGGGGTCTGCGGGCGGGGGGCTTATCGGAATCCGGGAGCCCCCTTTAATAAGGGGGCCCCCAGATACCGGCCCCCCCACCCTATGTGAATGAGTATGGTGTACGATGTACCCCTACCCATTCACCTAAGGAAAAAAGTGTAAATAAAAAAAAAAACACACGATTTAAAAAAAAACTTTATTGCACAGCTCCGGGGGTCTGCTTCCGTCTTGGGGGGTCTTCTCGCCGGACTCCTCCGCTATCTTCTGCTCTTTTACCTAGCTCTTTCACTAGCGGAGGAGCCCGGCTTTCTTCTTCGTCGCCGCCGTATGGGGGTCTTGTTCTGACTTCTGGGGCCCCCCACCCTATGTGAATGAATATGGGGTACGATGTACCCCTACCCATTCACCTAAGGAAAAAAGTGTAAATAAAAAAACAACACAATTTTTTTAAATACTTTATTGCACAGCTCCGGGGGTCTTCTTCCATCTTGGGGGCGCTCGCTCATCCCCACCCCCTATTCTGACCGGACGGGCTGCGTGCTCGGATAAGGGTCTGAGATGGATTTGGGGGGGACTCCCATGCCGTTTTTTCAGCGTAGGGATTCCCCTTTAAATCCATACCAGGTGACGGGGCTAACGGTGGCATTCACTCCGCTAGTCCCGTCTACCTGGAGTCACATTCTAAATGAACGGACTTTCCTCCGTGTGTGGGCAAGTCCGTTAATTTCAAAAGTCCCGTGGACTTTCGCCAAAACTCCGGCAGATTGTCCGCCGGAAAAGTCCGGGCACGTGTGGGTAGGTCCACACGTTCGGAAAGTCCGGCGGACCTCCGCTGGAAAGTCCGGCGTGTGTACGCCACATAAGGTGAACTTACACCGGGATCTGTGTGTGTGTAAACACACAAATCCCGACTCTTTCGGGGGAGTAGAGACAGATTAAGTGTTCATACTAAGTTTGAACACCGTTCTCTCTCTCCTCCTAGACAGTCCCATCCCCCTACAGTTAGAACAGACCTATAGAACACAGTTAACACCTTGATTGCCCCCTAGTGTTAACCCCTTCCCTGTCAGTGACATTTATACAGTAATCAGTCCAAATATACACAGTATACCAAGATTAGCGCTGTCCTCACTAGTCCATTTCAACACAAGGAAAAAGTCTGAATATATGTATATTTACATATATTAAATTTCACTCTGGGTGTTGCAGCTCTCCCATTAGTCCACTGGGTTGCAGACAAAGATCTGAAACAATATAAAGCAAGAGAGAGCTCTCTCTTGCATTTTTATAGCAATGATCGCTGTATAATTGTCAATGGTCCCAAAAATTATTCAAAATTGTCCAATTTGTCTGCCGCAATATCGCAGTCCTGATAAAAATTGCAGATCACCGCCATTACTAGTACAAAAAAAAAATAATAATTAAAATGCCATAAATCTATCCCCTATTTTGTAGACTCTATAACTTTTGCGCAAATCAATCAATATATGCTTATTGCGATTTTATTTACCAAAAATATGTAGAAGAATACATATTGGCCTAAACTGAGGAAAAAATATATATATATATATTTAAAAAAAAAGATGGGATACTTATTATAGCAAAAAGTAAAAGATATTGTGTTTTTTTCTAAATTGTCGCTCTTCTTTTGTTTATAGCGCAAAAAATAAAAACTGCAGAGGTGATCAAATACCACCAAAAGAAAGCTCTATTTGTGTGGAAAAAGGATGTCAATTTTGTTTGGGTACAACATTGCACGACCGCGCAATTGTCAGTTAAAGCGGCAAGGTGCCAAATCACAAAAAAACAGTAAATTCTTCCAGGGCTAAAGTGGTTAAACCATTCTTGAATTCATCAGACCAGGCCACCTTCTTCCATTGCTTCATGGTCCAATTCTGATGATCATGTGCCCAATGTAGGTGCTTTTGGCTGTAGAATGGGCACTCTGACCAGTCTGCAGCTACGCAGCCCCATACATAACAAACTGTGATGTACTGTGTGTTCTGACACTTTTCTCATGAAACCAGCGTTCATTCTTTCAGTAATTTAAGCTACAGTAGCTCTTCTATTGGATCAGACTACATGGGTCAGCCTTTGTTCCCCAACTGTGCAATGAGCCTTGGCCTCCTATGACTCTGTTGCTAGTTTGACAGTTTTCCTTCCTTAGACTACTTTTGGTAGGTTCTGACCATTGCAGTGCGGGGACATCCCACAAGAGATGCAGCTTTGGAGATACTCTGACCCAGTCATCTGATAATTACCATTTGGCCCTTGTCAATGTTGCTCAAATCCCTATGATTATCCATTTTGTTTTTATTTTTAAACACATCAACTTTAGGGACAACATGTTCACTTGCTGCCTAATATATTCCAACCGTATTCAGATGCCATTGTAATGAGATAATTAATGCTATTCTCTTTACCTGTCAGTGGTCATAATGTTATGGCTGACTGGTGTATATATACAGTATATATACACACACTTTTACAGTGTAATAATTTGTATTAGTATATTTCACTTCATAATTACAATGATAAGAAACCATTTATGTTGAGTAATTAAAAAAAATAAGTTTGCAAAAAATCTCTGTCAAAGGCTATAGGAAGATAAGATGTTTTCAACATTTGTGGCTGAGGTCATTAAGCCCTGTGTTAAAGTTATAAATGATCAGATGTGCCATCCCCAGAGACAATTTAAATACAAGCTGCATAATGTACTACAGTCCTCTCTCTGCATTTCAAATAGCTTTGCACTTTGACATTTTGGTTTTTAAGACACCTAATCATTGCACATTTGAGTCTTAGCTAATTCAGATTGACCTAACATTATTATTTAATGTTGTTATCAAATTTTAAAAAGTACTGTTTCTGGACCTTTATTATATAGCACTGATGGACACAAGAGAATTAAGTAAATCTAATAAAGACTTTGAGCAAATATACCTGACATTTTGTTTTCATGTATCTCATTATTAATATACTTAGTTAGCATTATAAGTAGATGATATAGCAGAGAAACTGTACAGTGCACACAGTTAAAGTTATCAAACCTACGTCTCATATTCATTAACACTGCACACTGGATATAAAAGAATAATTGACAATGTGAGCAGGTAACATGACCAACTCCTTTAAACCTCTTCACAAAGCTGAGATCCAAATATTCACTTATTTATTTTTGTTATTAAAAAAGGAATTGCCTCTCAAAAAAAGATACCATCTAAGCAACCCAGACCATGGGTTACTTATCCCTTATTTAATGGCTCCACCTGAGGCCTGAAAAGGAATCACTTGTCCTATGTTCTCTCTTTTGGTTAACTATAGTGCTCTGGGAATCTTCTGCAATGTAATAAATGTGTACCGTGCTACTGGGCTAGTAGGATTAAAGATTGCACAGGGTGGGGAGCGGAGCAAGCCGGAAAACCGTAATGGATGCCTGATGGCGGAGCTCTGGCACCGGCGGAATATCCACGGCCTTTAGCGACCCATCCGAGCCACAAACAACCACCCAAGCACGGCGTTCCAGTCCTACAGCACCAGCAGAACACAATGCCACCATGCCCAGATGCATGAGAGAGGGGAACTGTTCCCAGAAACTGACAGAGTTCTTCACCCTCGGGCCTAGACAAAATAGCGTCAGCTCCGCATCCACTCCAGCATCTGGCTCTCAAAAACAGCCAGCACAACAGGGGAAAACACACAAAACGAGCAGCCCTCCTAAATCCCCTCAATCTTCGCCAGCCACACCATCATCTGGGAGTCCAGACTATCATCTGGGAGTCCAGGGAAGGCGAGATTCCGGATGGATGCAGCAGATAAAACTGCTTTTGATGTAAAGGGACGCTTTTTGGTTGCTATGGACAATCTCCAGTTTCCAGGCAGAAAGAACAGTATATATAATATAAAACTGCATGCAGGGCACTGGAAAAACCACTAGGAACAAAAGGGAGGTGAAATAATGTGATAAAGTAATGTAATCTGTAAGATTACAGTGTACTGTATGTGTTTTTCACTTTTTTAATTTGGCGCCGTGCTCCGCCCCTGTGCATTGCAACGCTCACAGGGAATGGAGCTCGGCACTGTGATAGATCCGGCGGAGGACACGGCTCGCACACACAGCGGGGAGACTTTGCAGGATCCTGGGGAAAAGGTAAGTAACTTTGCCTGGATCCTGAAATGCGATCCTAAGTGTGACTTGGGGTTACCACTTTTGATACTGAAACTGAAAATCCACCCCGAGCCACACTCGGGATTACTGCCAGGGAGGTTAACCCTGGTTTGTACATAGAGGTGGCAGGCATGTGAATATGAACTATCAACATAATAGCTGTGACTTACTGCTCCTCTTCCACAGCTAAAGTCACATGAAGGTCAAATTTACTAATAATAATGTACTTCCTATGTGGCTGGAATCACATCTTAATAGTTACTTATTACTGGGTTACAAAGCTCTCTCTGGTGACTCATCTACAAATTTATATATCTACTAAAATAGTAGAAACCTAGCAGAAAAAGTGTGTCAATTTATGAGAGTCACATCTTAAAAGAAAGTTGTGGTAGACATTGCAAATCCAATTAGATGGTTATTAAAAATCAACTTTGGCTTCTCTTTAAAGAACTACAAGAAATGTTATTTATTTTTCTATAAAACAAAACCAAAAATGTTTTCACCAGTATTCATTTTGACCAGTTTGTATATACATTTGATTTTCTAAAGTTAACATATTAGCTTATTTGTCTGAAATCAGTTGCCGGATTGAATTATGTATTTTATTGAAAGTAAAACATGCTCGCATGTGGATAATGCCATTTCAATTATAAATTTGTCCAATGTTACTGCAGTTATTGTAAGGAAATAATTTAATTCTACTTGACATATGCTACATACAATGCTAATCATACTTTGGAAGAGAAAATTTGACAGATGCATGTACATTACTATAAGTACATTAAAACTAGCAAATTCTTTCTCCAATATACTTGAAGCTTGCATTATTGGGTAACATTAAATTAGAGCTTCTAACTAATACCTAATTAAGAAACAGATTTCTAAACATATGGTAAATTGATCCAACCCGAAATGGTTTACATTTTGGTTTAAATGGTTAACATTTTTCACATTGATCTTAGATACTTAAAGTTTATTTATGTTTTAGATAGAATAGGGATAAATATGAATTCCTGCAAGTTTGTTTTTCTGCCTGTGTTTAAATGGAGAGATGTCCCTTTACTTCTTATTCTTGAGATACAAGAGGAAGTGAATACAAATATATTTCAACATAGAGACGAAAGGCAGTTGTCAACAAAACAGGTGCCCCTTTGGAAGATTTCCTTTTACGTCTGATTTGTTGACATCTGTCAAATGTTTGAATTCCTGTCATTTGCTGTCCCAGTGACACTGGGTACTGCACACATAGAAAGGAAACATCTCCCCAAGAGGGACATACTGTACATAGCAAAAATGCCACCTGACAAGAGTTGTAAATGTTGTCTACGCTATCCAAAATGTTAATCGTACCTTTAGAAAAAAATATTTTATTTTGGCTAAAGTAGAGACGATTTAGAACCTCTGTCATGTTTTATGTATTGCTGTCTGTTTGTTGCAGAGATTATAGTCACCCACACAGAAAATAATGGTAAATCCAAAATGTTACAAGTGTCACTGAAAAGAGAAGTACAGCCAAAGCTCATTTGGTTGTACTTAACCTGTGGATCCTGTGGGCTGAAGCCTGCTCTCAGCTGACCTCACAGAGCCGGTCCAGACTCTGGAAAGTCTCTCCAACATAATTCAGATGTCTATGGGCACATTTTAGCAAGTTTATAGGGAGTGTAACCTGGGGGACAGGTAGCAGGTACAAAGCTCCCTGGGATGAGCTGTTTAGTAAGGCACAGATACCAAATCCACTTGAGGTAGTGAAAACAGTGCTGGGTTTATTTGATTTAAATACAAGTCCATACACAGGTGCTGCACAGTCTTCCAGAAAACACATCAAAACAGAAATAAACAAACAAAAGTCCTAGCCGTGTCTCGGCTCTAACTATACCATACACCGTCTCTAACTATCAGGCTGAGCAAGCCTACCGCTTGTCAGCTTCTGTAAAGAGTTTTTAAAGGGTTTTACCAACCTTTTGGCTCCTCACAAACCATCCCCGTTTGTGTGTCCCAGGCAGAGAGCAAAGGCTGTTTGCTCAGGTGAGCTTAAATTAGCCTGGAGAGGAGGACTAAGATCCGAACTGGATCATGTCTCAGAGACCTCTGAATGTATATGAGAGGAGCCTGGGAGATGTATAAACCCCGAACAGGACTTCTCCTGGCTCTCTCTGGGACGCTCTGCTACATATCCTCCCCCCTTGTTTCAACCCCAGGGTTGGAACACCTGTGGCCCAACAGGAGTGAACACGGGACAGGGCATCTACATTTCCCATCTCCACACCTGGCCTGTGTTTTACGGTGAAGGAGTAATCCTGTAGAGCCAAAAACCACCGGTTCACCCGTCTATTAGTCTCCTTCTTTTGGGCCATCCATTTCAGGGGAGCATGGTCAGTTATTAAGTCAAACTGGCGCCCTAACAAATAGTATCTGAGTGCGTCCACGGCCCATTTTATGGCTAAACATTCTTTTTCAATGACTGCATACTTTTTCTCATGGTCATTGAGTTTTCTGCTTAGGTACACGACAGGGTGTTCTTCCCCATTGTATACCTGTGACAGTACCGCCCCGATACCAACATCAGACACATCCGTCTGAACCAAAAACTCTCTGGAGAAATCGGGAGAGTACAGTACTGGCTGTGCACACAGAGCCTTCTTCAGGACCTGGAAAGACTCCTCTGCTACTGGGGACCATTTCACCATTACAGAGTCTTTCCCTTTCGTAAGGTCTGTCAGAGGGGCAGCTATAGTTGCAAAATTTGGGATAAATCTTCTATAATACCCCGCAATACCAAGAAAGGCCCTGACCTGCTTTTTGTTTGCAGGGCGTGGCCATTCCTGGATGGCTGCTATTTTACTCACTTGTGGTTTTATGACACCACGGCCAATAGTGTAGCCCAAATACTTGGCTTCCTCTAGACCAATGGCACATTTTTTTGGATTTGCCGTAAAACCTTCTTTGAAGAGGGAATCAAGAACAGCCTGGACACGAGGCAAGTGAGACTCCCAATCAGTACTATGTACCACTATGTCATCTAGATAGGCTGCTGCATATCGTCGGTGGGGTTTTAGGGTCCTGTCCATGGCCCTCTGAAATGTCGCGGGGGCATTTTGCAACCCAAAAGGCATTTTTTTATATTGAAAGGAACCGTCTGGGGTCACGAACGCAGTCTTCTCTTTGGCGCTACCAGTTAGGGGTATTTGCCAATACCCTTTTGTCAAGTCCAAAGTGGTAAGATAGCGAGCCTTGCCAAGTCGGTCTATAAGTTCGTCTACTCTGGGCATTGGGTATGTGTCAAACTTTGTCACCGCATTAAGCTTCCTGAAGTCGTTACAGAACCTCCACGTGCCATCCGGTTTTGGGACTAACACGATGGGGCTAGACCAGTCACTATTGGATTCCTCAATGACATCTAGCTCCAACATTTTTTTAACTTCCTTGCTGATGTCCTTTCTCCTCGCTTCAGGAATTCGGTAAGGTTTGAGCTTGACACGTACCCCAGGTTCAGTAACAATATCATGCTGAACTGCTGAAGTCGTGCCAGGTAACTCTGAAAACTTCTCTCTATTCCTTATCAGGAATTCTCTAGTGTCCTGTTTTTGGGAATATGAGAGGGTGTCTGGAATCGTGACCTCAGGGATGAGAGGGGACTCAGTACCCGTAGGTGTTACTGGGAGAGGCCTCGCAGTTAACGCCATTCTATCCTTCCAGGGTTTTAACAGGTTTATATGGTAAACCTGTTCGGGCTTCCTTTTTCCTGGTTGATAAACCTTGTAGTTGACCTCCCCAACTCTCTCAATTACTTCAAAGGGACCCTGCCACTTAGCCAGGAACTTGCTCTCAACAGTGGGAACTAACACCAGGACCCTGTCACCAGGTGAGAAAACACGGAGTTGGGCCCCCCTGTTGTATATTCTCTGTTGGGCTGCCTGGGCCTGCAGTAAGTGTTCTTTTACCACTGGCATGATTGCTGCAATCCTCTCCTGCATTTGGGCAATATGCTCAATGACACTTTTATGGGGTGTCTGTTCTCCCTCCCAAGTTTCTTTGGCTATGTCTAAGAGTCCCCGAGGGTGTCTCCCATAAAGCAACTCAAATGGGGAGTACCCCGTAGAGGACTGGGGAACCTCCCTGATGGCAAACATCAAGTATGGTATCAGGAAGTCCCAGTTTTTCCCATCCTTGTCCACAACCTTTTTTAACATGCTCTTTAACGTCTTATTGAAGCGTTCCACTAAGCCATCCGTTTGAGGATGATACACTGAGGTTCGCAGCTGCGTCACTTTAAATAACTTGCAGAGCTCCCTAGTTATTCGCGACATAAACGGGGTGCCCTGGTCTGTAAGGATTTCTTTCGGGATGCCAACCCGACTGAACACCATAAACAGTTCTTTGGCAATGTTTTTAGCAGACGCGGCACGTAAGGGAACTGCTTCAGGGTAACGGGTAGCATAATCCATGATTACGAGGATATGCTGATGACCCCGGGCAGACTTGGGAAGTGGGCCCACAAGGTCCATGGCAATCCTCTCAAAGGGCACTTCAATGATAGGCAAGGGCACTAAAGGACTTCGGAAGTGGGATAGTGGGGCTGACATCTGACACACAGGACAGGATTGACAGTAATTCTTAACATCTTTCTGTATCCCGGGCCAGTAAAACCTGCGCAACACCCTTTCAGTAGTTTTTTCAACCCCTAAATGGCCTCCTAGCAAGTGCCCATGGGCAAGTTCTAACACCAGCCGTCTGTATGGCTTAGGGACCACCAACTGCTCAACCACTTCATCATTCATTTTACATACACGATACAGTAAATCCTCATTGCTGCTGAAATAAGGAAAACAGGGCCTGTCCCCGGGTTCGACAGGTACACCATTAATCACTATTACATTTTCCCAGGCCCTGGAAAGGGTATGGTCTTTTCTCTGCTCAGTACCAAAATTTTCCTTATGCACATTAAGGTCATCAAACTCTAACATAGGCTCGGTGTCAGCAGACGGCTGTCCGGCTCTACTGGTAGTGGGGACCTCCTCAGGGTCCTCCAGCTCTCCTGCCATAACCGATAGAGGAAAAGCCGGGGAGCCCTGAGAAGAGTCCCCTGAACCCACATTGTCAGTAGTGGCCAGGAATTCTGGCTCTGCGACTGAGTCAGGTACTGCGACCGAGTTGGGATGATCCCACAGTTCCCAAAACTTAGGGAAGTCCCTACCAATGATGGCCTCATGCACTAAGTGGGGAACAAGTCCAACCGGATGGGTCACTGTACCTAAACCAGTTTTAAACTGAACAGTGGTTACAGGATACTCCCGGGTATTCCCATGTATACAGATCACAGCAATATTTTTAGCATGATAATTCACAGGTTCAATCATTTCAGCTGTAACCAAAGTCACTAGACTTCCAGAGTCCAACAAGGCTGTAATAGGCTTATCATTCACAGTCATTTGGCACATTGGTTTTCTCATATTTGGGGTTGCAGTGCATGAAACCGCTGCAAACATAGACTGCCTTCTAATAGATAAATCACACTGCATTGGTTCATCTGTCAATGGACAATTTGCCGCAACATGTCCCATTTCTTGGCAACGAAAACACCTGACGTTTCCCCAGTTTGGTTTGCTGACAGGCACTGGCTTCCCTTGTTTGGGATGCCAAGCTTCAGTCCTGGCACCAAAAATCCTCCCCCCTATTTCCTTGCCATGCTTACCACCCACTTCCCCTGGAACAGTCTTACCGGTTGCCTGGGGAGACCGTGGCTTTGGGCGGAAAGTCTGTGCGGCTGTAGGGGTGGTGACCAGGTTCTTTGCAGCAAAATACCTTTCAACAAGTTCCACCAGGTGGTTTGCCGAATTGGGGTCTCCTTGACTCACCCACTCCTGCAGGAAAATGGGTAGTGACCTCAGAAACTGGTCCATGACCACACGCTCCACTATTTGTGGCCCAGACAGGGACTCCGGCTGTAGCCATTTCCTCACCAGGTGAATTAGGTCGAACATCTGCGATCTTGGAGGCTTCTCGTCTTGGAAGGACCAGCTGTGGACCCGCTGTGCTCGAACTGCCAAAGTGACACCAAGTCGTGCCAGTATTTCCTGTTTGACCTTTTCATAGTCTGCTGCTTCTGCTGACTCCAAATCATAGTAGGCCTTCTGCGATTCCCCAGTAAGCAACGGGGCGACCAGTCCTGCCCACTGGGTTTTAGGCCAACCTTCCCTCTCAGCGGTCCGTTCAAACGTTAGCAGAAAGGCCTCTGGATCATCATCTGTAGTCATCTTAGACAAAAAGCGAGCCACATGGATGGCTGAGGGCTTGTCTCCAACATTATCAACGTTAGCAGGTGACCACTGTGCTATTGTCTCCACAACCTCAGACAAGGTTTTCCTATCTGCTTTTGCATCAGTGGCTAGCTGTTCAAACAGCCTCTGCGTTTGTTCCTGTGCGATAGCATTAGCTTGCTGTTGTGCAGCGTTTGCTTGCTGTTGTGCTGCGTGGAGTGCAGCGTTTGTTTTCTGCTGTTCAGCGTGGATTGCAGCATTAGCTTGCTGTTGTGCAGCGTTTGCTTGCTGTTGTGCAGCGTGGAGTGCAGCGTTTGTTTTCTGCTGTTCAGCGTGGAGTGCAGCGCTTGTTTTCTGCTGTACAGCGTTTGCTTGCTGTAGTGCAGCATTTGTTTTCTGCTGTTCAGCGGTTGCTTGCTGTTGTGCAGCTTGAAGTGCAGCGTTGGATATCATCAATTGTTTTAGGATTTCCTCCATGTTTAGTCACTCTAGGTACTGGCCTTTTAAGTAGTAACTTACTACAGCTGCCCGCTGAAATCCACCATATGTAACCTGGGGGACAGGTAGCAGGTACAAAGCTCCCTGGGATGAGCTGTTTAGTAAGGCACAGATACCAAATCCACTTGAGGTAGTGAAAACAGTGCTGGGTTTATTTGATTTAAATACAAGTCCATACACAGGTGCTGCACAGTCTTCCAGAAAACACATCAAAACAGAAATAAACAAACAAAAGTCCTAGCCGTGTCTCGGCTCTAACTATACCATACACCGTCTCTAACTATCAGGCTGAGCAAGCCTACCGCTTGTCAGCTTCTGTAAAGAGTTTTTAAAGGGTTTTACCAACCTTTTGGCTCCTCACAAACCATCCCTGTTTGTGTGTCCCAGGCAGAGAGCAAAGGCTGTTTGCTCAGGTGAGCTTAAATTAGCCTGGAGAGGAGGACTAAGATCCGAACTGGATCATGTCTCAGAGACTCTGAATGTATATGAGAGGAGCCTGGGAGATGTATAAACCCCGAACAGGACTTCTCCTGGCTCTCTCTGGGACGCTCTGGTTATAATTCCTAAGTTACAAAATGGACGGGTACTAAATGTGAATATAGAACTATATTTGTAGACATGTAAGTGCCTTAATGTTGTAATAGCCATGCTTGAGATCTCTCTTTTGTTTCAATGTATTTTCCTTTTCTTGGCCAGCGAGGGGATTTTATTGTATGGACTGCCATTGTCATTATTGTATTGCAAAAACTTCAATAAAAATATTGAAAAGAAAAATGCCTAATACAGTAATTATCACATATAAACTCTTCTCCTATATCTGACATAAGTTGTTCCCATAAATGAAAACCTTTGTAGACCCAATCCTGTACAGTATGTTCATAAGCTTGGAGTGGCATCTTCTTTTTTTTCTGTTAAGTAATGCATTTCAATGCATTTTATTTAAACTATTCCTTATACATATGAAAAAGAAAACTGGAGCTGCAAGGCCTGCTCCACATAAAGGTGGGTAGATGACAACATATGTGTTGCAAAACAGTACAAGAAGGTTGTACAATATCAGGTTTGACCCAAAATGGAAAGGGTCAAGTTTTTAGGGTTTTACTTTCTTAAAGAAGGGGGATAAAAAGAATAAGGACAGGTAAGGGGATAGGGTAGAACCAGGAGGGGGGGAGGGAAAGAGACTGGAAAAACATTTCAGTGTTGTAGCAGTATCATCTTATACATTACAGTGAACAGTGGTCATTCCCAGATGGCTCCACTCAGACCAAGAGATTGTGGATATAGATGTCCCTCTTTAAGGAGGACTTTCTCACTAAAAATAGCAGCAAATAAGGGTATTAGGAGCATGATGCAGCTCTAGGATCTGATAGCCAGTATTGCCTGCGTTAATAGAATTTCTCCAGTTTCATCTGCGATTTGGCAAATAGGAATTCCATAGAAAAATTGTAATTTAAGATAGCAATAGTGCAATACAGAGTGGGCGCATGGGTCTGTTTCCAGAACCTGGCAATAGAGAGACAAGCAGCGATCAGTATATGTATAATAATAGGGCGGAATTTTGGGTGCCAGTTTGAGAGTCCTAGTCCAAAGAGAGCCACCTGGGGAGTTAACATGAGAGTAATATCCTGCATGAGGCTGGAAACGCACAGTCAGAATTGGACAATGGACAGGCATTCCCACCCGATGTGAAAGATATGTCTGTTTATATCACAGTTCCTCCAGCACTTATTGGATTGGCTATTGGCAGTAGTAGGAGCCATTGGCTCTTGTTACTGTCAATCAAGGCAAGTGAGCCAACCAGGAGATGGAGGTGGCGGGGCCAAGCTACAGCTTCATGTGTGAATGTACATGTGAATGTGTGAACGGCTCGGCTCAGGCACCCGGCAGGAGGGAGGAGCCAGGAATGCCGGCTTGGGACCCAAGAAGAGGAGGATCTGGGCCACTCTGTGCAAAACCACTGCACAGAGCAGGTAAGTATAACATGTTTATTATTTCAATGAAAAAACAATTAAAGCTTTACAATCACTTTAAGGACTTAATTTACAAATGTGTCAATACCATGTGTTTGTGTGGCATTTATTCAGCATTTTTAAATCCTTATAACTGACCTTCAAAGAATTCCATGAAGAATCCAATGGCACCACATAGAGCTGTTCACACAGGAGTGGTAGTGTTGTATCGTGTTGTGCCATGTTAAAAATTGTCCCTTTCATGAGGCATCTGCCTCTATTGATGTCAATGGTAATGCTCTATAGCCGCACCTTAACAGCACATAGATTTATGGCATGCTAGTAAAAAATGTATAAAGTGTTAACTGGGCACTGGGGGAGGGACAATGGAGGTTCCTGTATACCAGAATGCACTGGGGAATAACAGAGAACTAGGACAGAGCAGCTCAAGTCACTTCCTGGTTGTGCAGAGCAGCTGTATGGTAACACCATTTGCTTCTGTGTGCAGGCAAAAGCATCAAGCCAGCCAGCAATAATGACACTGCCAATTGGTAGCAGGGGCATTGAGCATTATTAAAAATACAAAAAGCTGCTCTTAGTCAAAATGAACCACAAAAATAAACGTGTCTAAGTGGTAATCCAGTGATTAATAGTGGATATTAAAAAAGTGATATAAATGAATAAAAAAGAAAAAAATGAGTAATGATATTGATAATAAAAGTATTAAGTACATCAATGTCTCTAGTAGAGTAAGGTGCAATCTTGAATACACACAAAAGTTTTAAAGCGTAGAAAAAAATTCCAGCAAAATAGAATATTCCAAAGCTTTTCAACCACCACCAAGGGGATAGAAATTATCCATGTAATGGTCACTCTGTAAGTGGGAACTCTTTCCAGAAGATGTGGACCTCCTGTGATAGCAAGGTCGTGAGCGCTTGCAGATATAGCCCTCTGCAGGGTCAGATGGTTGGCCTTGTCTCCAGAGCTCACTGGCAGTCACGGAAAGGCATCAGCAAAATCCATCTAGTACCCAACTCTCATCCAAAAAATCTTGATGGATCAGATATCTCGGAGCGTATGGAAAATAGGAGGCTCCAATAGTGTGTTTAAAAGGTTTCTTTATTGTTAAAGCCAAAAATCGGTAATCACACAGTATAAACATTTGTGTAGATAAAAGAACGTTTGCCGGCAAAACAAAGTACAAATCATCCACACTTCCAGGGTCGCGTGGGACATGATGACATCAGCGTGTAGCTCCGCCTGACATGTTTCATCATATGTGACGTGTTCCTGGGGCACGGGCGATGTGCTCAGCCATCACCATTTATATCACAGCACGGAAAACCAAGCCTTGTTTTTACCTGGCTGCCATATTGCGATGAATATGCACCTAATTGACTTTCATTGCATGTAAATAAAAGAGAGAAAAACCAAGCCTCAACATCAATCAAGGATCTGGCAAGTTGCCAATGGATTACCATGTATGAACTTCTGCCTGAATTCTTGACAACTCTCTAGCCTGCTGATTTTGTACTTCCCTGCCAGCTCATGTTTGACCTCTGCCTGCCTGACCACTCTCTGGATTTTGATTGTGTACCGCTTTGCCTGATCTGTTGCCGACCTTACCTGCCTGACAACGTTTTCGCCTGAGCACACAAGCTCCACTTCGGACACTACCTACCACGGGTACCTTACAGTTATTCACTCAAATATGATTTTTTCACTTCACATATATACTTCATAAATTTAGTCCTAGAATATAGATGTTTTTGAGTATCAATCTTCACGTGTAATCAAAAAAGATGGAGTGTTTGAGGTTAATAGTGAAGGAGATCTGGGAGGTTTTTTTTATGAGACTCAAAAATCTGATGGTGTCCAAAATACACACTCAATGGGACATAGCCTTTTTAGAGCAATATGTTGCTGATGCTATGGTCCCTAGAAGTCTTATGCCCCATACACACGGTCGGAAAATCCGACCACAAAATCCATCGGATTTTTTCCGACGGATTTTGTCCGACACTGGTGTTGCATACACACGGTCGGACAAAGTTGTCGGAAAATCCGATCATTCTGAACGTGGTGATGTTTGTTGCCTAGGACGGGACTACGTAGAGGCTAGTAGCCAATAGCTTTGGTCTTGTAATGTGATCTGAGCATGCGTGGCACTTTGTCCGTCGGAATTCGCTACACACGATCGGAAAAAGTCCGATAGGACTTGGTTGTAGGAAAATTTGAGAGCAGGAGATAAAACTTTGTCTGTCGGAAAATCCGACGGAAAAAGTCCGATCCTACACACGGTCGGAATTTCCGACAACATTGTTCGATAGGACATTTTCCGTCTGAAAATCGGACTGTGTGTACGGGGCATTAGAAGGGACATAAGTCCCCAAAAAGGAGAGATAGAGCTACAAGAATGGTTTAAATATTTTAATGAGGCAAGAGTGAAATTTTTGGAATTTTTAATTCAAAGGAAAAACAACAAATTGGTTTGTTTGTATAGTCAGATTAAACTTATAAAGGAGAAACTTTCTCCCCATGTCAATAGTGAGGAATATAAAGAATGGTCTATAGACCTTAAGAAGCTCCTTGAAAATAATGAAATTGAACAAAAAAATAAGAAAAATAAAAAAATGTAATAGACGTGGGAGATTATAAAACAGGGATAGCTTTTGATTGGCAGAGCAAAATCCAGGCTGGTGAGGGTGACTCTACTGTGCCGTCTAAAGCTGTTCCCCCTCCTGGCCGGGAATCTGCCAACCATCATAATGCATCGGGGAGTTATCAATATGGACACCCTCTTGCTCCTAATCAATATCCCTCTACCTCTAGGAGAGTTTCCTATTGGTCACCTGGGAGGAATCAAAGACCACCCCCCACCTAGACCTTCTGGACCTCCTCCAAAAGGTCCTCCATATAAATCCCCCAATTAGAAACCCAAAAATCGCAAACCTAATAACTATATATATCAACAGGAAGGTTACAATCAGAATGCCCCCCCCCTAGGAGAACATATGAGGGGGGTCAATATTCAAATTATTCAGTATCCACTCATAATAGATTTCAGCCCCTCCATGATGGGGACTATCAGTATGAAGTAGATGACTATAGAGAACAAGAAGATCATCAGGATAACTACCGTACACCTAAGAGAGGAACATGAAATGATAGGCCCCCCTTGTATCACCCCCCACCGCCTCAACATGGAGGCCGACCTAACTAGTACCCCCAACATCAACAGTGGGAAAATCAAAATTACCCACATCATTGGGGTTTTCCCAGGTCAGAACAAATTCAACAAAGACCTATAGAACAAAGAGAGGAGTCAGAGGGGGAGGAGATCAAAGACCCTAAAGGAAAAGGGAATAAAAGGTCAGGGTATTTATAATTTGAGTAAAACCATCCTCACTCAAGCTTAGACCTCAATTTTAGACAAGGGACACCTCCACAAAAGGGACACCTCCACAAAAATAAAACAAGTTTCAGACTTATATGGACATACATAAGTACACACAATAACTTAGTGTCAAAATATACGTTATGCCAAACCCTTTAAAAAATAATAGGAGTAGTTCTACAGATGTTCAACATTCTAACCTAGCTAACGCTTCTTTGTTCAATCCCCCTGGAGGTTTGGCTTCCTCAATTAGAGTGTTTAGAGACATCCTTGAGAGACCTTGAGAACATTAAGGTTCAGAAGGTCTTAATGTCAAGACCTAAAGCTGGGATTAGATCAGCTATGTCAACCTAAAGATTGTATTATCCAACTGGCGGATAAAGGTGGGGGGATAGTTATTTTAGACAGATGTGACTACCTCCAAGAACTAGAAAAAATCATGGGGGATTATGACACTTATGTACACCTTTGTGATCCACACTTGCTTAAAAAAAGAATTGGAAAAAATTGTGAATCTTGGTTACGCTTCTGGTATACCTAATAAAAAAGAAAAAAAATGTAATACCTGCATCCTCACACATCCCAATTACATATTACCTGCCCAAAATTCATAAAGTCCCTGTCCACCCACCTGCAGGATAGACTCCATCACTTCCCGCACAGGAAAATACATAGATGGTTTCCTCCAGCCGCATGTTAAATTGCTACCGGCATATATCAAAGATAGCAGACACACCATCAATCTATTTAAAAACTGCTTATATAGAGACGTTTACTGGCTTGTCACTGCAGATGTCGAATCATTATACACAATAATCCCACATCAATGGGGGATTTCATCAATGGAACATTTTCTCAATAAAGATCCCTCTTTGCCCATTAAGCGTAAATTGTTCATCATGGAACTTTTAAAAGATGCCACTACACTACACTACAATTTTTTCTGGTTTAATAACAAATATTACCTCCAAAATAGAGGTGTGGCTATGGGGGCAAAATTTGCCCCACGCTTAGCCAATCTCTTTATGGGCAAATGGGAGGAGGACGTCATCTACGCCCACCATAGACCTGGTTCTGTGGGCTAGGTACATGGATGATGTTGTCCTCCTCTGGAATGGTACTCAAGAATATTTGCACACATTCATTAAGGGCCTTAAAGTTGAGGTAAACCCTTCCAAAGCACTTTGGCCTACAGGTAAGCCTAGATTAAGGCTTACCTGTAGGTCCAATAAATATCTCCTAAACCTACATGGTTTAGGAGATATTTAGAAAAAAAGAGGCATCGCTGTCTACGGCGCATGCCGAGTTCACGGCCGAGTTCACAAGTTCACGGCGATATGCCGCTCTCCTGCACATGCGCGGGAGTGACGTCATCGCCGCTCCAGCGAATCACAGCGCTGGAGCGGCGAGACCTGGAAGTCACTCCCGTATTCATGGCGGCGGAGAAGGTGGTGGATGAGGACCGCTCCGGGGGCTTCGTTCTCAGGTAAGTTATTCATAATGAGCTAGTATGCTATGCATACTAGCTCATTATGCCTTTGCCTTGCAGGTTCCATTTTTTTTTAAAAGAGGCTTTACTTCCTCTTTAACAATAATGATAGAGGAATTGAATTGAAATATGAAGCAGATCTACATACAATTAATTTTCTAGATTTGAAAATTTGGGCGGAAGGTGATCAGCTTCTAACCTTAACCTATTTTAAACCTACGGATAGGAATTATTTTATTCCTCAATTTTGATTTGATTCCTAAAAGTCAGTATATGAGATTAAGGCATAATTGCTCATGACCTCGCTATCACAGGAGGTCCACATCTTCTGGTAAGAGTTCTTACAGAGTTGTCATTACACGGATAATTTTCCATTCCCTTGGTGGCGGTGGAAAAGCTTTGGAATATTCTATTTTGCTGGAACTTTTTTCTACACTTTAAAACTTTTGTGTGTATTCAAGATTGCACCTTACTCTACTAGAGACATTTATATATTTAATACTTTTATTATCAATATCATTACTCATTTTTTTTTTTTTTTTTCATTCATATGACTTTTTCAATATCCACTATTAATCACTGGATTAGACACTTTTTTTGGTGGTTCGTTTTGAATAAGCGTGGCTTTTTGTATTTTTATTTTCTGTTCTCTATGATGGTAGCTTATGGTTCTGTCACTGCTGTTCGCATAGTTTGATTATCTAGCGCGGTATACCTTTTTAATATATTGCATTGAGCATTATTGTCAGTGGAAAAGCTTTTTCTGTTAGCAAAGTTTGGCTGGAGCAAGCCAAATGTCAAAGAAATCAAAGTATACCAATCTATCTTGCATCAAATTCATATTAATGTCTGCTATTACACCACAACTTAACCATGCCTCAAAGGAGATCACTTCCTCTACATCACTTCCCCTTTCGGCACTTTGCACTAGAAAAGCAAGACATCCATGGGCATTTATCAAGCATTCTTGAAGCATTTTCAATACTTCATAAACAAAAAATAAAACATGTCAAAACACATCATAAATGGTAAAATTAATGAGCCCTAATTCAGCAAAACTTACAGTGGTGAACTTTTGTATTCCCCTGTTTTATTTTTTGTAACTGACAAGTGAGATTTGCTAACACATTTGCTCCCATTCTGAAATGCTATCTGACTCACCCTCCCTATTTGTCTTGGTGACTGTTATAACTAGGAGTGAACATGAGTAAAATATAATAGCTTGAATTGTCACAAGAACAGAAATAAAGAGTAAATCTTCTGATGGGACACTTTGTCTGGTAAAAACCGTCTGAGCCTAAGTTTTATACATGTATTACCTAAGGAAATATGAATGCACATACATGACTGACCATACACCTTTGAGAGATCCTTATTTCACCTAATGTACATATTCACTACCCAGATTACCTACCTGTAGGTCAAAGTGGTCTGTAAGGATTTACAACCACTTTAACCCAGTAACAACAAAGGACCCTGAGATTTTCCAATGCATTTTTTTGTCATACATAAAATTAAACTATTGAATTTAAACTATTGTATAATTTGGTTAAAATCACTATGCATCTTCATATGGCCATGTTAGTATTCTATATTTTCTTATATTTAGGCTTCCTAGCAATATTTAATAGATATACTATAACAACAATCATCTTTTTCACCACTCAATTCATTCAATCATACATTTCATACATTCAATCATTCTTTTCTCAGAGAAACTTTTAGCTTAAGTCCATACAAAAGATGAATACGAAAGGAAGCATTACAGTACACAATGCCAAATTCACACTATAGCCAATATGTTTGTCAGGAAAATACAATTTCAGTACATAATGGACTAGTTTAATGTACATGAGTGAAGATAATTTATTTTCGTCTCAATCTTCAGTACGTAAAATATTCGACAGGTTAAAAGAGCATCTTTTATTCCCTGGGTGATTTAATTAAATAAAGTTGATTGTTATTTACCTCTGCAATTCATAGAGTAGATTTGATAAACATTTCAAAAACAGAACATTAGTGGATATAGAATTCTTTTATTATATTCCGCTGTTTGACTCAGCACTTGGCTGTAAATGCTTCAGTAAGTCAAAGCATAAAAGGCATTGTGGAAGTTCAATGGATAAAGTCTTATTGCTGTAAATTCTTTGACCTGAATAAGTTACTTTCTTCTCTCTGCTTGAGGTGTCCAATATGGGGAGGAGAAGGTTTTTGCAATGGAAAATAAAGTCAACTTGACATTTTGTCTAGAAATAGAAAGGAGATTTTGGCCTATTAAATTTATATTTGATTAAAAAAAAAAATCATGCCGTTAGTCAAGAAAGCTACAGAGCAAATCTAAATAGCTTTCAAGCCTGGAGCTGATTAACTCCCACTTTCAGCAAGATCTGTCATGAAAGTCAACAGTAATTATTATTAAAAATGAAAATACCACGGGATGATTCATTCAATGCAATATATGAACATCAATTAGTGGACATTATAGTCAGAATTTAATTCTAAAATGCAGCATATGGCTTAACTGCTAGAATATACTGTGTGCTATTTTATTTCTGTTTGTTTCAAGTGTTATTGAAACTTAAAATGTAACGTAATTACATAACACAATGGGAATAATTTAGCAACAGAAGCAGAAATGTTTGTTTGAAGATTTTACACACTTAAGTTAGTAACTGCACTAGATGATTAATTTATACCTAGGTAAGTACTCTGTATAGGGTAAAATTATACACTTAAAATGACTGAAGTTTCTTGACCCTATGTAGATGTATTTGATTAAAGTGCAACTCTAGGCAATGAGTGAAGCAAATCAGTAAGCTAATGATATTCAGCAGATACAGTTAAAATGCTGAAATAAAATCAATCAACTTACCTTAATATAAGTTCTGTGTATTATAATATGGCAATTATCCAGAGAGAGTCTCACGGGATCATTGTGAATGTTCTTCTTGAATCCATTCCTGTGAACTTTTGTCTATAATTTTGATTCTCTGTTCTTAAAGTGCATTTTTAGTCAAAATATACCCCCATTTAAATTTTTTCCACTGCTCACTCCATCAATTATTTCCAAGCATTTAAAATAATGGAGACAGGTAATCCACTGCTGAAGCCTGTGACCAAGCCAAACTCCCTTGTCATTATGTTATCCCACTGATGTAGTCTTCTGGATCTTGAGAAGACACTGCTGCTGGACAGCCAATTTGAACTCAAGCATTGATATAAACACCTGAAAAAACACAACTCAGCAGTAAAGGAAGATAGAAAACCTAAGATCCAGAACATCTCATGATTATGGATTTAGGGACGTAAAATGCATAAATGTGGACATCTGAACAAGGACCCTTTCCCTCAGAAGGGAAGATAGAAAGGCCAGGCGCATCACATGACCAAATGCAAATGTGTTTGAATTCCAGACGAATTTAGCATCACTTCAGAACTAGCAATTAACCAGATAGCACTACAATTACACACAGGATTGTACTGAACCGAAGTGCAAAAAAAAAAATGGTCCTGAAATGTCTTTATATAATTAAGTAAAAACATAAAAACACCAATTGGATTGAATAACTAAAAGCAAATATACTGTTTAGGATAGTTGCAAGGAAATTTTCCTTGAGATTAGTCAATGAGGTGAATCTCTGCTGAGTTCCATCATCCAATCATATATGTTGTACAAGCATTTTTTTTTCTCTTCTGTCAGTAAAGTTGTACTGTGTAACATACTACTAAAATAGTTTTCCACTTTAGGAAAATGATATCGTTGCACCGGTCACCTGGGACATGCATATCTCAGGAAGCACGGTGAGCCCCCCACAACACCCCTATCAGTAATGGAGGAGGGAGCGGGCCTAGAAGAACAGGAGCTGCCTCCCAATGACATCCCAGATGAGCATGGTGAAGTGGGAATAGGATATCAGCAGGACAAATATCTGAAATGTGGCCAGCTAAGAATCAGGTAAGCGGGGGGAGTAAAAAAAAAAAAAAATGTATTATATATATATATATATATATATATATGGTGTGAGGGGGGGGGGGGTAAAATTCATCTTGCATGAGTGAGTCTTTACTTTTTTCACAATTAATTAAACATTCCTGAATTACAGTTATCATGAAGATAACACTTATTAAAGAGGTTAAACTTAATGCAGGTTTAAAAAAAAATCTGCATGTATTTCTATTGCAACAATTAAGGTCCTATTATAGATCAGTTATTCAATTCTACAGTATAATTAAATATAGTAATGTAGCTGTGAAAAAATGTTTAAGTTCTTATATTTTAGTATTCTTTATGCAGTAATATACAGTTTACTTTATACAATAACCAAGTTTACAGTTTTTGAATTTTAGAACATTCTGTACTTTTTACAGGGTTTACTGCTTGTTCCAATTTTTCAAGAAGGTTATTCTTTTTATTATAAATCAAGCATAGTCCTTCATGCACATTTTATAACATAGATTTATAAGGTTGTAAAATAGATTTGGTGATATATGGTGCAACATAAAACAGTCGGAAGCTTGGAGCAAACCTAACACAAAATCTATACTTTTTCAATATACGTACCTGCACAATTATTTTATCCATGTAGTAATAAAAACCATACAATAAAGAGTCAGCACATTTACCAGAGGGGTAATATTGCATCAGTCTTTTATTATTTTCTTTGTGTTATTATATGCTTTTCATAAGTGTAAATAATGGGAATCCAAAAACTCACTTATTGTTTCTCTCACGCTGGCATGATTAAAGAACACACTTGAAAATTGAGTTTTCAAGTTTATTTGGGAAAAGCTCTAAAGCATATCAAGAATTCTTTCTGCTTTTTGCTTGCTCATAAATTGAATTGACTTCAGCAAAAAATATTAAAGAAAAGCATTAGAGGCATGCTAGACAAGAAAAGGACTGACTTAATAATTACACCATTATAATAATAGTGTTTGACTTTTTAATGGAAAATGGAAAAACAAGCTCAGTACACAAATGTGTAAAACAATCAGTATACTTAGACTCAATACTTTGACAATATAAGTGCAAAAACTGTGAAAATATACAAATGTAAAATATATGGAAAATAACAGAAAATTCAATGAGAGAAATAAGATGAAAGCTTATATGGAGGTATGCAGACCTAGAACAAAACCAGGGTAAAAACCAGAAAAAAGTCCCACAGGCAGCGTTAAAAAATAGGATTGACTTCTCAAGCCGTCACCATCAGATACTTAAAAAAGGTCTCCCAGGTGTCTATAGTCACACACAAGGCTTACCAGATTTTTTGACCCTCATAAGAATGGTCAAATGCTCATAGTGGGAATTCACCTAAGGAAAATGTACTGTTCCAATCTCCTCTCTTCCACAGGAAACACCAGGAATTGTAGCTGGTTAACTAGCATTACATGCATCCAGAGTCCACAAGGAACTACTAATCCACTGAGAATACACTAAGCAGGACCAATGTGCATAAAATAGTCTCCCTGAAGAAGCCCTACTGCCCTACTGCCCTTGTGTGAGTGAACGGCCGACATCTTTGTTGCTGGAATCCCTTACTACTGTGTTCAGAGACATGCTGTGTTACTTCTTGGTATTTGTAGATTTTTAAATCTTAATAGATGTCCCTTTATGAGCAGTTTTACATTATGTGGGGCATCTTTTCTATTATATGCACATCAGTCCTGCTAAGTATATTCCCAATGGATTAATGGTTCCCTGTGGGCTGTGGATGCAAGCGATGATAGTTAACCAGCTAAAAGTCCTGGTGTTTCCTGTGGATGAGGGAAGGTTGAAAGAGTGCCTTTTCCTTAGGTGTATTCCTACTATGTGCATTGACCACTCTTATGAGGGTCACAAAATCTGTTAAGCCTTGTGCGTGACCATAGACACTTGGGAGACCCTTTTAAGCATCTGATGGTGATAGCTTGAGGAGTCCATCCTATTTTTTTCAACACTGCCTGTGGGACTTTTTTTTTTCTCCTTTTTCCTTTTTTAAAGCTATATATTTATAGAATTTATTACAGAATATAGAATTTTCTGTTTTCCATATATTGCACAATTGAACCTCTGGACCATCCCCTCTGTTGCCTAGTTTAAAAACCCCTCTAACTTTTTGGCCATCTTTATTCCCAGCTGATCTGCACCCTCCTCATTTAGGTGCAGTCCATCCCTTCTATAGTACTGGTTATTGACTGAGAAGTCGGCCCAGTCCTCCTTACTACACCAGCTCCTCAGCCACTTGTTTACTTACCTAATCTCCCTCTGCCTTTCTGGTATGGCTTGATGTCCCGGTAGTATTACTGAGAATACTACCTTGGAGGTCCTTTTCCTCAATTTAGCTCCCAAGTCCCTAAAATCGTTCTTTAGGACACTCCATCTGCCTCTGACTTTGTCATTGGTGCCAACGTGCACCATGACAGCTGGGTCTTCCCCAGCCCCTCCCAGTAATCTGTCCACAAGATCCGAGATGTGCCAAACCCGAGCGCCCGATAGACAACATACAGTTTCAGCGCTTCAGGTCTTTGTTACAGATTGCCCTCTATGTCCTTCTAATAATTGAGTCACCTACTACCAGAATCTGTCTTTCCTTTCTCTTAACTGCCCCCCACTCTCATTGGAGTTTTTCGCCCGGCAGCTAGGATAGTCCCTCAGCTCCAGCCGTGCTGGTCCCTGACTGGTTTCAACAATGTCACTCAATGGAGCGTACTTATTGGGATGCTCCAGCCCTGGATAGGCCTCCCTGACACTTCCCCCTCTACCCTTCCTGACTGCCACCATCTATTATTTCCTAGTGCCTGCCCCTCTTTGTCTCCACCCGCCTCTGTGCTGGCCCCTGCCGGCACGTGCCAAGTACGTTCCTGGCTCTCCTTTAGTATGAAGGGACTTCTCAGTGCTGACAGTTGCTTCCCCAGATTCAGAACCTGGGCTTCCAGGGAAACAATGTGCTAACATTTTGCACAACAGTATTCACCCTCGATCGGATGATCAAGGAACGCATACATGCCACAAGAAGTACAACGAGTCACCTCTCCACACCCGCCGGCCATTGTACCTATTAATTTGATGAGGATTGTGGATTATACCCTGTCCAAATTACCTAACAATAGGTACTTAACAAAACAATACACAGGTATTCAACAAGACAATACACAGGTACTCGCAGACCTACGTGCACTTGCAGATCTACGTGCACTCGCAGACCTATGTGCACCCGCAGACTTACATGCACCCGCAGACCTACGTGCGCTCGTAGACCTACGTACACTCACAATACACAAGTACACAGTACACAGTACTAACGATCCACACACACTACTCAAAAAACACTCAGGTTTTTAACTCACCACTTAGTCCAGTTTCACTTGGTCTAAGTTCCAGCAAGCTAAAAGAAGAGCAGGCTCACAATGAGTTCTACACAAGGTTATATAGGCCTAAAGTACCTGTGACCAATTAACCACTCCTCTTAATTAGCAGTCCGAAGAAAGCAAGAAAAAAAATACTTTTTAAAAAGTGTCAGAAAAAGGTGTTAAACAGCTACAAGGAAAAGCCCGCAAAATAACCTAAAAATGCAACACAGCAATCACCAGCAGTCAAAAAGCAAAACTTGTTCACTCTCCACTCAAGGTCCCCACTGTTTAGTTTCCAACCAGCAGTCTGGCCAGTGTTTGCTTGGTATGTGATAGATTGCTATGTAACATAGATCATAGCATGGCAATTTAACTAAAACGGCAGTACACTATGAAACTGAATATTGTAACTGTTGCAAGTCAGCATTTGTCACTGTGCTGTTGGATGCAGAAAAATATTGTGAAATGGCGTAGATGCAATGCTCTAAGTATAGTTTTTATTGTATGAGTTATGCTAAATATACAAAATAAATGTCATGTTTTATTGTAATACAATATAGTGATTTATTACTAGGGATGGGCCAAACGGACCCCTGTTCGGTTCGCACCAGAACTTTCGAACACGATGAAAATTTGGGCCCGAATAAAAAACCCATTAAAGTCAATGGGACCCAAACAAAAAAAAATTTAAATTGCCCATTTTTAAGGCTTATATGCAAGTAATTGGGCATACAATGGTTATAGGGGTCCGGGTCCTGCCCTGGGCGACATGTATCAATAAAAAAAAAATTGTGAAAAACTTAATTTTTAAATGAGCAATAATTTTTAGATTTTTACAGTGAAAGCATAAAAATGAAAAATTCCTTCCAATATAGTGCCTGGGGGTCCCCTTGGTCTACCTATAAAGTGGCAGATCTGTACCACATCTAGAATCTGCTGCAGCAATATTTGCATTTATAAAGCCAAAAAAAAATAAATTTTCCCTGCAAGCTGCCTTATTTTGCTCAGCAACATCTGGGGAGCCAGTGTGTATGATGAGGCCACAATGTAGTGCACTGGGAACAAGATTAGAGACTTTTTGCAATGATATGAACCTGTCAAACAGTTGCTGAAAAAAATGGTCTTTAGGTGTTAATTGTGCCCATGAAACTTATACCAAAAAAATTCTTCCAGGTGAAATGATTGAACACCCTCAAAGCTAGGCAGCCTCGAAGTCCTACAGAGATTCCACATCCCAAAAAGACTTAATCAGTGACATCAGCATCAGAGGCTTCATAGCTGGTAATCCAGGACCGATTCATTTTTATAAGAGTCAAACGGTCCACGGAGTCTGTGGACAGATGCATTCTATGATCAGAAATGAAACCTCCTACAGCACTGAATGCCCGTTCTGAAAGCACGCTGGGTGCAGGGCAGCCCAACAACTCAATAGCATACTGGGCAAGTTCTGGCCAGTAGTCTATTCTCATGACCCAGTAAGTCAGTGGATCGTCAGCTGGAAAGCTCTCCATCTCTGTTCTGGTTCCGAGGTAATCGCCCACCAAGTGATGCAGCTGCTGCCGATGGGATGTGGAAGCTGACAGCCCTGGGCAGCTAGGACTAAAAGAATTCTGAAATGCCTCACTTAGGCGGATGCCTTCTCCAACGCTCCTCTCTTGACCAACAGAAGACTCAAAACTACGTTTTCCATGACACTGTATCCTACTGGAGACATGAAAAACATTCAATAAAATCGTCTTTAACTTGTCCTCAAGAGATTTTATCTTCTGCGCTCTCTGTGGGGATGGGATGAGTTCTGAGACCTTCCCCTTATAACGGTGGTCAAGGAGGGATACCAATGAGTAAACATCCTTCTCCTTTATGTCAAGTATTTTTGGGTCCTTTCCCATGCGCCTGAAATTTGCAGAGGCTTGAGAAGCCTCCTCTGGGTCACTCAGGATGAGAGCATCTGGAACTTCCTCCTCCCAGCCATGTACTACTCCCAAGGGTCCTGGGGTTGGAAAGCCATCGCTTACAGATTGACGCATGCCTTCCTCTTCTTCAAAGCGACCTATGAAAGTACGAGAATCCTCCTCCTCATCCTCCTCCCCTCTCTCCTCCTGTGTGTTCTGTGACATAGGAATGATGGTGTCTGGATAAAGTGGGCCTTGAGAGGAAAGGAACTCCTCCTCTTCCTCCCGCTGCTCTGCCCCAGTGCCCTGTCCATAATACCACGCAGAGTCTGCTCCAGCAGAACACAACAGGGATTGTGTCACTGATGCATGCACTGTAACTGCTCACCATCCTTGTGGCCTCCGCAAATGGTGACAATACAGTGCATGCATCATTAATGATTAGCCATTAGCGTGGGGGAAAAAAACTGAAGCAGCCTGAGCCTGTCGTTGTGCCGGTGCACAGGTACTCGTTGACAGCCCTCTGCTGCATGTATAGCCGTTGCAGCATTCCCAAAGTTGAGTTCCACCTGGTGGGCATGTCATAAATCAGGAGGTTTACGGGCAGGTGGAATTCCAGCTGAAGTGAGCACTGGCTGTGTATGACCGCCTGAAATGGCTACAGACTATTCTGGCCTGCTTTAGCACATCTTTCAACCCTGGGTACATACTTAGGAAAAGCTGCACCACCAAATTGAGGACATGTGTCAGGCATGACACATGTGTAAACTTTCTCTGTCTAAGGGCGGACAGGAGGTTTGAGTCATTATTGGACACAACCATTCCTGGTTCCAGCTGGCGTGGTGTGAACCACCTCTGGGCCTGTCCCTGCAGAGCTGCAAGAATCTCTGCTCTGGTGTGGTTCCTGTCCCCTAAACACACCAGCTGAAGCACTGCATGGCACCTGTTAGCCTGACTCTGGGAATAACCCTTTGAAGGCTTAGGGGGTACCTGATGTTCATAGGACAATTCTGCAGAGGAGGGCATGGATGTGGCGGAGGAGTAGGAGGAGGGGTTAGAGCTCACGGGTCTGGCATCATCGCAACCAGCTGTATGGAGAAGTGGGGGCACAACAAGCTGCAGCACCAAGACCTGTGTGCTGTGAATGAAATATATCACCCCTGCCCATGCTTGCTGGACAACGTGTCAGAAGTAAGGTGGACTTTACGGCTGACTGCCTTGCCCAACAATGCCAGAACATTCCCTTGCACATGATGTGTATGGTATAAATGAAATTGCATTTATTGAAAAATATACAAGATGCACTTTTAGATAGTCCTGTATACATTAAAATATATGATTTAGCTTTTTGTAATCCTCTACACATTTAAAGCCCATTTCCTGGCAAAAAAGTTTTCCCATGCAGTGGTGCTGTGCCCAAACTGCATGGGTCAGCTGCTTGTTTTGTCTAGGGGTTAGTAGGATGTTTATACTCACTTAATGCTTAGTTCCACCTGAAAACAGTGCTCCCTTCTTGTCCAGTAGTGGACTGTTCCTGGTGTATGGAGCCTGCTGTAGGCTTGATAAAGTCAGAAACAGTCTACAACTCAAGACCACTGGAGATCAGGAGTGGTAGACCGGTCTTGTGTTGGAAGAATAAGGAGGATTAGGTAAGTATATCTCCTTTCTCCTTTCCCCTAGACAAAAATGAGCAGCTGACACACTGCATGGGAAAACCTGTTTTTTGCCCAGAGATGGTCTTTTAAGACTTAGGGTGGAAGGGGAAGCACTGTAAGCATATCAGGCCTTACTGCATTGCACAATTCTGTGAAATTAAATGGAGTTTTATAACTGAAGAAAAGTGCACAAAGAGATTTCAAGCGACAGCTTTGCCAAGTTTACTGTAGTGGAGAACAGTAAACAGTTTGTCTATAGTATCTGGCAAGGGTGTCTGTATTGAGAAACTGGCTAAAAAGAATAACCCATTTTTGGTGGGTAAGAATGTTCACATTTCAACCATGTATTTAGCTGTTTGCCTACATTTTTTTGTGCTGGCCATTTTGAGATGGACTGTCAAAACACAGGTGTTCAAAAGTAATGGAAGGGGGGAAAGTTAGTGTTTAATGCCTGATCACATTATCCTAAACAGTGCAAACTCTAAACAGTAGTCTCATTAGCATATCTAAGGAACAGCTAACAGTGATCTAATTAATCAATAAGCTAATTAACAACTAGTCACCTAGACAAGCCTAGGTGACTCAAGTCACTGCACACCCAGACAATGCTTTGATTAATCAGGGATCCCACCCCATCTCAGACTGCCTGACAACAGTCTACAACAGTCTATCAGACAAAACTCATACAATGTTCCAGCAGATATATGAGGGACATTGTTGATAACTATTTCTGTCCCAAGTGAAAAAGTTTCTCCTACCCAGTCTTTCCTCTGACCATTAACCTGTACAAAATTAATATTACATTCTTCCATCCACACCAGAAAGGAAGCTTTATTGTCTTTATTCAGATAATTAATCAAAGCCTAGCTCTCAGCGTTCATCATATTGTTGTCCATCATTAGAGAATGATCTGCTCTCTGCATGGGATCAGAGGCTTAACTGAGCTCTTTACCATGCTTTGACAGGAAGAAACTGATAAAATCCCCAGTCTCCTCCATGGGCCATAATAATTGGGAAGGAGGCTTGCCCCTAGCCCCCTCCAAAAGCCTCTGTCCCCGTTGGGTCTGTCACACTGGCATATTATAGAGGGCAGTTTGACACTGCCCGTTCCCTTTTTCCTCTTTAGTCCTCTTATATGATAAGTGACCTTTTTGACCAGGATAGATGATCAGGATACCAAGGAGGTTTGAACAAGGATTTTGCAAAATCAAATGTATTATTTCTTACAATAAGATAACATTTTTGACTCATCAATACTAGATGCCTAACAATTACATTTGTTAAGTCTCACAGTCTAATATTGTAGCAAAAGCAAAGGTTATTAAAAACAGTTTTAGGCCTTCCACTACTTTAAAGCAATTATTAAACATAGGACAATTCAAAATAATTGGGTTGAGTTACTAAAGGCAAATAGGCTATTCAGAAGTTAAACATTTCTGACAACATTGTTTGCTGTACCCGTAGTCCACAAGTTTTTTTTAGGCAATCTAATGGGGACACTGTTGTTACCGTGAGGGGGTAAGTTATGCATCTATTTTAAAACAAAAAGACCACATTTTTTAATAACCTTAATTTTTTTTTTTTTATTGTAATAGCTCTACTCTTTATACTCTTTGTGAGATGTACATTTTGAGCATGGAAATCTATTTGTCTTACCATCTATGTAACTATTCTTGGCCTATTGGATACCATATCTGACCATTAGAGGGAGCTCTCATACCTTTCCAATTGTCTGTGCTCAGTGAGGGAAGTTTGTTCCTCTCCATAGGTATAAATGGAATAAGATGGTGGTGTGCGCCTGCCCCGATGACATCACATATGTTGAAATGTGTATGGCGGAGCTAGGATTACAAATACACCATCTTGGATGCTGGCTGGCTGGCTTTTACACTGAATGCGATCTCCAGTATTTATGTTCCTCTGATATTATATTGCACAATGTGAGTGTTTCTAATCTATGGTTTTAATACAAATGTATATAATGGATTTACTCTATGGAGTGTCTTGTTTATTTGACTTTCTGGTCATATTTGTGTATATGGAGAGTGCTGGAGGACTCCCCTGTGACCTGAAAGAGCATTCTATCGGTCTGTGCTATTTTGACATTAAAGCACTGTTGACCACTCTTTACATGAGGGTCTTGAAGCTCCAGTAAGCTGCTTTAATGTGCAAAGTGGTCGTGTGTCTGCACTTGTTTTTTTCTTATTGGGATTAGGAACTTGTCTTTGATATCACATATAATGTCTGCAGTTCTGTTTACTTATTTGATTGTTAGCTATGGAGTGCTAATCACTTCTGGATTAATTTGTGTTGTATTTATATGATTTTCTCTGTCAATGATGTGTAATGTAGTTTATGCACTTTAGCAATCACTTCACATAGTTCAATTTTTTTTTTACAACACAGCCATTGTGTTATACAGTGCATAATTTCATTGCTATGTTCATTTGTTGTTGTGACGTAACACTCAACACTGAGATATATTATCTAATAATTTATGTGGTTAGCGCTGCACATCACATACTCATACAGATTGGCATCTGGTATCAGGAAACAGTGTTAGTAGCTTTCCTTAGCCTTTTTTGGGGGGGAGGGGGGGGGTTGTTGCTAATTTCATTTTCTTTATGAATTTTACCAAATTCACTAAGCTCTGGGGAACATTCCCTTGCAATGTGCAACTTCCCTAGCAAAATTAACAGCCTTATTTGCCTTTAGTAAATCAACCCCAATACTGTATGTACTTTAACCAGTTCCGTACATTTACTGTGACAGGGTGGCCTGGTTCCACGAAACAACATACCTATACATTGCTCATGCCTGTGGGTAGGGGGCCTGGACCCGCTGATCGCTTCTGACGAATCACAGGACATCCTGTGCCTGTGTAATGTAAACACAGGCACAGGAAATTATGTGACTGTCTCTCCTGAAGCCCTTTTTCGGTTCCAGCATGAGAGAGATCACATCAGACAGTGAGTACAAGCACTACACATACACCAGTTCACACAGTTAGGCACATTTCACCCCTTGATCACCCCCAGTTAACCCTTTCACTCCATGTCAAAGTGTCATTAGTACAGTGTACAGATCTTTTTTCTGATCACTGTATTAGTGTCATGGTTGACACCAGTTAGTGTTAGCGTCAATCCCAGATAGTGTCAGATTGCCTGTCACATATCCACTAATACATTTTAACCCTTTGATTGCCAATGACGCACACATACACTATACACCTTCATTACTAGTATAGTTTCTGAACAGATCAATATCTTTGATCAGATCAGAACTATACTAGTGTCCCCAATATTATAGTGTTCCCAAAATGCAGCGTTGGCAGGATCAGCCCTGACACCTGCTAGCACCTTCGTTTAGCCCCCCCCCCCCCAAGATGTGCAGTATCAGTAGATCACTGTCACTTCCAATACACAGTACACAAAACAGCAGCGTTAGCAGAGTCAGGCCTGATGTCTGCTAGTGCTAGCAGTTACATTTTTTGTAGTGGTTCAAACAGTCCTTGACAACCAGGTGCTTTTTTTACCTGTGAGTCACACTAGGAGTAGCGGTCTCTGCTAAGTTCAGGCATACCCAACTCCGTTCCCAGGTTGCTGAGGTGCAACAATCGCATGGATCTCGTATGCAGCAGAGTGCCAGTACTAGGGCTAATCTACCTCTGGTAAACTGACCAGCACCAGCAGCCTAGTACATCCTGGTAAACAAACCAGCACTGCAATAACACTTGGTGACATGGCGAGTCCCATAAGTGCAGTTCAAGCTGGTGCGGTGGCTAGCACAAGTAGTGTCCCACAGCCACCAAGAATTCAAACACTGGCCCATAGAGCCCATAGTGCCCTTTGCACTGCGCTTGCACATCCTAATTGGAAGACCACCCCTTCTGCACTTCCCCCATTCACTGGCCAACCTGGAATTCAGGTGGAAACAGCAGATTTAACTCCCCTTGGCTTTTATGAGCTGTTTCTCATGGAAGATCTGTACAGATCTATTGTGAACCAAAGCAATTTGTATGCCAATCAATTTCACAGCTAACCAAAATTTGACCTATGCCAGACAATTTGCATGGAAATGTATCGTGGTTTCTGAATTTAAGACCTTTCTGGGCCTATACCTCATCGTGGGCATTACTAAAAAGAATGAGTTGTGGTCATACTAGCCCACTGACCCAATTCAGCATGTGCCCGTTTTCTCTTCTGCCATGACCAGGATTAGATACGAGCAAATCTTGCAGTTTATGCACTTCAACGGCAATGAACTGTCGTCCTCAGTGTGACCCTGGATATGATCGGCTGCAAAATCCTGCCCATTTTAAATCACTTGGGACAAAAATTAAGTTTTATGGCTCCCTTGTTTTCAATTTTTACCCCAGCAAGCATGCCAGGTATTGGGTAAAAATGTATAATCTCTGTGACAGGGCAACAGGCTAGACATGTAGTTTCCGAATTTACGAGGGTAAAGATAATCACGTGAAGCCCCCCGATTGCCCAGACTACATACCGTACGGGAGCAGAGGCAAGATTGTTTGGGACTTGGTGTCACCCTTTTTCTGAAAGGCGTACCATTTATACGTGGACAATTAATACCCAAGAGTGCCACTTTGTAGACATCTTTTTGATTCTGGAATTGTCGCATGTGGCATGCGATCTAATCACCGGGTCTTCCCCTAACAGCCTCTAGGCAGTCAGAAAGTAAAAGCGGTGTAAATTCCAGAATATATAGATGCTATAACTTTTGCACAAACCAATAAATATATGCTTATTGAGATTTTGTTTAGAGACATGTAGCTAAATACATTTTGGCCTAAATGTATGACACAAATTGAGTAGAAAATAGTTTTTTTTTCAAAATTATCGTATTTTTCCATTTATATTGCAAAAAATGTTAATCCTATTGGTGATCAAATACCACTAAAAGAAAGCTATATTTGTGGGGGTAAAAAGGACACACATTTTGTTTGGGTACAGCATTGCATTACCACGCAATTATCAGTTAAAATAGCACAGTGCCAAATTGCAAAAAATGCTCTGGTCATTAAGGGGGTAAAACCTGCCGGGGCAGTTGTTAAAACATTTAGATCAACATATATACATAATGAAGGCTTGGAAGACTTGAAAAAGATGAAGAGTAATGATCTGTAAGTTGATCCCCTGAATCATAATTATTCCAGTACTGAGCAAATTTCCGGATGGCAGATATCTGTGAATCTTTTCTAATTCCTGTTATAGGTTACAGTAAAGGGGTTAAGTTGGTCTCTTCACCAGATTCCTTAAACGCATTAGAAGTTACATTTTCTAGACATGATCTCTAATTATGTGCAGTGAATTAAATAATAACATTTTGTTACAATAGATATTATAAGGTACAATAGAAAAGATATGAAGGCAACAATGATCTTTAATTAACAATGGTCAAAAAAGACTGGTTTAGCTAGGAAATTTTATTTTTTATTATTATATTAAAATTTTTGTTATATTCAATTATTTTATAATTTTTTTCCTAAACAAGAAACTTTGATCAAGTAGATTACACTTCTTAAAAACAGCCTTGTTATAAATGCTCACTCAAGTTCGAAATATTAAATTATGTGTTAATTACATTTCAACAATTCATCATTCCCATTACAATTACTGGTCTAATTTCTAATTTTCAAAAGTTATAATTTTTTATTCTCTCCCACAGAAAAGTCACATAAGCTGTGCACTTTTCATTGAAGACAGTGCAGCTGTACAACAATCTGCTCCATCTGGTCAGTGTAGATAACATTTCTGTATGTGGTTAACATTTGCTGAGGCAAATCTTTTCAATTACTGAACAATAGAAAGTAATTTTCAAACTTGTTTTAGAGCAGCAAGGCTTCTGTTTTTGTTTCCAAAACACCACTGTTTAACAAGATCATATAATCAAAAGGATTTTTACAAAACTTGCAAAGTTTACAGAGTATCCATATATAGTATAGCAACCAAAATGGGGTGTATATATATATATATATATATATATATATATATATATATATATATATATATATATATATATATATATATATATATATATAGTGGATATAAAAAGTCTACACACCCCTGTTAAAATGTCAGGTTTCTGTGATGCAAAAAGATGAGACAAAATAATTTCAGGACTTTTTCCACCTTTAACCTTGTGACCTATAAACCGTACAATTCAATTGACAAACAAACCTTTAAATCTTTTTTTTGGGGTGAGATTAAATATAAAAAAAAAATATGTGATTGCATAAGTGTGCACACCCTCTTATAACTGCTGTGTTCAGAATTAAGCAATCACATTCAAACTCATGTTAAATAGGAGTCAGTTCACACCTGCCATCATGTAAAGTGCCTCTGATTAACCCCAAATAAAGTTCAGCTGTTCTAGTAGGTCTTTCCTGGCATTTCCTTAGTCGCATCCTTCAGCAAAAGTCATGGTTTGCAGAGAACTTCCAAAACATCAGAGGGATCTCAATGCTAAAAGGTATCAGTCAGGAGAAGCTTACAAAAGAATTTCCAAGACATTAGCTATACCATGGAACACAGGGAAGACAGTCCTCATCAAGTGGAGAAAATATGGCACAACAGTGACATTACCAAGAACTGGACGTCCCTCCAAAATTGATAAAAAAGACTAGAAGAAAACTGGTCAGGAAGGCTGCCAAGAGGCCTACAGCACCAGTAAATGAGCTGCAGGAATATCTGGCAAGAACTGGCTGTGTGGTACATGTGACAAGAATTTACTGTATTCTTCATATGTCTGGGCTATGGGTACAGTGGCAAGATGGAAGCCTTTTCTTATGAAGAAAAACATCCAAGCCCTGCTAAATTTTGCAAAAATCTGAAGTCTCCCAAAATCTGGTGGTAAAATGTGTTACGGTCTGATGAAACCAAGGTTGAACTTTTTGGCCATAATTACAAAAGATATGTTTGGCGCAAAAACAACACTGCACATCACCAAAAGAATACCATACCCACAGTGAAACATGTGGGTATGGTTCAGCTGGAACAGGATCTTTAGTCAAGGTAGATGGAATTATGAACAGTTCCAAATACCAGTCAATATTGGCACAAAACCTTCAGGCTTCTGCTAGAAAGCTGAACATGAAGAGGAACTTCATCTTTCAACATGACAACGACCCAAAGCATACATCCAAATCAACAAGGGAATGGCTTCACTAGAAGAAGATTAGAGTTTTGGAATGGCCCAGCCTGAGCCTAGACCAGATTTTAATTTGAAAATCTGTGGGATGATCTAAAGAGGAATGTGCACAGGAGATGCCCTTGCAATTTGACAGATTTGGAGTGTTTTTGCAAAGAAGAGTGGGCAAATATTGCCAAGTCAAGATGTGCCATGCTTATAGACTCATACCCAAAAAGACTAAATGCTGTAATAAAATCAAAAGGTGCTTCAGAAAAGTGTTAGTTTAGGGGGGTGCAACCATATTATTTTATTTTTTTATTTTTACTCCCCTCCACCTAAAAGATTTCAGTTTGTTGTTCAACCGAGTTGTATAGTTTATAGGTCACATTAACCACTTGACATCCACGCTATGGCCGAATGATGGCCACATCGTGGATCTCAATTCCCGGGAGGCCGTCATATGACGTCCAACCCTGTGCATGCTCCCTGCGCGCGCCCTATAGGGCACGCATGGAGCGCGCTGTGATCACTGAGTCACTGAGACTCGGATGATCAGCGATCCGAGTAAGGGGCAGGTCCCGGCTCCTTACCATGTGATTTTTTTTTCTCCTCAGCTGTTAGCGTGAGGAGAAAAAAAAAACGATCACAAGCTTTTGTTTTGATCATGTGATCAGCTGTCATTGGCTGACAGCTGATCACATGATCAAAACAAAAGCTTGTGATCGTTTTTTTTTTCTCCTCACGCTAACAGCCGAGGAGAAAAAAAAAGCTGATCACGGCTCATCTTAAAGGGACATCGGTCCTGAAATTATGCCACCTGTCAATGTCCACAAGTGCCACCTGTCAATGTCCATAAGTGCCACCTGTCAATGCCCATAAGTGCCACCTATCAATGCCCACAAGTGCCACCTATTAATGCCAACCAGTGCTGCCAATCAGTGCCACCTAAAAGTGCTGCCTATCAGTGTAACCCATCAGTGTCCATCACTGCCACCCATCAGTGCCTATCACTGCCACCTATCGGTGCCCGTCACTGCCACCTCATCAGCGTACATCAATGATGGACAAAAATTACCCATTTTAACATTTTTATAACAATTTTTAAATTCGGTCTTTTTAAAAAAAAATTAACAAAAAATAATCAAATACGAAAAACCCTGAACCACCCACTCTAGGAGAGGTAGTGAGGACAACCCATCTTCACTATATATACGAACAAAACATAGCAATCAGAAATGGCAGACTGGACCGCGCCAATCTACTATGGCTCCCTTGGTCCACGTGGATCAAGAACAATACACAAATACCACTAACTGAATAGTTCCAAACAAGGATATGGTATCTGCCATGACGGATTAAGCATACTTATTGACACAACTGTGAGAGTAATGTACAGTCACTACATACGTAAATGGTTTTCTAGTTACTGCTTATTTGAATTTGAAAGTCCATTTTGACCCGCGGGGTGGGGGGTCACGCACTCTGGTCACAGTATGATCCCGTCGGGGGTGGCCGGGGGGTGGGACCACCTACTCTATCAACTCCAAAGACTGGATATGTACCTATGTTTAACTGGGTCCACACGCTCAAATCGCGTTACATGAATATTTTCTTGTTCTACATGATATTGTATGGTATTGTATCATATTCTTGCACTATTGTAAGCCATAGCTTCCACTTGAAGTTTCACTGTTTTTGCCAATATCTGGCTTTTCTGGGGGTTTTTTGTAGAAATTGTTAAACTCAATAAAAATCTGTTGTTAAAAAAAATTAAATAATCAAATACCACCAAAAGAAAGCACTATTTGGGGGAAAAAATGATAAAAATGTAATTTGGGTACAGTGTTGTATGACCGTGCAATTGCCATTCAAAGTGCGACAGCGCTGAAAGCTGAAAATTGGTCTGGATAGGAGGGGGATTTAAGTGCCCACTAAGCAAGTGGTTAAAGGTGGAAAAAGTTCTGAAATGATTTATGTTTGTCTAATTTTTTTTACATCACAGAAATCCGACATTTTAACAGAGGTGTGTAGACTTTTTATATCCATTGTATATATAATTTATATAGTTTTCAGGAGGAATTCAAGTCAAAACGTAGCTCTTTCAGGGTACTAATTAGGCACATTAATCATTATTGAATTTCCCTATAACATAGCAAATTTTATCTTTCTGAGTTCAGTTCCACTTTGAGTAAAAATTGGCAAAATGTTTCTTGCTCTTTATTCTTTCACCCAACTTTTGGATTATTTCCTGCTCATGTCTCTATATAGTTTTACTGAAATTTTGAATGCTTTGAAATGTGTCACAGTATACTCTGCTAGAATAAACCAGTTAGCTTACCAGGGCTGATACCTTTAAATTAGACAAAATATATAAGTACAAGATCCCTGTATCACTCTGTATCACACCTTCTTACCCCTGGGAAGCTCTAGTTGACACTTTTCCAAATTGTAGCAAATGTATGTGGTAAGTAGGGATGGGCCGAACACCCCTCTGTTTGGTTCGCAGCAGAACTCCTGAACAGTGGTAATGTTCTAACCTGAACAGTAAACCCCATTGAAGTCTATGGGAGCCAAACAGGAAAAATCTAAAGTGCAATTTTGAAAGCTTTATATGCAAGTAATTGGCCATAAAAGGGGTATAGGGGTCTGGGTACTGCTCTGGGGGACATCAATAAAAAAAAAACGTTTTTTTAGGAGCAGTGATTTTAATGATGCTTAAAGTGCAACAATAAAAATGAAAAATTCCTTTAAATACCCCTTAATGTGCCTGTAAAGTGGTACATTTGTAGCATATACAGAACAAGCTACAGCAAAACTGAAATTTCTAAAGAAAAAATTCCATCCAAAATGACTTTAAAGTTACAATTGCCAGGACCCAGCTATTAAAAAATAAAGAAAAAAACAGAAGTCCATACCAGGCCCTTCGTGTCTGGTATTGATTTTAAGGGGAATCCTGCACCAAAATGTAAAAAAAAATTGGCGTGGGGTCCCCACACAAAATCCGTACCAGACCCTTATCCGAGCATGCAGCCTGGCAGGTCAGGAAAAGGGGGGGCGAGGGAGCGCCTTCCCCTCCTGAACCACACCAGGCCACATGCCCTCAATGTGGGGGGGTGGCTTTTCTCCCCCACCCCAAAGCACTTTGTCCCATGTTGATGGGGACAAGGGCCTCTTCCCGACAACCCTGGCCTGTGGTTGTCGGGGTCTGTGGGTGGGGAGCTTTTCGTAATCTGGAAGCCCCCTTTAACAAGGGGCCCCCAGATCCCGCCCCCCTTATGTGAATGGGTATCAGGTACGTCGTACATTCACCAAAAAAGTGTCAAAAAAAGTGTCAAAAAGTAAGAAAAACAGGAGACAGTTTTTGACAAATCATTTATTAAAAAAGAGAAAAAAAAAGTGTCCCTCGATGTAACTTCACCATCAATCATGATGCCAAAACAGATCAGAAAAATAGATTTCAAAAAATGCTTCTGCCTTCTGAGAGTCCTCCCACTGACTGCTCGCCCTGCACTTTGACAGATCTTATATAGACAGAGAGCGGAGCCACCTTGGTATGTCACCTGGTGGCAAAGCCCCCTTCTGACGTTACATGATGTCAGAAGGGGCGGTGTCACTAGGTGACATACCCGGTGGCAACGCCCCCACCAGGACTACCAGATTAAGCCCCCAACCGCAGACCCTGACAACCACAGGTCAGGGTTGTCGGGAAAAGGCCCTTGTCCCCATCAACATGGAGACAAGGTGCTTTGGGGTGGGGGGTTCAGAGCCCCCCTGACCCAAAGCACCCACCCACCCCCCATGTTGAGGGCATGGGGCCTGGTATAGTTCAGGAGGGAGGGCGCTCGCTTGTCCCCCCTTTTCCTGACCTGCCAGCCTGCATGCTCAGATAAGGGTCTGGTATGGATTTTGGGGGGGGGGGGGGGGACTTTACTTGCATGCCTTAAACCGTTCTCTTCTACTGTCACCAAGTACAACTGTATTTGAAACAGGACAGCCTGCTTGTCCTTAGGTGAACACAGATCTTGCACACCTAAGTGAAAACGACATTACCCATAACACACCGCTGCTACCAGACTGAGCCTGATTGGAGGAGAATTCATTACAGCTCACTTCCTGATATGATTTATGAGGTGCGTCACGCAACACTCTGGAAGCCCTGCTACAGATGTCCAACACTACGTGAAGAAGTCGTGCACGCGTAAACATCTCATCAAAGCCAACACGCCAGGAGGACCGAGACCTTACCGGCTCAGACTGCACCAACGTGAAGACTTCACCAAGTCAGGTATGCTGTCCAGACACAGCACTTAAGGTACGCCCGAGGTCTACTTGCTGTGAACATACTTACCTTACCTTCAGAAGGGAAAATAAGAGTACCATGCATCCCACCGGTAACGGTCGCCTGGCGACAAGCTATATGTCACGCTGTCTGCTTCAAGGGGGTGGGTAAAGTTTAAGGAAACTCCCCCACAATACATCCAATTATGAGGCAGCTTAAGTCTCAAGACCAAATAAAACACTTGCTCTTGCCTCCCCCCCTTCATCAGCTTGCAACCCACATATAGCATGCAACATACCCCACACAGTGGATTAGTGCGCTACTATCAACCTTAATTAAATACTCAGGTCTCCTTGAATAAATAAATAAATAAATATGTGCAATGTGTAAATGCGTGCAATATGTAAATAAATACAATGCAACATAAATAAATGATGCCAAATCAAATGTGTTTGCTGCAATGTGTCACATGCAATGAGGACACTTCCAAAAAAGAGAGACTCAGCATAAGAAATCTCTATAAAAGTTCACATACACATGCCGATCAATTTGCTTCAATTAGTGGAAAAAATTGTAGTAAAACACCCCCTTCAGGTGTCTTGTTCGCTCTTCGGGTGTCTTGTTTCTCTCTCCTCAGTATCAAGTGGTTGGTACTATTGCCAAAGGATACCGATCTCAAAAGAGAAGAAAGGGACAAAAGCTCATTGCACTGTATAAACCAAATTGCGTATGTAAGCTCAATAGATCCACTCACATGTACCCAGCTTCAACCAAGCGTATGTTAACAGTCAAGCTCGTAGGCTCACACCCTTGCTCCTCCTCACCTTACCTCCATGCCTTTCCGAACACTGGGGTGATGTCACTGGCTCCTCCCCCCTAGGGAGTACCTCTTTCAAAGCACCTCTTTGTCCATAATCTGTTACTGAAAAGTCTCTTTTCTAAAAAATAGGATGAGGTAGATCCCACATGTACTGCAAAAGAAATATAAGCTATAAATAATTTGACAGCACTGCTAGAAGAGAATAAACCTTTGGACCTGATTGATAGAATAGATCTTGAGACTGCTCTGGCCGATGCGGGCGGCACGGGCAGTATGCCACTGCCATGGGCCTCATCCACAGTCGGTCTCAAGAATAAATCCACCCATATACCCAGGACCCAGTTCCAATTCGAACGCAGCCGCAGTCTTACAACTAGTAACTAAGGACATCAAGGAACTCAAAATTCCCCACAATTTTAGAAGTAACTTATACTTAAACGAATCAAAGGCCTTGCAATCCCTAATGAATAAGGACCTAAGAACGATAAAGCCATCTGATAAAGATGGCAATTACGTGGTTCAGAACAACTCACAATATACATGTATGAGTACAAAAATATTGGAAAACCCAGAATGGTACCGTCAAATACAAAAATTCATTGAGAAATATACTATAAGTTTCTATTCTCTTGTAGACGAAGCTTATTAAAACAAAGTCATTGACAAAAACACATGGGAATTCATCAGAACCCCATACCCACAGGAAGCCACTTTTTATGCACTTCCCAAGGTGCACAAAAATTCCATCAATCCTCTGGGAGACCCATTATTTCGGGCAGTGGCAGCCTTACTGAGATTGAATAAAATAGAATAGAAGAAGAGCCTAGTATAGAAGAGCCCCCTCACTGCGTGACAAACCTGTCCACAGTGAATTTAAAACAATGAAAGGAAATGCCTCCAAAACCATGGAAACTTTCTCATGTGGCCACTGTGGATACTGTAAATATAAGAATACCCACAGACATATTACCCTACCCTGTAAAACAATGGTGCAATAAATAAAAGAAAAAAGTCCATTCCACATAAAAGAAAGAGAACTAGAATGGTGATGTATTTGTGACAAGATCCTCCACCACAAAAAACAAATGCGCTTACCAGATCAGGTGGACCTCTGTACAACAGAAAGTCGTATGCATGTTTATCCACACATGGATGATGGTAAATTCCAGGGCAACTTGAAAGATCCCAAATCCGGCAAGATGGAACTCCAGTCCAGCAATGATATCCAGCAATGGTAGTCTCCAAACTGGCGGTGATAGGTAGTGTGGTGATACGACCGTCCCAAGCAAGTATAAAAATTAGAAGGACACATTCTAAAGCCCCATACACGGTAGGATTTTCCGATGGATTCTGTCCTATCTGACAATGTTGTCGGAAAATCAGACCGTGTGTAGGCACCATCGGACAGTTTCCATCAGATTGTCTGACGGACAGAGTCCTATCTCCTGCTGGATAGATTTTTTGACAACAAAGTCCGATCACACCAAATCCGATCGTGTGTAGCGAATTCCGACCGGACAAAGTGCTACGCATGCTCAGATCACATTACAAGACCAAAGCTATTGGCTACTAGCCTCTACGTAGTCCCGTCGTAGGCAACAAACGTCACCACGTTCAGAATGATCGGATTTTCCGACAACTTTGTCCGACCGTGTGTACGCAAAACCAACATCAGACAAAGTATGACGGACATGGTCTGACGGACCTGGTCCTCGGATAATCCGCGCGTGTGTATGGGGCTTTAGTGTACTCCGTAAGTTTATTTGAAAAGGTAAAAGGCATAAAATGCTAGCACTAACAAGCGCAAATAGTAAAATGGCAGCAAGTTATTACAGCAAGATCCATGGATCGAGCACAGAGAGATGGCAGCGGGAGACGTCCGTGCAAAAGCTCCTCCGCTCATACGCTGCATTATGTCCTTACAAGACTTCGTCAGCGAGGGTGGAGCTAGTGTGTCACCTGGAGAGTTTAAATAAGCAGCTGGTGTCTGAAAACAATGCAGGGGAACCGTAAGTCAGAGTTACTTCTGAAACGGTCGCTTTGCCAGATGGAGACACCAGTTAATGAGAAATAGAATGGCATTTTCAACATTAAAAAACATAGGGATTACTCCATAGCGATCCCAGTCATTAAAAGGTCAGATAAATAAGAAACGGACTAGAAAGATTGCCCACGGCCATCTCTTTACAAATACTAGGTCAGTAAAATATATAAAATATGAAAAAAATAAGAACTTAAAATAGACATCTCTAATCTTACTTGTCTGATATAAAGCAGTTGAGATCAAATTCAACATTTAACCCCTCAGGTACCGCAGCCTGGGTAATCTAATGCCGCGTACACACGTGCGGACTTTTGCCGGCGGACCTAGTCCAGCGGACAATCCCGCGGGACTTTCCAGCTAGGTCCGCTAGACTTTCCGAGCGTGTGGACTTGCCCACACACGCACGGACTTCTCCAGTGGATAATCCGCCGGCCAAAAGTCCGCGGGACTTTTGAAAATGAACGGACTTGCCCACACACGGAGCAGTCCGTTCATTTCGAACGTAACTTCAGGTTACGTAGCTAGCGTAGGCAGTAAATGCCGCCGCGCTAGCTCCGCAAGCTGGCATGGATTTAAAGGGAATCCCCGCGCCGAAAAAAACGGCGTGGGGGTTCCCCCCAAATCCATGTCAGACCCTCATCCGAGCACGCAGCCTGGCAGGCCAGGAAAGGGGTGGGGACGAACGAGCGCCCCCCCCCTCCTGAGCCGTACCAGGCCGCGTGCCCTCAACATGGGGGGTGCCCTGGGGAAAGGGGGGCCGTGCGGCCCCCCCACCCCAAAGCACCTTGTCCCCATGTTGATGAGGACAAGGGCCTCTTCCCGACAACCCTGGCCGTTGGTTGTCAGGGTCTGCGGGCGGGGGCTTATCGGAATCTGGGAGCCCCCTTTAATAAGGGGGCCCCCAGATCCCGGCCCCCCATCCTATGTGAATGAGTATGGGGTACGATGTACCCCTACCCATTCACCTAAGGTGTAAATGTAAAGTACAAAAACACACACACTTTTGAAAAAATATTTTATTGCACTGCTCCGGGGGTCTTCTTCCGTCTTGGGGGTCTTCTCGCCGGACTCCTCCGCTCTCTTCTGCTCTTTTACCTAGCTCTTTCACGAGCGGGGGAGTCCGGCTACCTTCTTCGTCGTCGCCGCCGTCGTCGTCTGGGGGTCTCGATCCGCCTTCGGGGGTCTCTTCTGTTCTTGCGGCGGTCGTCGTCTTCCGCGCCGCCGGCGCCTTCTTCTTCTTCTTGTCCTTCTTCTTGTTCTTCTTCTTCCGATGTTGACCCGACGCTCTCTCTGCCCGGAATGCCTGTGCCGCTCTGCGCTGAGACTTATATAGGTGAATGGGGACAGGGTCACATGCACATGTCACATGGTGACCCCGCCCCCTTGTGTTGTCACAGTCCCGGAGGATGCTGGGACTGTGACATTGCAAGGGGGCGGGGTCACCATGTGACATGAACATGTGACCCTGTCCCCATTCCCCTATATAAGTCTCAGCCCAGAGCGGCACAGGCATTCCGGGCAGAGAGAGCGTCGGGTCAACATCGGAAGAAGAAGAACAAGAAGAAGGACAAGAAGAAGAAGAAGGCGCCGGCGGCGCGGAAGACGACGACCGCCGCAAGAACAGAAGAGACCCCCGAAGGCGGATCGAGACCCCCAGACGACGACGGCGGCGACGACGAAGAAGGTAGCCGGACTCCCCCGCTCGTGAAAGAGCTAGGTAAAAGAGCAGAAGAGAGCGGAGGAGTCCGGCGAGAAGACCCCCAAGACGGAAGAAGACCCCCGGAGCAGTGCAATAAAATATTTTTTCAAAAGTGTGTGTGTTTTTGTACTTTACATTTTACACCTTAGGTGAATGGGTAGGGGTACATCGTACCCCATACTCATTCACATAGGGTGGGGGGCCGGGATCTGGGGGCCCCCTTATTAAAGGGGGCTCCCAGATTCCGATAAGCCCCCGCCCGCAGACCCCGACAACCAACGGCCAGGGTTGTCGGGAAGAGGCCCTTGTCCTCATCAACATGGGGACAAGGTGCTTTGGGGTGGGGGGGCCGCACGGCCCCCCTTTCCCCAGGGCACCCCCCATGTTGAGGGCACGCGGCCTGGTACGGCTCAGGAGGGGGGGGGGGCGCTCGTTCGTCCCCACCCCTTTCCTGGCCTGCCAGGCTGCGTGCTCGGATGAGGGTCTGACATGGATTTGGGGGGAACCCCACGCCGTTTTTTCGGCGTGGGGAGTCCCTTTAAATCCATGCCAGGTCACGGAGCTAGCGCGGCGGCAGTAACTGCCTACGCTAGCTACGTAACCTGAAGTCACGTGCTAAATGAACGGACTTGCCGATGAGCGGCAAGTCCGTTCATTTCAAAAGTCCCGCGGACTTGCCCAGTAACGACGGGATTGTCCGCTAGACTGCCAAGTCCAGCGGATAATTTTAAAACCAAACTTAAAACTTTGGTCCGCCGGACTTTGGCGCCAAAAAGTCCGCCGGCGCCCACACACGAGGGGATTATCCGCTGGACTTCAGTCGAGAGGATAATCCCGCGGGATTGTCCCTTCGTGTGTACGCGGCATCAGTATTACCAAAAAAAGATCCTGATCTCCCCTTGGGAGGCATAGTTTACTGGTCCATGGTGAAGCCACCCCCAAAGTTAAATTTCTGGCATTAGAACACATCTATATACCCCGTGGGGGGTGATTTCAACAAATCATTATTACAAAATGAATTAAAGTGGATTTTTTGCTTGCAGGCCACAAAACCACCAGGCCTTAATGAGACATTTAATTTCTCACCCTATTTGCGGTTTGGGAGTTTGTATACAGCGCTCCCAAACTGCCCCAAAGCTGCTTTCAGGACTTTTTTCACCATCCTGCAAGCGACCGCCTCAGTGTGAAAGCACTCGGGCTTTCTCACTGGGGAGGCATGAGAGGCAGTTTTCAGGAGCTTTACAGGCGCAATGTTTAGGGCTAAAACACCTGAATACTGAATTCAGCATGAAAGGGGTCTGAGAGAAAGAATAGTCCCCATTATCACACCAGAGCCCCCATTTCACAATAGAGTGCCCATCATTACATCAGAGGCCCCCTACATCACATCAGAGGCCCCCTCCATCACATCAGAGGCCTCCTCCATTACATCAGAGCCCCCTTCATCACATCAGAGTCCCCATTTCACATCAGAGCCCCCTCCATCACATTAGAGTCCTCATTTCACATCAGAGCCCCCTCCATCACATCAGAGTCCCCTCCATCACATCAGAGTCTCAATTTCACATCAAAGCCCCCCATCACATCATAGCCCCCATTTCACATTAGGGCCCCCATTATCACATCAGAGCCCCATCATCACATCAGGGCCCTCATTATTACATCAGAGCCCATATTTCACATCAAAGCCCCTTCCATCACATCAGAGCCCCCCTTATCATATCAAAGCCCCTTCCATCACATCAGAGCCCCCATTATCACATCAGAGCACCATTATCACATCAGAGCACATATTTCACATCAAAGCCCCTCCATCACATCAGAGCCCCCATTTCACATCAGAGCCCCCTCAATTACATCAGAGCCCCCTCTATCACATCAGAGCCCCCTCCATCACATCAGAGCCCAAATTTCACATCAGAGCCCCCTCCATCATATTGGAGCCCCCATTTCATATTAGAGCCCCCATTTTCAGATCATAGCCCCCATTTCACATCAGAGCCCGCTCCATCACATCAGAGCCAACATTTTCACATCAAAGCCCCCTCTATCACACCAGAGCCTCCATTTCACATCAGAGTCCCCTCCATTACATCAGAGCCCCCATTATAACATCAGAGCCCCCCCCATCATATCAGAGCCCCATTATAACACCAGAGCCCCCTCTATCACATCAGAGCCCCCATTATAACATCAGAGCATCCTCTATCACATCAGAGCCCATATTTCACATCAGAGCCCCTATTATCACATCAGAGCCCCCTCCATTACATCAGAGCCCCCTCCATTACATCAGAGCCCATATTTCACATCAAAGCCCCCTCCATCACATTAGAACCCCCATTATAAAATTAGAGCCCCATTTCACATCAGAGCCCCCTCCATCACATCAGAGCCCTCATTTCACATCAGAGCCCCCTCCATAACAAGAGAGCCCCCATTATCACATCAGAGCCCTCAATATTATATCAGAGCCCAGATTTCACATCAAAGCCCCTTCTATCACATCAGAGCCCCCTCAATTACACCAGAGCCCCCATTATCACATCAGAGCACAGATTTCACATCAAAGCCCCTCCATCACATCAGAGCCCCAATTTCACATCAGAGCTCCCTTCATTACATCAAAGTCCCCGTTATCACATCAGAGCCCCATTATCACATCAGAGCCCAGATTTCACATCAAAGCCTCCTCAATCACATCAGAGCCCCCTCCATCACATCAGAGCCCCCATTATATCATCAGAGCCCCCTCCTTCAAATTAGAGCCCCCATTTCATATTAGAGCCCCCATTATCACATCAGAGCCCCCATTTCACATCAGAACCCCCTCCATCACATCAGAGCCCTCATTTCACATCAGAGCCCCCTCCATTACATCAGAGCCCCCATTATCACATTAAGAGCCCTCATTATTACATCAGAGCCCAGATTTCACATCAGAGCCCCTTCCATCACATCAGAGCCCTTATCACATCAGAGCCCCCCTTATCACATCAGAGCCCCCCTTATCACATCCGAGCCCCCACCATTACATCAGAGCCCCCATTATCACATCAGAGCCCAGATTTCACATCAAAGCCCCCATCCATCGCATCAGAGCCCCCATTTCGCAGAGGTGATCAAATACCACCAAAAGAAAGCTCTATTTGTGGGAAAAAAAAGGACGTCAATTTTGTTTGGGTGCAACGTTGCACGACTGCGCAATTGTCAGTTAAAGCGACACAGTGCCGAATCGCAAAAAGTGCTCTGGTAAGGAAGGGGTAAAATCGCACGGGGCTGAAGTGGTTAAAGGAGTTGTGAACTTTTATTGTTGTCCAGTCATTTTTGTGATTATTAAAAGTTAACAGCTACAAAAACTGTAGCTGCTGACTTTTAATAAACAGACACTCCAGAGTCTGAGATGTGCTCACCTGAGCCATTGCTTCCCTCAATCTTCTGTCCCAGACACCAGCATTTCAATTGTGGTCACACCAGTTGTGATAGCTTGCGGCTTCACAGCTGGGTGTGTGCCCGCTGTGCATGCACGAGCCTCGCTGCGCTTTGTCAATAATCCCGTAGTCTTATGGAGAAGAGGAGGAGAACTTTTGCTCGGATTGCCTAGGTGATCCAAGCGGAAGTGGGAGCTTTGCCCAATAAGGGTGCAGTGAATAGCTGGTTGTTAAGGAGCGAAGCCTGGAAGCCCGCCGTGGCATTCGTAACAACTAATGAGTCATCAGCTTTCAATGAGCTTCCCCGTTGGCAGCTGAATAAAAAAAACATTTCCGGCAATAAAAAAGTGAAAGAAAAAATGGCTTGGGGTCCCACCCCAGTCCATACTAGACAATTTTATGAGCACACAGCCTGGCAGGCCAGGAAAGAGGGGGGACAAGCAAGCGCCTCCCCCTCTTGAACCATACCAGGCCACATGCCCTCAACATGGAGGGTTGGGTACTTTGGGGCAGGGGGCCTCTGTCCCTCCACCCCAAAGCACCTAGTCCCCATGTTGATGGGGACAAGGGTCTCTTTCCCACAATCCTGGGCTGTGGTTGTGGGGGTCTGCGGGCAGGGGGCTTATCAAAGTCTATTGTTTTTTAAATAGCTGAGTGCTGGCAATTGCAACCGTGAGTAAATTTAATTGTGATTTGACTAATTCTTTTTTTTTTTGAAATTTCATTTTTGCTGCAGCATGTTCTATACATGCTACAGATGCACCACTTTACAGGCTTACTAAGGGAACCCCCCAGGCAATATATTTAAAGACATTTTTCATTTTTATTGTTTCACTTTAAGCATCATTGAAATCACTGCTCCTTTAAAATTGTTTTCCTTTAAAAACAATTGTTTTTTATTTTAATTTGCATTGAAAGATGTCCCCCATACCATTTTTATGGCCAATTACCTGCATATAAGCCCTCTAAATGGGGACTTTTAATTTCTCATGTTTGGCTCCCATAGACTTCAATGACTACTGCTTCCTACTGAACTGTATTTTATAATGTTTTGCATTGGTACACAGTATATCCTCCATGACAGTTCTCAACTACACATGTTCTTTTTTTTAACAAAAGTTGCAAGTTGGCCTTAAACAGGGAGGGAGGGGGAATTACAGTATATGATTCAGCTCCAAAAGACTTTAAAAGTGTTCAGGTGCTATGTTTGGGGTTTGCAGATTTTTTATCCAGCAAACCGGACTTTCATTCATTCATAATTTCTAGTAGAAATATCGATTTTATGAAAATGTGCTAGAAGAATATTTTCTTAGCTGTTTCATTTGCATTTTATGGCTATGAATTCTTTCTACCTAACTAAAATCTCCTAGCTCCGTTATTGAGTTGGTTACACGTCACTGAGCTCTTTCTAGCTCCATAATGTCCTTGTTACGCATTCTGCCCAAAGCTATCCAATACTCAATATGATACATGACAACAATGTCTAGGGAAGAGAAATACTATTTGTACACTTTGAATATATTTTCTGAGAAATACTAAGAATTTCTATTTGCATTTTGTAGTGAATTCCTTGAAAATCGATAAACGTAGTTTTATGTAAAGTTAATATGACAAATATCATCAGGTGATATAAAGAGTAGATTTATTTTCCTTACCTGATGTACAAATATAGTGCACCTTTATTAGGAGATGTTACTTTGCATCTAGTCTTCCCTTGTATATAATCGTCCTCCTCTGTCACCAGGCTTCCTGCACAGGCAGTGTGTGGTCTGCTTTGGTCTGTGTCTCCAATTCAAAAGTAGACTCTGGGTCTGTTCACACCACATGCAATGCAATGCTTTTTTCCACTTTAAAGAAGTACAGAAAGTAGCTTATATGGATTCTAATTGCATAGTTTACACCAGTGCAGTGCGTTCCAGTTGTATTTCAGTTCCAGAAAAAAAGTACAATATGCTGCTTTTTTCCTGTACAGAACTGTACTGGAATGCGTTAAAAAGCATCAAAAATGCACCAGACCCCAGAACAATGGGAAAAAAAATATGATATAAAAGGAAAAAAAGCATCTGGAATGCATCCAGAAACACATCAAACACACATCAAAAATTCCTCAAAAACAAGTTAAAACCGTGCATGTGGAAATGCATCTGGAACGCATCTGGAGGACATTTTTTGTGCAGATGCAGCAGGGGTCCTTCAGCATTGCCACATCTCAGGTCTGAGGAGTGTATAAGTAGATTTGATACATATATATTAGGGCTGTTACTGATTAAAATGTTTGCGTTCGATTAATCAATTTTTTTTCAAATCGATTAATCGACTAATTTCGATTAATTATAACACACATACAGATCCAACAACTTTTAGCTGATCTCTTTGCATTGCAACTCTGCATTAGTCAGTGGTAAATGTGGTATACACTATATACAATCACCCGACACTAGTTAGTGACTTCAACGTCACCAGACTCCTTCCCCCTTGCCTTCGTTAGCAGACAGAGGCACTTGGGGAAGGGGGAGGAGTCCGGTGACGTTGATGTCTGTGACATCACCGGATCGCCAATGGAACTCCCTGAAGACCTGGAAGCTTTGAGTATCGATAAAAATAATTTTTATCGATCAAAAAAATGTATTGATTAATTGAGGAATTAATCTTTAAATTTCCACAGCCCTAATATCTCTCTCTCTCTCTCTCTCTCTCTCTCTCTCTCTCTCTCTCTCTCTCTCTCTCTCTCTCTCTCTCTCTCTCTCTCTATATATATATATATATATATATACACCTACTTTTCCTTCTCACAGTTACATCCTCTCTCCTTAAACTCTCTCATCTTTATCCCTCTTCTCCACCCCACAGTCTATATATATCACCCTCACTCCTGTCTTCATCTTATTACTGCACGTATCAGCTCCTGCTAATTCTGAACCCATATACCAATAAAACTTCAGCAGCCGGGAATAGCATGCAGGGTGGTGAGGGTGGTCAGGGGGCTTTGGGTGGCCAACTTAGATCTGGGAGGGCAAAGCCATGTGACACAAAATCTTGAGCCTGCAGCCCTTCAGGGGCCCCCGAGGAGGTGTTAAGGGATTTGTTTTAGCAATTTCTGAAAGTTTCTCTGTCAGTGTTGACAGGTGTTGGGGGAAGGTCACCTCCCGGTGATGTGTGTCTTTTCCCAGTTGTCAGGGAAGTGGCGTAACTAGACATCCCCGGGTGGGGGTACAGAGAATCCCAGCTGGTGACTATGAGAGACTGAGCAGTGTCATACCTCACCAGTGACATCTGTCTCATTGTGGCTACAGGACGGCACTCTCCTCCTCTTAACTCGCTGAACTCGGTTACCGTTCCATGTTGACCACACACAGCACAGACACTTCCCCATTCTGGGCTGTTCTCACATCGTGCTCCTCTCCATTCAGGTATTGGCTCACAGCTTCTCCCCAGCCAATGGGAACAGAGGGGTGTGGACTGTGGAAGGCAAAGTAGAAGCCCAGTACCGGAGCGTGGCTGTGGGGCCCTAGGGCAGATCAGAGCTGGATTTTGTGGAGGATATGATAATATGACAGGGAGGCTGCAGGGGCCCCCCGAGCTAGGGGCGGGGTTGCGATTGTGACCCCTACAACCCCTTATGCTACGCCCATGCATACTGCCAGGTTAACATAGGTGGGCCCAAACATTACTCAATTTAAAGGCATCAAAGGGAACTCCACTCTGTATAGGACTTTTAAGGTGCCCAAATATGTATGCAATATACAGCACTATTTACTTTATTTTATATAAATGTATTAACATTTTTAAGATATTAAAACCTACATCACTTATTCACGGTATCACCAAGGCCATCTAGTTGATCCACCTCTTGATTTATGTCACGCTTTTCATCTATGCCATAATACATTAGTTTAAAATTCAATTGTTGCAAAAACAGACATACGTCTTTATAGATATCAAAAAGGTTGCCCCGGTTACATGGTTATAAATCTATGCCCTTAATAAGAAGGGATACATGGTTCTGATTCAGTTTGTGTTTGGTTAAATTTATCACATCTTGGTCTAATTTCTCTTGTGGTTTTGGGTTAATACTCTGTTGTCCTGTTGAATAGTTTTTAATCAACATTGGGAGGGTGCTTTGGGGTAGCCCCCCAAAGCACCTTTGTTCCCATGTTGATGGGGAGAAGGGCCTCATCCCCACAATCCTTGCCCGGTGGTTGTGGGGGTCTGCGGGCGGGGGGCTTATGGGAATCTGGAAGCCCCCTTTAACATGCTATAGACACCCCCCAAGTATAAAATTTTAAGGAAAATTACACTTTTATTGTTTCACTTTAAGCATTATTAAAATTAGCACTTTTGATTTCTCCCATAGACTTTTAAAGGGCGTTCCATGGCTTTCGAATTTGCCACGAACACCCCAAATTGTTAGCTATTCGGCGAACGAGAGAACAGCCAATGTTCGAGTCAAACCCATGTTCGACCCGAACATAAAGCCCATCCCTACTCCTGGATCCTCCCCATCCACTTCCTTCTCTAAAAAACTGACTGTTTTACCTACAGGATTGCCATCCCTGTTAGATTTTCTATATCTGCGCCGGGATCTACTCTGTCCTCTTTTCCCTTCAAGATCAAATATCTGTCCATTTTCAAAGTCTGTCACATCGCTTTGGTATTTTTTCTGTTTGCCTAATTTCTGTTCTTTTTGAAATTCATCTACTTCCCTTTTAAGCCTATCATTAAATCTATCAAATTCCTCAATATTTTGATATTCATCCAGATCCTTAATTGACTCTTGCAATCGCTCCTCTAGTTCATGCAGCTGTATTTTTTCCTCATGTACAATTAATTCCATAAGGTACAGTCCATGTTCAATTGATTCTTCATGCCATACCTTCAGAAACCAAAAGTTGTTTGGTTCCAGCTCTGGTATTTTTTAGGGGAGGTCTATAGCAGTCTTTTACATGATTTGAGGGGAGATAGGGGATGAGAACGGGTTAATACGCCTTTTAGTGCGGAGGGAGGAGGGACTTTTGTTTGGTAGGTTGTATTTGATGCAATTTTTTCATAATAAATAGTGAGGAGATAACCCATGGGTGTGCAGAAACATTTTTATTTTATTTTGTGTGCCTCCTGTTGAAGTCTCAGAGTCTGCCAATTAATATTGCAACTATCTAAGGGTGTCCTGACCCTAACGCTCTCTCCAAAAGAGAAATTAAATTTCTTTGCATTCAAGAAGTGTCTGACGCTCAATGAATCTACCTTGCATTACACCCACTATGCCTCATAACCCACCATATACAGAGGGATGTCAGCTATCTTTGGCCCTGGAGGTTCTCATTAGACTGAAGGAGGCCTGGGACCTTGCTACATGTCTATGGGAATGTTTGACCATTCTTCCAGTAGTGCATTTGTGAGGTCAGGCACTGATGTTTGATGAGAAGGCCTGGATTGCAGTCTCCTCTCTAATTCATCCCAAAGGTGTTCTATCGGGTTGCAGTCAGGACTCTGTGCAGGCCAGTCAAGTTCCTCCACCCCAAACTCTCTCATCCATGTCTATATGGACGTTGTTTTGTGCACTGGTCCATTTCATTTGGTGGAGGGGGATTAGGGTGTGGGGTTGTTTTTCAGGGGTTGGTCTTGGCCCCTTAGTTCCAGTGAAGGGAACTCTTAAGGCGTCAGCAAACCAATACATTTTGTACAATTTAATGCTCCCAACTTTGTGGGAACAGTTTGGGGATGGCCTCTTCCTCTTCCAACATGACTGTGCACCAGTGGACAAAGCAAGGTCCATGAAGACATGGATAAGTGAGTTTGGGGTGGAGGAACTTGACTGGCCTGCACGGAGTCCTAAACTAGATAGAACACCTTTGGGATGAATTAGAGAGGAGACTGCGAGCCAGGCCTTCTCATCTAACATCAGTGCCTTACCTCACAAATGCGCTTCTGGAAGAATGGTCAAATATTCCCATAGACACACTCCTAAACCTTGTGGACAGCCTTCCCAGAAGAGTTGAAGCTCTGTTAAAGCTGCAAAGAGTGGGACAACTCAATATTGAACCCTACGGACTAAGACTGGGATAACATTAAAGTTCATTTGTGTGTAAAGGCAGGCATCCCAATACTTTTGGTAATAACACACATTCTCACACAGTCTCTGTCAGCTTGACTGTTTCTCTGCAGCTCTCAGCTGCTACATCCTCACAGACTCAGGCCTTTGTCTGTCCTGACCTGGACAGCATGGTGCAATGTGCACCCCACAGCTCCCTTCACAAACTGACCTCCTCGGGAGGGTGGGCTCACTGACCTCTGTCTCTAACATAAACCCAGCACACACTTGTGCCATTAGTGTTAGTGAAGTTATCTGTCAAGTAAGCCAATAATAAAAGGGCGGCATATATAAAAGAGCACATAAACCCTATTGCAGAATGCCTCCCCCCCCTTTGGAGATATCTATGTGCTGCAAGATAGTTGAGGGCCAACAGAGTGATGCCAATTTTCTTTTATGTTAAGGGGACCCTTTTGGAAGTCCTTTTAGGTGGTATGTATAAATGTCAACATTTTATAGGCTTTTTATAATGTTTATCTTTTCTATTTCTTTCTGTATGTGTGTGTGTTTTCTTTCTTTGACTATTTGGTTCTCCTCCCATGGGGAGAGTTTGGTGTGGCATTGGTGCTCAGGTTCCTGATTCTATTATCTGCTAAAAGTAAATAAATTCTGTATATTTTGTGTTATGATAAATCATATTGTTTTATTATAGTTAATTTATTGAACATACTGTAGATTTGTGGTGTTTTTAATAATGTGGTTTGACAGAGCCTGAGTAAGTGAGAAACTTGGAACCCGCAAATCACATTGCATAATGACCGCTGTGAGCCCCTCTACTACTTCTATCCAGAATTTTGAAAATCAACTGGTGTAAAATACAACTATAGATATAAATGTATTAGAGTAGGGTGGGAAGGTTAATTTATTTGTTTACTGTAAATTTGTGAAACAATGTTTTCAGTTGTGGAATATAAAGGCAAATCACAAATAAGCCAGGTGTGGCTAAAATGTGATGTATGTTTTAACGTCTAAGCCCCCATACACAGGGTCAGAAATTCAGATGGAAAATGTCCGATCGGACCATGTTGTCGGAAAATCCTCCTGTGTGTGGGCTCCATCTGACTTTTTCCATCGGAATTTCCGACGGAAAAAAATTGAGATCCTGCTCTCAAATTTTCCGACAACAAAATCTGATCAGACTTTTTCCGATCGTGTGTAGAGAATTCCGACAGACAAAGTGCCATGCATGCTCAGATCAAATTACGAGACCAAAGCTATTGGCTACTAGCCTCTACGTAGTTCAGTCGTACGCAACGAACGTCACCAAGTTCGGAATGATTGGATTTTCCGACAACTTTGTCTGACCATGTGTATGCAACACCAGTTTCGGACGAAATCCATCGGAAAAAATCTGACGGTTTTTGTGGTTGGAATTTCCAACCGTGTGTGTACGGGGGCTTAGAGTAGGGTGGGAAGGTTAATTTTTTTATTTAGTGTTAATTTGTGAAACAATGTTTTCAGTTGTGGAATATAAAGGCAAATCACAAATAAGCCAGGTGTGGCTAAAATGTGATGTATGTTGTAACGTCTTAGAAATTTGATTACATTTATATAAAACATTTTTCAATAGTAGTGTATATTGCATACATATTTGAGCTCCTTAAAAGTCCCTTACAGAGTGGAGTTTTATTTGCTCTCTTTTGGGTGTTCAGGTGAGCTCCATTACAGTGAAATCAATGTAACAGATGATATGAATTGTTCCATTGGCTAGAATGGTACAGAAAAATACATTTGGTTTTATATATGTAATGTAGCACTTGTATGTGAATGAGTTCATAGGTACCATGAAATCCAGTTAAAACAGAGAAATTACAGGATACAAATAGAACCATTCAGTAATGTAGGCTGTGACAGTTTAAATTAAGCTTTTTTGTGGTTGACTGAAGGGTGCCTATAATTGAACAATTCAATGCACAGAAACAGACATCATTATTGTGTAAAAAGGAGGCAAGACATAACTGAACTGTACCCCCAGGACTAGTTAATGGGTACCTATTTTCCAGATGTTGCATACTGCAACAGCTTCCACAAAATTATCAAAGAGGCTCAAAGGTGAAGAATAAAATGTGATTGTTGTCATTAGGGTATCATACGCTATTAGAGAAGCATCCTAAATCTTGATTGGAATGATTCATCATAATATTGCTTGACAGATGTGCTTCAAGTTAAATTGGACGCAACAATTCTCAATTACCTTTTCAAAAGCTAGACAATTTGTGAGAGTCTTGTATCTATCCATGCAAGTCCTATAAAAAAAAATCTTCACTGTTCCAAGTTGGCTGCAAATACATCTTTAAAATGTAAATAACTTAATAAATTACTTCACAGTTTTGGAAAAGGAAAGACGCAGAAATTAGAAAAAATCTTATATAACATTAAAAGTCTGACCCAGTTATGTACTTAAAGCAGGTTGATTGGTTGATTTTCTGACTCTAGCTGTTGACCATTTTCAAAAGCGGATGATCTAAATGGCCCAGCCACTGAATCTGAACCTCCAGCTGTGATGGAAATCATTCATTTAGTGGTTGTATTACTCCCATAACTAAAAGTGACAGCTCCCATATCAATCTCTAGGACAATGGTGGCTTCCTGCATCCTAGGTGCCAGTGGCACATCCCTGCCCCCATTCAGCTGCTGCCCAGCCTCTAAATGTAAACAAAGGGGCTGTAATGTAAAGCTTTTCCTAGCTTCCTCTGTTTTTGTAATGTAAAAACAGAGGAGTGCTTACTAGACATGTGCATTCATTTTTGTCCGAATGCATTTTCGTCTGAATTTCAGGTATTTTTTGTTATCGTTTTAACAAACGATAACGAAAGTGCAGAATCCGAAAAACGAAAGATCCGAAATAAACAAATGCTTTTTTTTTTTCGTTTTCGTTGTGACAACAGTTCGATATAGATAGGAGATTTGACATGATGCTGAAAATAGTGATCTGTGTCCATCGAACCTGTGGTCAAATGTGCCTAACCTTAGCTCTATTAGTCCAAGATTATTCTACATAGAGAGAAAAGATTTGACATAGAGAGAAAAGATTCAACATTATAGAGCCAATAGCAAAAAAGGTTGAATGTGCCTAACCTAGCTCTATTAGTCCAAGATTATTCGACATAGAGAGAAAAGATTCAACATGAAGATTCGACAAAGCAATCGTGCTCTGCCCATAGGCTATAGAAGAATTCTAATGTTGGTTGACTAGTAATTATATTTAATAAATATAATTATTACTAGTGTCATACAATATTAGAATTCTACTATAGCTTGTAGGCGGAACATTCGACCGGAAATGTACGATTGCGGCGTCGTACAGTTAAGCTGCTCCGTCGAATCTTCTTAGAACTTTCGACAGACACCATAAGCCTTCAATGACAGAGTCGACCTTAATTATTTCAGATTTTCGGACTAATGCATTTTTTAACAAAACTAAATAAATAAAAACTAATTTTGGGAGTAACTAAATAAATCTATTTTTTGGACGAAAACGAAATTCCGAAACAAAATATTTCAGTTTGCACATTGTATAGGAATTTTAGCTCTCTGCCCCTTTTTTAAACTCTCAGATAAGCTATATAAATTCAGTACTTGGAACAGGTGTAGAGAAGAGAAGACTGCTGATAAATAGTACAGCTTATGTAGGAGGATTTTGTTTTATTTCTGGTGTATCACCTCACTTCACTGGGTATATGTAGGGGTTTACAACCACTTTAAATATAAGACTGGCACTAAAATCCACTGCATAGTAAACAATAAATGCTTGCTTATTATGCTTAGTATGCAGAAGTTGTATTGCTGATCTAGTAATTGTTTTTTACATACTGCTGATGTAGGGGTTGGGGTGGGTTACTGCAGATGGTCTGGAAGCCTCCCTATCTGACACTCCTTGAAGTGTCAATTTTGCAGTAAGTCCATCACCAAAATATCTCTGAATAAATATCGCTGAATAAAGTCACATCATTGCAGCAGGATGGGTTTCTGTGAGTACTCCTAATACAAATTCCCTGACTTTCTTTAGCTTATAGAATACCAGGGGATGCCAGGATCCCTTTAACCACTTAAGCCCCAGACCAATTTGCAGCCAAAGGACCAGGCCCCTTTTTGCGATTCGGCACTGCGTTGCTTTAACTGACAATTGCGCGGTCGTGCGAGGTGGCTCCCAAACAAATTTGGCGTCCTTTTTTCCCCCAAATAGAGCTTTCTTTTGGCGGTTTTTATTTTTTGCGCTATAAACAAAAATACAACGACAATTTTTAAAAAAATTCAATATTTTTTACTTTTTGCTATAATAAATATCCCCAAAAAATATCTAAAAAAAATGTTTTTCCTTCATTTTAGGCCGATACGTATTCTTCTACATATTTTTGGTAAAAAAAATCGCAATTAGCGATTATTGATTGGTTTGTGCAAAAGTTTTAGTGTTTACAAAATAGGGGATAGTTTTATAGCATTTTTATTAATATTTTTTTTTACTAGTAATAGCAGCGATCATCGATTTTTATTGTGACTGCGACATTATGGCGGACACATTAGACATTTTTGACACCATTTTTGGGACCATTGTCATTTATTCAGCAATCAGTGCTATTTAAATGCACTGATTCCTGTGTAAATGACACTGGCAGTGAAGGGATTAATCACTAGGGGGCGGGGAGGGGTTAAGTGTGACGTGTGTGTTTTTTTTTTACTGTAGGGGGCGTGGCTTGGCATTCAACATCACTGATCGTCTTTCCCGATGACAGGGAACAGACGATCAGTGTCAGTCTCACTAGGAAGCACGGGGAGAGGTTTGTTTACACTTACCTCTCCCCCGTTCTTCAGCTCTGTGACCTGATCGCTGACCATGGCCGTGGGTCCCGCGGCCACGGTCACGGAGCTCAGGACCGGGTCGCGAGCATGCCGCCGGCGGAGCGCACACTACCCGCGGCTGGGCACTTAAAGAGCAACGTACCTGTACGTTGATGTGCCCAGCCATGCCATTCTGCCAACGTAAATGTGCAGGAGGCGGTCCTTAAGCGGTTAAAGCTGCAGTGTGCCAGGATCACTTTAAAACTGCAGTAGCTCTGAGCAGGTTTAAGCAGGAAACATTTCAAGCATTCTGAATGGACTCCTAATGCATCTCTTCTACGAGATAGGGGTAGGGCATTGTGAAGCTTATAAATCCAGTGACTAAGTCATAATATGATTATGTTATAACTGTAAATTAAACCAGTCTGTCAATTCATACCTTTATTTCATACCTTGCATTCATAAATGTATGTAATTAGACCCTACCAGTTAACTGTGACAAATTACCAACAGCTCACAGTCACATGAAAAGAAAATCCAAAGCCTCTTAGTTTATGCAAGCCTAAAGAGAATCACATGCCCAGTGAATCCAATATTGATCTGCTGTCATCTGCTGCTCCACTGCCACATGCCAAGTTCCCTGTTTCCATCTTCTTCTTTTACATCATCAGGACTCATCTGTTTCTTATGGGTTCACGCAGTTAGCCCCCCAGTGATATACCACCAGTTCTTCCCTCCAGCCACTGTGTGTTCCTGCACCTGTAGCCTCCTAGGATATATGACAATGGTATCCCAGAAGGATGTAGGAGCAGGGACAGGAGCCCGGGTAAGAATGAAGACATGACGTGGCCCAGAATGAATAGTAGTAAAAATTTCTAAAAGATTCTTGTAAATTTTGCATCTCAATTTTAAATAGAAGACAATGATTCCCAAAGATACAATATTACTTTTTAAAATAAACAATGGCTTTTCATTTTTGTTTTTTCAACTACTGTTAACCCTTTGAGGACCATAAGATTACAGTCATCAATATACAAATAATTATATTTTTTTGCCTTTAAGAATGTATTTGAACAATAAATAAAACCATTTTCACACTTTCACACCATTTTTGGGGGAGGAATTATGACCCAATAACTTCTGACTATTTAGGTTAAAAAAAGAAGCAATTTTTATTTTTGTACAGTTTCGTAAGTTCGTACACTTCAATTGCCATTTCATGAAATAACTGGCATTTGTTGATAAGAACTAATATTTTGACTCAAACCAAAAAAAAAAAAAAAGTATTTTAAGTTCTTAATCAGATTATACAGGCAATTAAAAACATGGGACAAATACGTCCCTTGGTCCTCATAATGTCCTACATTGTTTGGCTAATAATATTCCTATTATTTTATGATTTGATTGTAAATTTAATATATAACCAGTCCGAATAAAGAAATGCAAAAAACATACAAGAAACCCAAAGGTTTTTTTTGTATATTTTTTGTTTGCAAAATTATAAACTTTGTAACTTAATTTGTATAGCTCTTTTTTCTTGGTTATGTATTAGCTAAAATATAAGTTATTTTAAAATGCACATTATGTCCTTAGTATTCAGTATATGGTTAATTTGTTATAATTAGTGGAAATAACTACTTGATTACCTTATTATTAAAAGTTGCTAATATAAACTGCTAATACAGCATTGCATTTATAAGGTATATTAGGTCATAATGTTCTATACGGCATCTCTCTCTGAGTACATGTGGTTAAATAATGAAGTCAGTGAAGAAAGCACAACGTAGTTAGAGAATGTTATTAAACCCTGTATCTTGTTTTATGATTGAGTACACAGAAAAAGGAATAGAACATTTGCTTTTTGTGCAGAACACTGAATTAATATAATTCTGTTTGGATGGTAACAGAAATAGGACAACTTATGAATTTCTATGAGTTCATAATAACAATTCTGGAGAATTCACTGTCACTGTGTAAAGGTTAATAGGGACTGAGTGCAGTCAGAGCCATTCATTAAAGGAATCAGTACACTCAGATGTCATTTCATATATTATTATTCACATAAAATGCAGCTATGGCATCACAGGTATACTACTTGATTGCTCTTAATTCTGTAATACAAGTAAATTAAATTATGTGAAAGGAATTATTGTTTCAGCCTTGATCTCTTTTTTTTTTTCTTCAGTCTGTTAAAAATAAAAGTACTGTTCTGTGTCATAATACATCTTCACAGATAATCAAGGGTGCATGAACGCTAATTAGAAAATGCAGTCATCATGTTTGCCATAAAGTGACCGCACTTCATTAAAAATAAAGAGCATGGTGTAATTATGTTAGCAGGGATTGCACTTTTTCACACATTCTTGTAGACAGGAGCAGAAATGGAGCCATAAATAGTTCTTGATGTGTCTGAGTTGTAAGCCTTCCTGATTCTGGGGACTTGTATATCTATTTAAAGCAATCTAATGCATCTAGGTTAGTGGTATAAATGTATTTGTGAGCGTCCACGTTCTACATGGTCTACATGGCCAAGGAAGTTGGCATGGTCCTCCTGTCTGTTGTCTTTGTTGATTACTAAACCCTGCTTAAAGAGGAGTTCCACTTAAAAAAAATAAAAATAAAAGTCAGCAGCTACAAATACTGCAGCTGCTGAATTTTAACCTCCCTGGCGGTATGATTCTGTCTGGAATTTGGTGCTGAAAGCGGTACAATTATTTTGCATGGAAATTTGGTGTTTTTATATTTTAGGCATGCAATTCTTATGAATAACTCACTTAAATCTATCTAAACCAGAGTCTAGTAGACATCCCGGGTATGATAAAGTTTGAAACACAAAATAATAAATTAATAATATAAAAAAATATATATAAAAATGATTCAATAATGTAATCAAATCAAAAACACTGAAATTTGCTCAGTTGCAGAATAGTCGCTGTCATTAAATTTATTGTTTGATGATAAATTGTGATTTTAATTTTTTATCAGTGTTTTCTAGCTGGTCTAAAACCACTTTTGACATAAAGGGACACTTTTTGGTTGCTATGGACAATCTCCAGTTTCCAGGCAGAAAAAAAATCTTTTTATTATATAAAATGACATGCAGGGCACTGGGCAGACCACTAGGGACAAAGGGGGTGTGTATTTTTTGTATACAGTACTGTAATCTGTAAGATTACAGTACTGTATGTGTTGTGTGTTTTTAAACTTTTTAAAATTTGGCGCCGATCTCTGCTCCCGTGCGTCGGAACGTCGCAGGGAACGGAGACCGGCACTGTGTGAATCGAGCGAGCGGACGGCTCGCTCACACAGCGGGGAGACATCGCAGGATCCAGGGGAAAAGGTAAGTAACTTCCCCCCTGCATCCTGCACGCAAGCCCGAGCCTGGCTCGGGGTTACCGCTCCCAGCACAAAAAGCTGGACCCGAGCCAGGCTCGGGGTTACCGCTAGGGAGGTTAATAATCGGACACTTACCTGTCCCAGGGTCCAGCCATGCGGGGGAATGAAGCCCCGCTTGTTCCCCCTTCTGCTCGGCGGCGCCGGCATTCTTACTGTTGGCACCCGGCTGTGGCCGCACCGCGATTGGCCGCGCAGTCATCTGGGACCTGTAATGTGTCCCAGATGACTGACAGGAGGGAGGGGGCAGAGCTGAGCCCTTGCTGCGCCGAGGGGAAGTGATGTCACCAGCCCAGGCACTGAAGTAGGCAGACTACGAGGGACCCCCTAGAAACAGCCATTTAGAGGTGAGTTAAAATAATTTTTTTATCCAAATGTTTTTTTTTTTACTTTTTTAGGAATTTTAATCAATTTTTTTTTTTGAGTGCAACACCACTTTAAAATGCTTCTAAAGTGTTCAGTTGTGTTTGACTGTCATGCCAAATATAGTGGAAAGCATCTAAGAAGTACATCTTTTTATTGAGATGTGTAACACTATTTAGCCTGAAATCACAGCAGATGGGCTCCAGATATCATAGTAGGCCACACCAAGATGTCCCAGTCCACTTGGTTGATCAACCGTAGGGCTGGTTCTTTTTCTAGGTTGTAAATTAAAACAACTTGGATGTTAATCACTTTTTACAAAAAACTTAGAGATGAGGATAAGGAGCAATCAGAATACCCAAAATTCAGTCTCAAGCTCACTAAACTTCATCTTCTTATGCCCCGTACACACGGCCGGATTTTCCAATGGAAAATGTCCTATCGGACAATGTTGTCGGAAATTCCGACCGCGTGTAGGCTCCATCGGACTTTTTCCGTCGGATTTTCCAACAGACAAAGTTTTATCTCCTGCTCTCAAATTTTCCGACAACAAAGTCCGATCGGACTTTTTCAGATCGTGTGTATCGAATTCCGACGGACAAAGTGCCACGCATGCTCAGATCAAATTACAAGACCAAAGCTATTGGCTACTAGCCTCTACGTAGTTCCGTCGTACGCAATGAACGTCACCACGTTCAGAATGATCGGATTTTCCGACAACTTTGTCCGACCGTGTGTATGCAACACCAGTGTCGGACAAAATCCGTTGGAAAAAATCCGACTGATTTTGTGGTCGGAATTTCCGACCGTGTGTATGGAGCATAAGGGACTAAGTTTCTAGTGGCATTGTGGTAGCAGGAGAGCTGAGAAGGTTCCCACATTCAACTTCTCTCTCAGTCACTCACTGCCTCTCTTCAAGTAAAGAAAAGCCATAACATAATATTGGCTGTTTAGAATTACAAATCTTGCAGCAGGTAAAAAAAAAAAAACATATATGAATTTAACTGATCTTTTAGGCTGAAATTCAATGCTACAGAAAGTAGTTTGAAACTAATTATAGATATAATTGTATATAGCGAAATTGGATTTGTTTGCCCAGAAAATGAAAATCTATATATTTTGTACATAGGTATTCTGTTTTTTTTTAACATTTTTTCTTCTGCAGAAGTGTTGACAATCTTGGTCTCCATTTTTCTTTTTTCGGTCAACGAGGAGCAGAGGCACAATGCAAACTCTATTTTTAATGGGTATTCATTTGGTTTTTAGTGCCTAACCCCAGCCAAAACTTTTTTGATTTCTTGTGAAAAGAGAAGGGAAGATTTACAATTTCTGTTTCTTTTTTTTGCATAACTTTTTGCACCATGACAAGAAATGGAGGCTGATGCTGCATACACACGGTTGGAATTCTCGTCTGAAAAAGCTCTGATGGTTTTCCCGTCAGAATTCCGACAGAATTTCACTCAAACTGTCTTGCCTACACACGTTCACACCAAATTCCGACGGTCAATAACACCGCGGCATACAACACGTTCGACGACACTATAAAAGGGAAGTTTAATACTTCGGAGCATGCGTCAAATTGTTTCAGAGCATGCGTCGGAATTTTGCGTGTCGGAATTGCATACACAAGTTTGGAAAATCCGATAGAAAGGTTTTCCGTCTGAAAAATTAAGAACAGGTTCTCAATCCAAAGTCCGTCGGAAATTCCGACAGAAAAAGACTGATGGG